>VZRR01010028.1:0-287285 GCA_013398015.1 Oreocharis arfaki | reverse complement strand
GCCACAGGTTAGTGTTGTGGAAAAAAAAAATGTTAATTGCTTTTTTTGAATTATACGATAGTCAGGTGGCATTTTGTTTTGGTAACAAATCTGGCAGTCTTGCATTTTTCAACCCAATTTAGTCAGTCTATTCCCAACTGCGCTCATCTTTTAAACCTTTCTGATATTGAAACACTTGAGTAGAAGAGCAATAGGAGCATAAAAGGGAACATTACTCAAAATTATTTTTGTTACCACACAAACAGGGAAAAACAGAGACCTTAGAAAAAAATTTTGAATCCACTAATAATGTATGTTATGAAACATGAGGATAGGAATGAGAGTTACTGAAGGACAATTTTGCAGTTCAAACAGATTGAAGGAAAAATAATTGATACAGGATGAAAGTTTAGTTGAATTTGTTTACTCTCTAAGCTTAATGCTCTCTTGATTAAAAATTTTTTTAAAAAAGTTAAAAAACCACAAGCAAACACACAGAAATCTATTTATTTTTTCCTGGTCATTGGTCTTCCAGGGTCAGGGTTCCTAGAAATCACTGTGCAGTTCCATTCCAATTTCATCTGTTTAAACCTGAAACAGTCCAGTAACACCGACTTAAAGCAGCCCTTGGGATTCAAGAATTCTCCTCGAGTTCTCAGTTGGACTTCTTGCTCTGAAACTTATTTGTTCGAGGACAAGTCTTCACCCCAGAACAGGTTGCACAGAGAGGTTGCCCAGATGGTGCCCTATCCCTAGGAATGTTCAAGGTCAGGCTGGGTGGGGCTCTGAACAACCTGATCTAGTTGAAGATGTCCCTGCTCATTGCAGAGAAGGTGGACTAGACGTCTTCTAAAGATCCCTCCCAACCCAAACCTTCTGTGATAAGTAGTTCAGTGTTTTCATGGGTGTGAAAAAGGCCTGTTCACTCAGTGCACTCTCCCACCAGTACGTGGATAGCTTACTTGTGCTCTAAGAAAAGCAGTTGTCATCTGTTGGTCAAATACACAGCCAAATTACTTAGATTGTTTCGGGGGTTTGATGTGTGTGAGCTCATTATAAAAAAATAAAAAAAAAAACAAAAAAACCCAGAAAGCTTTTCTTAACAAATATAAAAGTCAACTGATAAAGGTACAGGAGCTTTGAAAATGTTGTGTGGTATCAGTAAGCACTCAATGTTTCTCAACCAGCAGGTATGAGTGCAGGACTCTGTGCATATAATATACTTCTGTTACATAATTAAGGAAGACTTTACAACAAAACTTACCATCTAAGTGAAGTTTCTCTGGAAACTTTCTGAAACGCATGCTGTGAAAATTTTTCTTCACGGTGCAACTTAATATTGCCATTTCTTTTTTTTTACAGGGTAAAGAAGTTAAAGGAAACCCTTGTTGCAGTGCAGCAGCTGGATAAAAACATGAGTAGCCTGAGATCTTGGCTTGCCCACATTGAGTCAGAGCTGTCCAAGCCTATCGTCTATGAAACTTGTGACTCTGAGGAGATACAAAGGAAGCTAAATGAACAGCAGGTAAAATACAACACACACACCAGGTGAACGGTGACAGGGGGAGAGCCAAAGTAGAGTGTCCTTGGGCTGCCCATACCCAGTTCGTTTGAGAGGGCATGAGGCAAAATGCTTAAATATCAAGGCAAGTGGTACTTACTGTGTCACTTATAGAGCCTTCTGCTGGCCTTGACATCGAATCCTCCAGGAGCTGATTGACATTTCCAAGAAAGGTAAGGCACCAAGAGATGTAACCTGAACGAGTTATTGCAATTGTTTTCCTTTGGGGCTTGTGGTTTTTGTTTGTTTGAATTGTCTGTTCCCAGAGGCAAAACTGACACCTATTAGACCTTGCAAATTTTGCAAATGCTTGAAAATTACTATTTTTAGCAATCTTTCTAACTCAGTTTTATTTTGCAGCTTGTTTGAGAGTCACTTTGCACGCAAAGATGCATGAGCTATACATGTGAAGTTAAAATTGGTTGGTTTATACTACACAAAGCCTTTATGCAGTGCTAGATTAAAATATGTAGAAAAACGTGAAGTCAGCCGGTTTTTGGCATTGAAACTACTGTTACTTCTAAGATGATTTACTGTCCTTTTTCCTTCCTGTCTCACTTCACTGCCCAATGCAGTTTTACCTAGAAGCACATTGCTGGAGAGAACTGTTGTCCTTTGTGTTTCTGTTGGTTATTTCTTGGCAAGATAAATAAATTGGTGCCTACTGGAGATGATTAGATGCTCTGCTGTGTCCTTTCTCCAGAGGAGAAAGAAATGCATGGGAAGAGGAAAGACAGGATGTTTTGTGGTTAATTTATGAAGAGTAAAAATGAACATTTTGCTCCTTTAAGCTGAGTATGGAACTGAGAGCCAAGAACACCTTCAGAGATTTTGCCAGCTCCTCAACTGGTTTGCTACGTCTCTGTTCAGAATTAGTTATTAATAGTCTATAAGGAATTTACATAGGGATAATAATTTATAACACAGAAACATCGCTAATGATTGGTGTTTCTGAGACAATAAAATGCTGGGAAGGGCTAAACATTGCTATCAACAAAGTAGATAGTTGAGATTATTCACTAGAATCCCTATGCAGGCATCCCATAGTTTGTTACAGCCACTTCTTACGGGATTTATCTTGGGCACAGAGACTGGTGTGTCTCTGCCTTTCTCTGTTTCCTTGTGGTGGCAGCATGCAGTGATATTCTGTAGAAGTGAGAGTGGGTTAATTTGAACTCTAAAGGGGAGAAATAGAGGTGAATCTTACCGTGAGAGAATGCCATATTTGGAAGCATGGTGATAATTTGATGTGATACCAATACGAGACATGGTTATAATAATAATAATTTTAAAAACCTACCCACCTTCCATGCATGGCACCAGTATTTTAATTAGTTGAAGGCTATATCACTATCCACCACACCTCAGAAGCCTAGCTTCTCGAGTATTTTTGTTTCCTGTCTCTTCTGTTAGTGACTTCGTGTTCTTTTCCATGTTTGATCTTCCACTGAGATCATGTTATCTTTCCAGTTGTTCATATGCAAAATTAGGTTAAAAAGTTATGTTGTGAAAGAGGAGGGACAAATTCCATTTATGAAATTCCATTATCTACTTCTCAGCATCTGCTTCAGCCAAGCATCAGCTTTGCAGATTGCTGGTCTCTAAGGAAACTAAAAATAAAGTTGAATCTGGATGTCTCAAGAAAGGTAGGGTAACCTCGATGCAGTATTTTCCTAGGGTAATGTACTCCATTTAAGGATTTCTTGTTTGTTTATGTTTTTAATCTTCTACCACTTGAAATGTGAAAAAGTTATGTTTGCTTCTGGCCAAATAAAGTAAAATAAAGGTTGTATATGGGTGACAGCAGTGCATAAAAGTGACACTCCTTTGTGAACTAACCCAAAGGCTTACTGTTCTCTAATAAACATAATAAATTTTAAAATCTGAGAAATAAATATTAGACTATGGAGAAGAAATAGTCTAGACATTGCTTGTGGAAATGTTCTGTAGATGAATAAAAAAAGTGTAATTCTTAGGAATCCTCAGGACCCACAGTTCTCACTACTGCTTTACTCCAAAACATTAGAAGGGAGATTGTGTTACCTTAACTTACTTAACCTCAAGTCTCGTAGCTGTCTGGAGTGTGTGTTTCATAAAGTATTACATTTGATTATAGTATCTGCCCTTCTATAGTATTTCAGGGCAGATAGAAAGAAAAATAAGCACTTTGACATCATGATGAAGGTATTTTTCAGGCAAGTGAAGTGAAAAGGGCCGTTGCTGAGGAAGAAAAGATCTTGATTTTCCACTCGATGTTCTCAAGTACATGTTTAAAAATAACTTCCTAGATGAGAAGATGAAATAGATTACTTCATTAAGTGAAACCCCAGTTATTATAAACAGCCAAAACAAATGGCTGATGTAGGTCAACCTAGCTGTATTTCAAATTTTCTGGGTTTTTTAATTCAACATTTAGATCTCATTTCCTGCTGGAAGACATTTTCAGATCATGTTGCTAGCTGTAAGAGGAGTTCTTCTAGTTAGACCTTACATGTGTGTAGGCACAGTATGTTGACACTGTATTTCCCTTTGCATGTCATAGTTTACTTCAATAGCAAAATTATGAGGAGCAGTTTACTCATCCTTAAGCTGCCACGTTCTCCTAAGTAAACCTCCACATCTCTAATTGTCCTATTGGTTCCTTTCTTTATCCGAATCAGAATTGAACTAGAATTCTAGATGCAATATAGCACTTTTTGATGTAGTTACATTAGTATTTCTTTGTCACTATTGGAATTATGTTGTCTTGGCTTTGTCCATACTGATTTTGGTGATTTATTGTAAATGTAGACAGAAGTCAGGCAGTTTCTTCTCATTGCACTGATCCAACAGCAACAGCCAATTACTTTTGTGATTTGTCTTAACTCGAATCTGGACATCAAAACTGAAGGTGAACCATAGAATGAAACATTATCATCAGTGTAGAACAAGCCATTGGAACCAAGAAACCGACAGAAAAAATAATACTGATCACATATAATAAGTGCTAAGACAATGTGAGTGCTTTTTCTTTAGGTGTCTGGAATTTTCCTTTTCCATTTCCAATGTAAATGCTGTAGAACTGGAAACTTGAAGGAAGAAAAATTTCCTACATGTGCACTGTTCAACATGTGCTGCTGCAAATCTCCATGTCAAACATGCCACTTTGCAGCTACTTCACCTGAGGAACAGTATGTTCATGAAGGCTCCCTCTGCCAAACCCTTGCAGTACATAAGAACATATTTCCTTGTCACACTTCTCTTACTAACTTCTGCTTTACATTCTCTGTGATAATGGGAAAGGGCTAAGAATAATTCTACTATTTATTGGTGATGTTGATTAAATGTGTGTGAAAGATGCTCAGCTGAGCATGCAGAGCTCCGGCAGTTTGTCCCAGGTAATGGTTTGGTGTTCATAGTCCCTGGGAGAGCTGTGCATGCTGCCAGGTTCTCCTGGCCTCATTGATAACATTGCATCACCACCTGTGCAGATGCACTCTCTTAATTGGTATTTACTGGATGTTTTTCTTCTGTTTGCAAGCTTTTTTCTTTTTTTTAAATAAGTGGAAGATAAATACATTTGCATGGATGCATGTTATGCAATTTCTCTTAAGAACTAATTTCTTCACCTGCAGGAACTTCAGAGGGACATAGAGAAACACAGCACTGGTGTGGCATCTGTTCTCAATCTGTGTGAAGTACTTCTTCATGACTGTGATGCTTGTGCCACAGAAGCAGAGTGTGACTCTATCCAGCAGGCTACCCGCAATCTGGACAGAAGGTGGAGGAATATTTGTGCAATGTCGATGGAAAGGCGACTTAAGTAAGTCTAAAATGCCTACAGATTAGTGTTTCCTTCCACAGGCAGAAATACAGGATGGGATGTATATTATATGGTTGTAGTGCTGAATATAAGAGTGTAGGGGTCAGAAAAAGATCATAAACTGAGTGGAAGCCGATAGTTGCTATGCTTGCATGAAAAAAATGAAATTTTGGGTTGTACATGCCGTTATACAAAGTACAGATAACAGTCATCAAATTTCACTCACAAGTCCTTCGATAGAATAATTTATTATTTTCCATGCTTCATAGAAATTATGAGAGAGAAACTAGAGAAAGCTTAGGTGATAGCAGTGACTCCAAGAGATTTAGAAAACATGACCTAAGAGGGAGGTCGTAACACTTAAATTTACACAAGAACTGCTGAGATTGATGGGAAACTAGTTATTGAATGGGTGGAAGGTTGTTCCAGGTATTAGGGTTTACTTGTACCCGGTGTTCCTCAGCAGTTTGTCTTATGTCTGATTTTGTGTAGTTGGAAGAATTTTGGGACTGAGCACTCATATGGAATTTCTTCACCCATCCACCTTAGCTGTGCTGAGCCAGTGAGAGCATAGCACCCAGGGTTCTTGGGCGTAGTCTGGGTAACTGCACATGCTTAGACCATCTGTAGGCTGCATGCCCATCGTATCCGGAAGATTCATTGTTTTCTATTCCCTCATAGGATATTTTGGTGATTTCAGTAGCAATAATGATGTAGGCTAGACTGGGGCAATACTATGTACTGTGTGCTGACTGGTAAAGAGACATGTTTACAGGTTTAAACTCCTGTATTTATGAAGATATTTTCTTTCACTTTTTAGTTTATGAAACTTATTTCTGTCATGCTTGTACAGTCATAGAAACAACTCTAGGAAGAACTTGACGTTTCAAAATGCTGAAATGAACTTTTTATGACCTTTCATTTTGTGGGATATTCTTAATGTATTTAATGAAGTTTTTTGTTTATTTTATGCAAAACATTAATTGTTTTTAGGTTTTGCTGCTCTTTATATGTAGATTCATATCTTTAAGTAATTTTATACTATTGACATGGAAATTCTTGAATTGTATATATCTATAAGGACAGTTCCATGTTTTAAGTTCTACTTACAACTACTTTTATAAATTCTATCTTCGACATAGTCTGTCTTGGACATACATGGGCTTTCATACCTTTATGTCCGGCAGATGAATTCAGAACTATTTTAAGTTAATGTGGAACTATGCATGGAACTCTGTTTTACTGTTTTACTCTGTTCATTTCTTAGAATGAACAAATTATGCTTTGATAGATTTGTACTTTTAAGTTAACAGAGCTATCAGTATTTAGGATCTTTATTGTACTAGAAACAGTTATTTGTATTAAAGAGCAACTTTACTGATGTCACTGGCACTGCATTTCAGAAGTTATTTAGTGTGTGCTCAGCTTTTTAGAGCTCCTATTACAAACTTAAAACTTTTTTTAATACTGCTTCCAAACTTAGATGCATTAAAAAAAAAATGCCTTCATCTTATTCTAGCTCAGTCTGGAATGAGCCAGCCTTCCCTGTGGTCTGTTTATCAGTCTGGCTGGCTGAGTTGGATTATTAGTCAGTTACTGTCTGGTGCAGTGCTAGTTTGCTGTAGCAGATGACTGGTTAAGGTTCTGTAGGTCAACTGGCCATCAGTCCAAGCATTCTCTAATTTTCCATTGTCTGTTGCAGAATTGAAGAGACCTGGAGGCTATGGCAAAAATTTTTGGATGACTACTCTAGATTTGAAGAGTGGCTAAAAGTCTCTGAGAGAACAGCTGCTTTCCCAAGCTCCTCTGGTGTGCTTTACACTGTTGCTAAGGAAGAACTGAAGAAATTTGAGGTGATTTATAGTGGTTGAAATTCAATACCTACTGATCACGTTGCAGCAGCCAGCTAGTGTTCTTCCTTCCCATAACCAATTTACTCAGCAGAGATGCTGTATTAATATAAGTGGAGCTGATGATTTTGTAGCTGTCTTCAGTGGCAGGTTCCTAAGATAAAAATACAGTGGAAGGTGGCCACTGGAAATGATAATAAATCAATCCACTCTCCCCCCACTGTTTGTTCACCAAAGCTAGATTCCTCACCTTTTTTATTTCTGCAGCTTTTTAGTATGTCCAGTCAGTTGGTGTTCCAGAGCCTTCCTAAATCTCCCTTCATCGAGTGCCTCTTCAAATGCATGCTGCATGTTTTAGCTTTTGCTTGGATTTTATCTTTCCTCTTCTTTCCATAACTGTCTGTAGCCAGCCCTCTGAACTCTCTCGTTTGATGCGGAATATCACCCCTTTAGATCCTTATACATGAAATTCATGTTCATGCAAATATTGTTATATGTCCACATGATGTCTCCTGTGACTTAGAAGTTAAGCAAAGCATGCTTCAAAACTGAGAAGCTGCCCCTTTGGTCAGTGCTTAGGAGCTTGTTACATGACTCTGTTGTGTCTAGAGGATGTGAGAGTTTGTCTCATAGTTAAGAGGGATTGTAAACCTGTGTTTCAAGCACACATGCACGTCATCTGGTGAGTCACAGGGGAAAATCTTTTGCTTAGATTCATATTTGCAAAGAGTATGTCAAGATGAGAGAGAAGAAAGAAAACAGATTATTTAGGCAATTCCATAAACAGTCAAACGCTGTAAAGTATTTGCTGTGAAGAAGAAATGCAAATTTAAAGCAATGTCTAAGGTCAGTTAACAGGTTTAACAGTTAAATCAAAAATGTGAACTGTGAAGCACTGCGTTCTATAATTGACATTCACATTTATAAATGTACTGGCCAGGTTTTGGTTTTAGACAGACGTCATTATGCCAGACTTCATTATGGCCAGGTAGAAGGCCTTAGTATAAACACATGTGCTTCCTGGACACAAGTACTCTGCCTCAGACCTCTTTGCTGTTGTCCCTTTGTTCGGTGATCAGGATTTAAATCTCTTGTTTAGTAAGTCTCTGTATGAGAAGCAGTACCAAGAGTATATTAATTCTTTGATTTTTACAGCTGAATTGACTTTGCCCAAAGTCTGTTTCGTTGAACCTCAGCTGTTACGGTGACCTTTCCTCTGCAGCAGGCTTGTGGATTTTTTACTGGCTGTGGAGCGTCAGCCGGAACAAGATGCAGAGAGAACAGTGTAGCCTCTCCAAAAGCCTGCTTTCCCTGTAGTTTGGTTCCTTCTCTTTTTTCCTTCTTTTTTTTCTCCTTTTTTTTTTTCCTCCTGAACACCTAATTTCTTTGCCTACCAAATAGCAGGAATGCTAGTAACAAAATTGTGGTATTCAAATTCAGTGGAATTCAGCAGCTTTACTGTGAATTCAGTATTAAATTGGCCACTTAAAAATACTGACAGAAGCAGGTTTCTGCTTTAACTATACATTTTTTCTAATTTTATTTCCTTCTCCATATCTGCACTTTAATTAAAAAAAACAAGAACACACAACAAAAAGATCTCATCAGACCATATAAGAACCTTGCCGTTCCTGAACACAGAGGTCAGAGATGGCTCTCACTGGCTTCACTGTACAAAACCAGACTCCTTCCTCTGCAGTAGTTTATGGAGAAATGGAAAGAGTTTACAGGAACGGATGCTACAGATGAATTCTTGTGTAGCTGAGATGAAAATATGGAAGGGAAAGAAACAGCTGTTCTTTTGCTGCAGAAGGCGTGGCAACAGGTGAAACAACAACTGCACGCTTTTAAATTTCATGATCCTAGTAATTACAGTCAAATTTGTGCCTGTAATATAGGAGTACTTGTCCAATTATGAATTAATTCAGTTCAACTGATCATGTCACCCTAGCTGCAAGCCCATTTGCTCCTTTTTGGTTGTGCCCTACCCAATTTGATTGCTATTAAATGAAGAGAATAATTATATTGAGAGGACTCTACAGATTTTGTTCTTTTTCCCAACCACTTTCTTTACTTTCTTCTCTGCTATTACAGCAGAAATGTGCTGATTTCATTTTTAGCTTTAAATGGTGCAATATGAAGTGTATATATTTTTACATAGAAAACTCACCTGTTTAATTAGAATTTCTATACAGAAGTCTATTATCTGTCGTACTTCTACAGTCTTTATTAATGGAAGTGTCCAGTTTTGGAAGAGATTGACTTTTTTATTGCATAGCGAGGAACATCAGAGAGCAAGTTTGTAGAACTACAGTGGGATCCAAACCATACTTGAATTCAAAAGAGAGCTGGTCTAATCTAGGTTTTTAAGTCTTCCTTTGATTGCTTTTCTATTTTGCTGATGTGACAAGATAAAAACAAGTAGATTTTTGAAAGAATATTCAGTTGTTGTTGTTGTTGTTTGTTAGTAGTAGTAGTAGTAGTAGTGTTAGTATTAATTCAGTCATTTTTCTATAAGGTGCTTTCTCCAAGCTTCATGACTACTAGTCACAACATAAAACCCATGGACTAGGTCACTCGTGCACCTCAGCTGCCTCTCTGTGTCTCTTGTAACGGCAGAGCAAGCACCAGAAGTACATGGTGCGAACATTTGCCCAGACATAAGTTGGCATGGATATTTGTGACATTTTCTTTTCCACAAATATTTTAAGACAAAACTTACTTGTACACCAGTATACTAAATATAAAGAGATGTCTCATTCAGAACCATGTTTCAGAATAAACAATTGCTCAAATCTCTTCAATGTTTGCGTTTCTGCAAATTCAATATGTGAAAAGAAATCCAATGAAGCCACAGGAATCTTGTATTTCTGTTCCTTTTTTTTTAAAGAAGAGTTTTATGTTCATTGTTTGTACTTCTGTTGTCAAATACAGAAGCATATAATTTTGTAGAAGGAAGACTCTTTTTTTTTTAATTGATTTTGCCTTTGTAATGGATATTCATTTTGCAATTCTCATTCAGTGAACCGTGTCAGTTTTATAAACTTTCTTCTGGGGTTTTTTTTGAGGGTTTTTTGTTTTGTTTTGTTTTTTGGTTTTGCTTTTTTTAGTCGGCAGGCAGTATCTCTATAGAGTATAGAGGCGTCTCGAGTTAATGGAATTTATTGGCTAACACAAGTCAGAGTGCAGAAGTAGGGTCAAAATAAGGCAAAAGATCTATATATGTATCCTGATTTCAGTAATTAAAAGTCTAAAGGTGTCTTTTGTTCAAACTGCTTTAGGCTTTCCAGAGACAAGTGCATGAAAGCCTGACTCAGCTGGAGCTGATCAATAAGCAATATCGGCGCCTGGCCCGGGAGAACCGCACTGACGCCGCTGGCAGCCTCAAGCAGATGGTTCATGAGGGGAACCAGAGATGGGACAACTTACAAAAACGAGTTACCTCCATCCTGCGCAGGCTAAAAGTATTTTTCCATTCATTAGACTTCAGTTTCACTGCTGTAGTTATGAATCAAGGGTGTTTCAGCAGCTTTCAGTTTATTGCGTTTATGCAGTGTTTTTGAGGAGATTTCTACCTTTGCAAGAGGAAGGAAGTTTATCAGTTCACTTAGTCCAAAGTAACCAAAGAATAGGCTGTAGGCAAATGCTTGGTGACATCAAACACCACCTTCCTCACGGAATATAACTTTTATAGGTCTGCTGATTGCAGCTCTAGGTGGTGTTATTGAAAAGGGAACCTTAGTAAGCATGAAGGAAATGAAAGAAGGTGTACTGAGTATAAATTGGGTTTGATGTGGGTGAAAGTCATTTCCCCACTATAGCTGGGGGTTTTCATGTTGTTGGTCATTTCATGCCGCTAAATTTTCCACCTTTCAGCATTTTATTGGCCAGCGGGAGGAGTTTGAAACAGCACGTGAAAGCATCCTGGTATGGCTAACAGAGATGGACCTGCAGCTGACCAACATCGAGCATTTCTCAGAGTGTGATGTCCAAGCAAAGATAAAGCAACTTAAGGTAAAACATGATCGAGTAGTTGCAGAACGAGGGATGAAAGAAGGGGAAAAAAAATATGCATGGTGGGGAAAAAAAAATTTAAGAAACATTATGGAGAAATGCAGCATGATATGGTTACTTTACTTGCAGGCCAAGATTTCAGCCTCAAAAGTTATGGGTTGTGTCTGATTCCAATATGTACTTTTCTGTCAGAATATAAGATCTTTGTGCTGTGAAAAATGTAAGAAGAAGAAACAGGAGTGATAGTGTGCTTTCCCTCATCAAAATAGAGGATTTTAATAAAAAATTATTTATGTAAAGTCTCCATTGTTGCTAATATCTAATAACTACTACATTTTTCAGCCATTTTTGCATCAGAAAACTCCTTATCTGAAGAGAACCATTCTAAAAGTCACATTATCCAAAATTCCACTGTACTAGATATAGCATTTGTGTTCATTCTAGACATTTGGTCATTTGCATGGCTTGTTTAGAGAAGAGCTTTCTTTCCAAATTCAACAAGTGAGGAATGAGATGGTAAACCGTGAAGTATCACTGGTTTTGGCTTGAAAGACTGTGGAATGCTAAATTTAATTTAATTGCTCATTGTTGCTCATGACAGTAGTATTTGGCACAATCCCTGTTTGTTACCCACTCCATTCTTTCCGTAGAACTCCGAAGACTTGCATCCTTAATTACCCAGCTTCTTGTCATGCTGATTTTGTTGATAAAGCATGGGCTTTTCTTTTACACAGGCTTTCCAGCAAGAAATTTCACTGAACAACAACAAAATTGAGCAGATAATTGTGCAAGGTGAGCAGCTGATTGAGAAAAGCGAGCCACTGGATGCAGCTGTGATTGAAGAAGAACTAGATGAGCTGCATCGTTACTGCCAAGAGGTCTTCGGTCGTGTGGAACGCTATCACAAGAAACTTATCCGCCTTCCTGTGTGTATATTTGCATATGTTTTTGCTTGTTTGGTTTGTTGCCATTTTACAAATGTGAGAATGAGGAAAGGTGTTGAAATGATGCCTGTGTAACTTTCCAGAAGTCCTGTGGTTAAATTTTGTTGCAACCCTGACCATCTGCCTCTCTTCATTACACGCTGTTTGTGTCCTGTTCGGAGAGCAAACTGGCAAGATCTGGAATTTCTGTAAATCATCATGAAAATCCATGCAAATTGGAGATTTATAGAACTTTATTCATGGGGGTAGTACTGTGGTACTGGTCATAAGAACATCTCCCTGCACTGTCAGATAGTTTGATTGGCAGCTTAGTGAGGTTTTTTCATTAAAAAAAAAAAAAAAAGATAAAATTATTTTTCTCATCAGAAGAGACAGAAAATTGTCTCCAGGATTGAACACAAGCTCGAAAGTGGAAAAGGAAAACAAAAGGAGAAAGTGGAAGGAAAACAATTTTTGTTAGCTCAAGTCCTACTGAATGAAAGGAACAAAATCCAGGGGTTTCAAAATATGAAATAACATAGTGAGAGTAGTGTTCGTGATAAAGATCACTTATGCTTTCTATTAATTGCTTCCAGATGTTTTTCTAACTTAGTATTTGCATTGAAGCAACATCAGTAAAAGTCTGGAGATATTTGCCTTACGTGAGACTTTATGGTGCCTCAAGTAATTAAAATGAGCTGGCACTTTGATCTCCTTCATTGTTTTGGTTTTTTAGTACACCTTAAAAATAATGAAATGAAAGTGCAAAAGGACGCAAAAGGAAAACCCCACCAGTGTGACTGTCACCTAATGCTGCTTTATTTCACTGACCCAGGCTGACCATGCAGTGCCTCTGCACGTTTCATTGATCGCTTCTGTTTGCATTATGCTTCTAGCTAACAGATGACGAGCACGACCTCTCTGACAGAGAGGTGGATCTGGATGAATCAGCAGATCTCTCTGACATACGCTGGCATGACAAATCTGCGGACAGCGTTCTCTCCCCGCACCCCTCTTCCAACCTTTCGCTGCCTCTTTCCCAGCCGCTGAGGAGCGAGCGATCGGGGCGAGATACCCCTGCGAGCGTGGATTCCATCCCCCTGGAGTGGGATCATGACTACGACCTTAGCAGGGACCTGGAGACAGCTGTTTCACGGGCACTGCACTCTGAAGAAGATGGAGGACAAGAAAAAGACTTCTACCTGAGAGGAGCAGCTGGCATTGCAGGTATGGTGGCAGATTGTGTGCTTTGTTTTCTCCAAGTAAAAAAATGGCAAATGTTACATGTGCAATTGTGTGGCCAAGATTCTCGTGGAAAAGTACTTTAAATAGCCCCTGATGACTTTAAATAGTGTTTCCTAAGTGATCTCAGTAGCCCTCTGGCCTTAGAGACAGTGATGGAGATTCCTGGATGACGACAGCCTTGGAAAATGGCAAGGGCGTACGTGATACGGCAGGGAATTGGCTGTGTATCTGTGCGTGAGGCCTGCCAGATGGAATATGTCATCCTTAACAGCCTGTGTACTAAGTTATTCTGACTAGAAGAAACTATACTGGATATGGCAAAAAGTTCAGAACAAACTAATGTAGAAACGCTGTGGGAGAGACCCACAGAGAAAATCATCAAGTTTTTAAGTAAATCCTAACTCAGTCCTTAGGCAGGCAAGACTCTAGCAAATGAGTGTTTAGTCTGAGGTGGGATCTTGGGTTTTGTTCTCCACTGAAGTTGGAAATCCTTTCTAAGTGTTCGTGCTTTGTGTAATAAATCTTTACAAGTGAAAGTGCCCAAATGGAGCTAGTTGTGGGATAAGAAGTATCTTACTCTGATCTTGTGGCTGTCTTTTGCTTTCCAGGTGATTGCTCTGAAAAGAGTCAGGTTTGCCTGGATATTAAGAGACTTTGTAGCGGCCTCCCTGTGTTTCAGTCTTCATCTTTTTCCTTCTCCAGAGAGAATGTTTGCTATTGGAACCATTTATATAATCCACCCAATGAAAAGGACTCCTGCTGTAAGGAGACGGCCGTTGCTGAGCCATCAATTCAGATTGTGCTTTTATATTTTCAGATGTAGAGATCCCTGAAACTCTTGAGGCCTATGTAACACTCACAGAAAACGCCCTCAAAAATATCTCTGGTAGGCATCATAAAAGACTTAAGCATAGCCAGATGCAAATACCATGGTGCACAAGCGTAACTTCTTTCTCTTCTCTTAGCATCTGCTATCTTTTCACAACTTACAAGATAAATATTTCTTACATGGCAGCATTAGCATCTTAACTTAGAAGTATCCTGCTTTACTACTGCGCTTAAAGGTCTCATTAGGGGCATGGATGAAACGATGATGTTTGAAGTATTAGCCCTCCCACCTTGGGTTACTAAACTAAACTGATCTGATTGGTCTTTTTTCTCTGGTGACCATCAACTAGACTTAATACATTGTTACATCTTAATGCAGAAGGAGAAGGTATAGAGCAATACCTAATTTTAGGGTGTGCATTTTTCTTTTTTTAACACAGCCGCATCATGGATTATCACGCAGATATAAACTTTTAGGTTAGACGTTGTTTCATGTGATCAAAATGTCAGTTTGAGGTACTATCCTTATCTTAGTGTCATATATTGGAAAATTATTTTCTTTTCTCATTGCACAAGATTAAACCTACTGTCTCATTTGTTAGATGACTCTCTTGGAAGAATTAGATGTATTTGAAATACCTTTTCTCAGTATTTCGAAGTTTTCCTCTTTTTTAAATAATGACTTCATTGCAAAGAGCAAACATTTAAAATCTTAGTGTCTGTGACGCAAGCCTCAGGTTCAACACCCATTTTTATTTACTCCCCAAATTAGTGAAATAATATTATTGATTAAGGGTATAAGTAATACTCCTAATAGCAGTAATAGCAATACTTATGGAAAAAAATGTGGGTAGTTTTCTGACCTGTGAAACTTTTTAAAGTAATGAGCAAAAATCAATGTTGAGTACTTTGTCCTGTCCATTTGGGGTGAGGTGGTGCTTTATATGAAAAAAGACTAATAATCCAAGAGGCTCCATTTTCTTTAATTAGTTGGACAGAAGGCTCTCCTTCTCTATTTATGTTTTTAATTGTGTCTTTATGCATAAATTCAAACTGTCTTTGTAAAGAGATGGAAATCAGGCATAGTGATAGAATATGGATAAGAAGGATCTCATGTGGTCCTCTGGGCTGCAGCCCACTTCACATTAGAATTGTCTGTAGCTAATTTTTATCACAGAATTCATCTGACCTCTGTAAGGAAAATACAAGTTAGTCCTGCTTCAAAAACATTGGTATAGATTCCCAATAGCTTGAATGAATAATACCATCTTGCAGATGTGTTAAGCATGATCTTTGTCAAGTACCTAACTGGAAAAATACTGTAAATTTTGCTGCTTAGTGTGGTTGCCCAAAGCAGTCATTGGCTACTTGCTGTGGGCCTCCAAGATATCCAGTCATCTATAGATTTTGACAATATGATTACAACAGTGTCACTTACCATTTGTATGCCACTTCTAGTCTTTAAAATTGTATACAAATAGGATCCTTTCATGGAGATCCAAATTCTACTACTTTTTAGTGGAGAGGAATAATACAAAGAGAAATGAAGATACCAGATTTTCACTTGGATTTAGATTGTACAAATGGAGATTTGGGTTAAAGGGTTTTATTTGGCAGTGTTTGAAAGGGAGCAGGATGTTTTCCAAAATCATTGAGGTTAGAGTACACTTTGCTGCGAACTTTATCTTTAAAAAAAGGCAAGGCATTCAATGTGGGGGAAAAGTCACTTCAGAATAATTTGCAAGCCTACTTTGAACTGTGGGCTCTTCAATAGTATGCTTATGGCAAGCTTGTTCATTGGTATCATCTTCTGAAGGTAGCTAACACTAACTAATGTAACTAGTTATCACTTATCTTTGACATTGTACCACTCATACCGCTGCCGCCACATTTCTCCTTTACTCTCTAATCTAAATAGTATTCCTAACATCTCTTCTGCCTGGGCAAGGAAAAAACACAAAACTTCGGAAAAATTGAGGTGACAGTCACTCTTTTTTGGTTGTGCTGCAGGTGAACCGGGTGCCCTGGAAGCACATATCCGACAGCTGGACAAGGCCTTGGACACCAGTCGTTTCCAGATACAGCAAACGGAAAACATCATCCGTAGCAAGACACCCACAGGACCAGAACTGGATTCCACTTACAAAGGATATGTGCGTGTGTTTTGGAGCCCCAGTGAAATATGCACTCCAAGCTTATCTTAGCTTTGCCATTGAAGGAAATACAGCTGCTTCAACAGAGCAATTAGCTGTAACTGCTTCTCAGACTCATTCATATGGTTGCTACCCTTAACCACATGCTATTGTTGTTTATGTTATTAGTGTGTTTACAATAGCATAAGATTAGAGGAACATGACTCTAAGGAATTTATTTTCCTATTACATTGTTGCAGATGTCTAGAAGTACTTTCTCACACATACTTTTATCCATATAATGGTGATACCCTTCTTTGAATTTCCTCTGCTTTTAAAAGCAGGTTTTGTAGCTTCAGGCACAGTATTCATCTTGCTAATGAATTATAAACATGCATCATATAAGCAAGGCTGCATGTATGGAATCCCTGATTAAAAAGCTTTCTCAGAGAGGTTTTCTGGAAGACAGGTCTCTCTCTAAGCCACTCAAATAATTTTATTACAGACAGAATCTAAAAATGAGCTTCTTGGATGCATTATAGTATTTCCACATTTAGGTTAATTTTCTGTGTCAGTCTTCTGGTGTCTTTCCCATAGTGTCTTAAAATTCAGAAAAGATGGCACCTAAGACATCTGGAACGATTTGGCATAATGGCACTATGTTATTTCTGTTTGGTCTTACCTTAAGCTTTAAGCCTTTATTGTCTCCATATACTTTTTTTTTAGGATCAGCACAGATTTTTAAAATAATGGATTTTTTTTCTTCACACTTATACTTACTTCTGGAAATTTCTGTAATTTGCATTGTAATTTGCACTGCCCATACAATCAGTCCTGTACAGTGCATATTGAAAAGGGGTATTTTATTTGTTAACACAGATGAAACTGCTAGGTGAATGCAGTGGAAGCATAGACTCGGTAAGAAGGCTTGGATATAAACTGAAGGAAGAGGAAGAAAAATTTTCAGGACTCATTAACATGAACAGCACTGAAACACAAACAGCTGGTAAGTAACACGTAGTTCATTTGATGAACAGCAGTTATGGAAAGTAGCAAATATGCAGAGATTTTCCAAGTAAACACTTGGTATTATTTGCTGATGTAAATTTTACATGATGGTCTGTTACCATGTTCTGTTTAACATTTTTTAGTAGGAATAGTAAGGAATAGTAAGTATTCCCTATGTATGCCCTATGAAGAGTTTAGGCATACAAGTCCATCTTAAGAGCCCCTTCGTATTATGAGGCATAACCGTAAGCCTTTCAGAAAGGCCCTGTGGATGCAATGGGTTTTTTTGGTAAGATTTCTCATGAACAAGGCTGCTTATATTGCTGTACAAAGCACCTAAGTCATCATTTGTTTCTTCTAATAATAGCTTTCACCTCTAAGATTATCTGCCTACAGTAAAGAAGTCTATTTTCACCTGATTCTGCTCATAGAAGTCTTGACATTAGAAAGCAATAAAATTGCCTGCTGACTGGAATCGTCCAGGTTCTTCATTCTTTCTCTCCAACATCACTTTCTTCAATCTAACTTAGTTTTTATTGTGGTTAGAGTTTGTGGCTTAGGGTTTTTATGGAGCATCTTTTTGTCCTGAACAGTATTCAGCTCATGCAATTGTGTGTGTGTAGCTAGTGGGTTTTTTTGGCTTTTGTTGAATTTTGTGTTTGAAATTCCAGGTGTAATTGAAAGATGGGAATTAATCCAGGCTCAAGCTCTAAGCAAGGAGCTGAGGATGAAGCAGAACCTTCAGCAATGGCAGCAGTTCAACTCCGACCTTAACAGCATCTGGGCTTGGTTGGGAGAAACTGAAGAGGAACTGGAGAAGCTCCACCGCCTTGATCTCAGCACTGACATACAAACAATTGAACTCAGAATTAAAAAACTGAAAGTGAGTTTCACTGCTCTTTTCCATGAGTTACCTTGTAAAACTGAGTGCGACAGGTATGTTGAAGAGGTTACTAATAGTTGCAGCTGGTTTGCTCCACATAGCAGGCTGCTGCTGGTAAAGTAACTGGGGAAGTGATTTTCTAAATTGCCTTTTGGCAGGAAAGTGTACCACTGGCAATCCAAATGAAGTTTTGGAATAGTAGTTCTGTGGCAGTTCTGTAGTTTCAGAATGTACAGATAACTCCTGATGTCACCCAAACTGATGAAATATTTTAAAAGTGCCAAGTTAGATCAATTCCATTCTACTCAAATTGGTAACAAAATAGCTGCTTCCAAAAATATGCCTCATTGAGTATTACTACTTTGTGTGTAAGAAGGAGAAAGTGTCCAAAGGGGTTATAACCTACCCGGTGTCACCAGTGCAACATAGGAAAAATTTTATGCCTCTTTGCAACATTCCTTTTCTTTTTCTGTCATCTCAGGTGCATCAAGATCTGAATGTTACTTTTTCATCTCTCCTGTATATTTTACAGCTATAAAGATCTGCAAATGTGGTGGCCCACAACTTCACATTCAATTACTAGTGTCTTACAAGCATGGGCATGAAAATATGGGTCCCAATGTCAAAATGCACTGTGCTTCATGCCAGGGATGAGGTGAACAGATAGTAAAGGCTGTTTCCAGCAGTGATCCATGTGAAGCATGTCAATGCTGATCTTCACTGTAATCCAAATATAGCTGCCATGAGTACTACAAAGGTTACTGTGACATTGTGCTTTCAAGTAAATGCTGTAATGTAGGTGGAAAACGGGACATTTCATAAGAATTCTGTTCTTATCTCACCCTCTCTTTGAAAGCCCATTAGTACCCTCCAAACCAAAAGAGGTGGGGTTTCTTTTGTGGCTTCCAATGTAAACAAATCACAGTTTTTATACAAGTTGTGCTTCTATAAATTGAAGTTCTTTTTACTCTTTGTATGTTTTTGTTTCTCTCAGTAAAAGCTTTTATTTTAAAATACTGATGACAGCAGTTTCCACTTGGAAATATGTTGGTTTTCATGTTTATCAGCAAAACTGAGAAGTGAGGGCAAAAGTTTTATTGTGAGCTAAAATACAGTTGTGCTATGTCTTTAAATTTTGTTGGACCTACTCTGTCTTTAAAATATGGGAAACATGAGCCAGATATTTAAAATTCAACTCTGACTTCAGGCTTTTAAGACTTTACAAGTTTAATTGGCTTGGTCTTGTTTATGCTCACAGTAAAATTTTAGTAGATGTTAAAGAGTGAACATTTGCAGAGTCACAGAGTGAGCACAGAAATGTCATAGCCAGAGTAAAGGGACTGTTACAGTATGGTGCCTTTCCGCAGCTGCTGATGGCAAATCGTTGCAGTCTTGTGATGCCTTCTCTATTTTTTTTTTTTCTGAAAGTCACATTTTACCAATTTCCATTCTTTCTTCCCCTTTGTCTTATCATCAAGGAGCTGCAGAAAGCAATTGATAACCGCAAAGCAATCATCTTATCCATCAATCTGTGCAGCTCAGAGTTCACTCAGTCAGACAGCGAGGAGAGCAAGAAGCTCCAGGAGCGCCTGACTCAGATGAACGTGCGCTGGGAGCACGTGTGCAGCATGATCGAGGAGTGGCGCAGCTCGTTGCAGGATGCACTAATACAGTGCCAGGTCTGTACTGTGCCTATATCAAATTGTCAGCATCCCATGTATTGAAAATATAAGCCATTTAGTTATCCGGTGTGCTCACGATCCGTCTGACACTTGCCTGTGGAAGCCAGAATACAGCTTTGGCATATGTTTTCTTCAAGGAGGCACCTGAGCTACCTGAAACATGTATTTACAGCCCAATATTTACTGAATTTGTCATCTCTGGAATAGTATCTAATATTCTATTGTACACTTCGTGGAAGTTATTTTATTTATCCCATAGGACGTATTAGAGGATAAATTAAAAACTTGAATTTGACTGGAATATTTTGCTACCCGATTAAAATCGTGATTCATCATTTGCAGGATTTCCATGAATTGAGCCATGGTTTGCTGCTTTGGTTAGAGAATATTGACAGAAGGAAAAATGAGATTGTGCCCATCAATCCAAACCTGGACTCAGAAATACTGCAGGATCGTCACAGACTTCTGATGGTAGGACTATGATCACCCTTTTCTCTCCCAAAACGCATCACCAGAAAAACATCTGATCAGATTTCTCCTTCTCTTGAGGGTTAGCACTGTACGTTGTGTGCTAACACAGAGCTATGGGACGAGTCAGTGACTGACTTTAGTTTGGTAGGGAGCACCAGTCACTTTCATTAGTAGCACAACACATGATTTTAAATCTCAGGCAACTACTAGGCTTCTGTATATCTTCCTGTCAGATTAGAAATTTGTATTGCTTCTCTTTTTTTTCCATTTCTTTAATTTCAAGTGTTGAGTTTTGTGAGTTCTAGCTTTTTTCCTTTTTTTTTTTTTTTAATTGCTATTAAAAAAATTTGATGCTTGCCTTGGCAACAGCAAATCAGACGCGAACTGCTGGAGTCTCAGCTGAAAGTGGCGTCACTGCAAGATATGTCTTGCCAATTGCTAGTCAATGCTGAAGGCAAGGATTGTCTCGAAGCCAAAGAAAAGGTACATGTCATTGGAAACAGACTGAAGCTCCTCTTGAAAGAGGTCACACGTCATATTAAAGACCTAGAGAAAATTCTAGACATTTCAAGTAGTCAACTGGTAAGTCACATCTTTTTATTCCTTTCTGTTCATTGAGCATGTTTCCTGCTGTTTTGACTGCATTTCTCTGAACAGGGCTGTTGTCTGCTCTGTTTCTGTGGTTTGCAGTGCTTATCAAGATGGAACATGTAATCTTAAATATCATAAAGTAATCTTAAACTTCATAATGTAATTATCTCTTCTGATATGGTGAGGGTTGTAAATTCAGTAATATTTTTCTATTTGGTATAGCAATAATTACTGAACTTCTTGGTTTGTTTACCCTGCTATTACTGAATCAGTCAACTGGCAAAGTATATGAGATAATTATTCCAGTTGCAGTACTGAAAATTATAGTATGTCAGTTGTCACTGGAAAGGATGTTAATACGCACTCTGTCAAAGAGAGAAAAAAAAGCATAAAATAAATTCTGTAATAGGGTAAGGAGTCGCTCTTATGTGCCTCTTAAGCTTTGAGCTATAGTCCAAATCTTTTCAAGTTGTCATGGATCTCAGGGTATGTGAGAGGGAGTTACATATACATCTTTGACAGCAGAGACAGATATAAAGGAAAGATTTCAAGGCTCTCCTTTAGTTAACTTCTTTTAATAAGTCTTGGATTATCAGGGGCTTAAAGCATAACAACTCAGCTCTTCCCTCCTTCTAGTGGATTTCTGCCTGTTTGGTTAAAATCATGGTAGTACAAAACTCTTTTTTTAATTCACAGCCAGTAAAGAACAACAGTTTTTTCCCCTGTATTGACTTTGGTGGAAAATATGTCACCTAAAAAATATGAAGTTTTAACTACTGTTTGATTTTCTTTTCCTTTATGGCTGACAGAGAAAACATGTAATGCCTTAGTCTTTTAAAATTTGGTATCAAAATTTAACTGCTTTATTTTATTTGCCTTGGAAATAACTCTGCTGAAATTTCGCTCAGGGTAATTTTTATAGTTTGCTTACCTGTACAGCTAGTTGCTGTATTTCTGAGCTCCATTCCTTCTGAACTTTAGGAATTGTCCTCATGGTCTTCTGATGAATTAGACACATCAGGCTCAGTGAGTCCTGTATCTGGAAGAAGCACTCCAAGCAGACAGAGAACGGTAATTTCACGTCATTTATTTTCTTCCACCTCTTGGGTGGGAGCTCTAGATGTCTACAGCAGTTCTAGCCAGCTGGAAGTCGCCCCTTCTCACTTGTTAGGAAAGGAAATGGCATAAACCAAAAGCAAAACACAGCTGCTTTCCCCAACCCTGCTGCATATCCCATCCTGCATGAAATCAGAAGTGGTAAATACTATCTGAAACCAGGGCTGTCAGTGTGGTTGGTTTACCATGGTATGGCATGTCGTGTCTCTTGTATTTTGCTCTAGTGATGGCAGCACCCCAAAGTCTGGTCTTGTCTGGTATAATCAGTCCTCCATTTCTGTTTGGCCTTCTCTTCAGAGCTGCTTCATCAAGAATCTCAATAAGTTTTTTTGTCATTTCTGATTCAGGTTGCAGATGGTCTTATTGAGACTTTGGATGAATGGCTAAGTAGAGCTGAAGGGCGCAAAACGTTATTCAAACCAGCTAGTTGTGCAGGACCTAATCAATGGCTATGGTGGCAACTCTGGAGTTGTCCATTTACATCGCTGGCACAAAATTCAAGAAATATAGCAATACATGCCTAGTACTTAACACTTCCATACTCTGAGCCCAAGTTGGAACTGCAATTATTTTATCTTTTTCTGCAATTCTATTGGTTGATTAATTTGCTTTTTTCCTTAGTTCTTAAGACAATCAGATTGATTTTGTTTTGTTTTGCTTTGTTTTTCCATTTGCACTTTTTGTAAAGCCTCTGAGTTCTGTCTTGATAAATTTATGGCTCTTGAAATTGATTTTTTTTTAAATTTTTGTTTACATTCACTAGTTTCCTTTTAGATGCTAGTATGAGAATGTAAAGGAATACTGGCTTTTCCAAAGGAGAATATAAACCTTAACATTTTATTTCAGAGGTCAATGCTTTTGTCTTTTAAATTTAAACCTAAATAATTTATAATAACTCTGATATCACAGATCTAACATCACAGATCTAACTGAAGGTTGCCAGACCATTGCAGGAAATGGAGAAGTATTTTTCCATTAAATCTTTGTCTAGAGAGCATTTAAAATTATTATAGGTTTCATCTTAATATTCTAATAAGGATTTGTCTGTCTCTAATTTGTTATTGTTCGTGTAAATGACTACTTTTTTTTTTTTTTTTGTCCGTAATTCATAGCTAAGTTGTATGATTCCTTGGGTCTGGTTCTCAAACTTCTGTGTTCTGCACCCACACAATTTTGAAGACTGAAGCAATATTGTTTAGAATTTCAGTGTCAAATATGCTGATGCTAAATAATTAAATACTAATACAAAAAAAATACAATCAAAATTATAAACATCTAACCGCATTAAATAATCCAGCAAATAGCTGTGAGTGCAAGAATGCACCTCCAGTTATTTGGCCTTCAAAATTGTGGGGTGGAGGAGAGGCAAAACTTGTCAAAGGAAGGTCTTGGGCTTTTTTTACTTGAGAATATTAATTTTTCTGCATGTGCATTTTTAAATCTGTATGTTTTTCCACATCCAGCTTAATCAGATTTCATTTATTTCATACTACTGATTATTTGAACCAAATTTCTAGAGACTTTTTTTAAAACCCAGACCTACTGTTCATAGACATAATATCTAAACTGATAATTTTGAGTTCCCTATGTACGTTCCAATAATTTTCATACTCAGCTAGGTGCAAAGAAAAGCCAGTTTCCTTAGTTCATGGGTATTGGTCACTTCATTTGATTTTTTTTTTTTTTTTTTTTTTTTTTATGTTTCCTTTGCTGCACTTTTAATTTAGTTTCATCAGTAGCTTGTCTTTATTTGCCTGGACTGAACATTCTTCTTTCTTTACCCCCTGTTCATTGCAAACAGCCACGGGGCAAATGTAGTCTCTCACAGCCTGGACCCTCTGTCAGCAGTCCACATAGCAGGTACCTTATTCTCCTGGTTTCCGCACTCTGTTCTAGAACACCAAGGGGATGATAGAAATTGGCCGTGGTTCCTCTCAGCCCGCACTGACTCCGTCAGGTGGTCAGGACTTACACGAGTGATAACTTCCCTTTTGTTAACTGTTTGGCAAAAGGGACTTTCAGTTACTTCAAATTCTTTGTTAAATAGAGGTACAGGCTAATCCTTGGACATCTGCAGCTTTTGCTTCACAGAAATCCCACGTAATCAACATTTATTTTTTGTATGCCTGAACAGGGTGGTTGTGTGTTTACACTCTTGATATTTAATGATTATTTTATTTTGGCACGATTTAAGCGGAATGCTAGTAAGGTCATGGCAAACACTTTCTATCATCCTCTTTACCTCTAGATATTAAATTAAGGCAGGTAATAGGCCAATATCATATTCTAGAATTCACAAAACCCACAGATCTGGATGAGACATACTAACATCCTTTCCTTATTTATTTATTTATTTCTTTTTTTCTCCTTTTTTTTTTTTGTTTTCTCTGAAAAGTTTTGTTCAGTTTGTGGGTTTTCAATACTTTAGCCTCAAAACTAAAAGTCAGAATTTGAGAGTATTGAGACTTGGGATCACTTTCTCTCCCCTCCTCAGACGACTGCAATGTAACATGCTAACATTGCCGTGGCTCGCCAGGTGCTCACATCCCTGCATCGCTCCGGGAGCAGCACTGCCCCATCTCTGTCTGACCAGTAGAGAGCAGGCTTGCAGCTACAGCTCCTTGCTTTCCACAGTGTCTCCAGCAACCTGTCATCTCTGCAGCTAACAGTGCTTCTGCATTCTTGTTGTTGTCAGTGTGATGTGTGTACCTTTGCTCTTTCACTGATCGGTTTACTAGCCTCTACAATTATGAAGTTAAAAAAAAAGAAGAAACAAAAAAGACAAATGAGCAAGCCAACGTGTGTAAAGAGGACATCTTTTGCTAACTTAGCATCTTACACACTGCTAAAATAATCAGGAAGTGTGATTAAGGTATATTTGTTCTTATTAAATCTAATAATAAATTTCATTTAACCTAAATCTCATTTATTCTCTGCATATCAAAAATGAACTGATTTGTTTTTAAAATAGCTCCTGTTAGAGTCAAAGATTTTATGCTGGAAAGAACAAAATAAAAAATTAAGGTCTTTTTTTTTTAAAATAACTCCTGTTAGAGCCAAAGAACACTGGGTTTAATACAGTGATTGAGCCACAAACAAGCAGACAAAAAAATACTTTAAGAGTATTATTCTTTTATGAGCAAAATCAAGACTTTAATCAGCAAAATTATTCTCATAAATGAAGTAAAGAACAAAACTACTTACCACGTAGATATTTACATAAACACCTCTTTTAAAAAGCTTGCTTTACATGTGTAGTTAGAGGCTGTGAGTAAAGTGGCACAGAGTAAAATCATGTAACAGATAGAAAAGGTAAAGTATCTTTTACTGCTTCCACATGCACTAAGAAGCTGCCTATTTTTAAGGGGTTTTTTTTGCCTTTGAAACAAAAGGAAAATGCATAGAAAATAGGGGATGCATGTAAACTCCATCTTTCTGTCTGATGGAGAAAGAGAGCTAATTATTCAGCTCCATTCTGCTGTGAAGCTTGGAGTTTTGTTTCTTGTAGGGAGGAAAAGCAGGGAGGAGAGGGGCTTTACTCTGCAGCCACTAACAGCGAGGAGGAGGGGACAATGTCCTTGACTGATCAGCATGCTTGCACTAGCACCATTGTACTCAAGGAACACATTGTGTGCGCTTTTCCACTCTCCTGTGTAGTCAAACCACTTCTGCCAGCCTTCTGAGGTTTCTGGTTGTAGGTGTTTCTGATTGCTCGAAGAGCAGCTAGCAGTGCTTTGCAGCTTTGGGATCAGCCCCTGTTCTAGCAGTGGCATTGGTGCAGCACCTTTCAGATCAAGGCTTTCAAGCACTGTTTATTAACACATCTTGTAGCAGCACAACACAATGTTCAATTTGTCATTCAGACAAGCATGGAATACGAATGAGTCACTGCTGAATAGGAAACTTAATCAAATGCACAAGCCAGACAGGTTGTGGTTGATGTATAATGTGGTTTTAACTGATAATGCAGTACAAGCTGTCACTATGTTCTTTAATATTTTGACATGCCTCTGATCAGAGTACTTTGTGTTTGATCTTGCACTGGATCAGCAAACCCTGTTAGACTTTAGTATAAAGGAGAAATAAAGTCAGTCCTAAAAGGTTTTTCACACCAGAAGTTGTGGAGGAAAGTTCATCTAAAAAATTAGAGGGGCCATGCTTTGTGTTTAGCAAGTGTCATATCACTTTGCTTTCTCTATTATGACCACAGAAAGACAGGCATATATAGTGTGATGCTAAGCAAGGTTCAGGCTTAGACTAGACATGGCATTGTGGATTTAACTGGAGTCTCATCCTAGTAGTACTAGTAATCATGTGCTAGGTGGGAAAGCAAATCCAAGAAGCAATTCCTCTTTCTTCATCAGTTTAATGGAGCTGTCATAAGTGCACACCTGGATCTGTGCCTGTGAATTTTTTTGAAGTGATTAAAATGTTAAAAGATTAAAATAGTGGTTCATTTTGCTCAGGGTTGTTTACATTGTCTCTCTTGAGCAGCTCTATTCAAGTCTTAGTGCCATAGTGCCAACCTCCATTTCCTGCTCTCCCAAAGCCTGCCCAGATGACTAGTGGATCTTTAAAGGTCACTTGCTGTTCCTGGAGCAGACCAAACCACATCACCCTTTGTGTCTTTGCCCACAAAATGTTATTCATGGCTACACAGTAGCTCAAACACATGATTTGGGTATGGCTTGCCATGATTCTGCTCCCGGTTATCTCCCTCACTCTCACTTGGAGCTTGTTAGTTAAACATCATCTATAACTGCAGCTTCTTAAACTTACTGGATTCACCCACGTTGTTTCTGTACAAGAAGCCAGTCTTCTCTGGTATTTGCAAAGACCTTCAGCGTCTGTCATCATACAGATGAAATTTACTATTCTTATATTTTGTGCAATAGTCTTTTAATAAAGACATTAAGTTAAGGCCCATTCTTGATTAACTGCAGTAAATAACATCCTACTAGTCCAGCAGTGCCTCTTTCAATGTAAGCCTGTTTACTCTATTCCATTAGTCACTTACCATTAAACTCACTTTATTTATTTCTATCAGCTTCCCTTGAATGATAAATTCCTTTTTGAAAGCTTTCAGATGCTTACTGCAATACAGATAGGTTACATCAACCATCTTTTCCTTGGGAAAAAAAAAATAGCAATCATCTTTACAAGAAGATTCCCCTCTGAGCTGAAATTAAAGTTCACTTTGACCATCCTATCTATAGCCTGGTAAATTAGTTTCTCCTCTCTTGAAATGCCTAGAGAAGAGTTCCAATATCACTGACATTGCAAACTTTCAAAGTAAGGGTAACTGTTGCTTGCACTTATGTTAATATATAAAATTTCTTGCCATGAAGAAGCTTGCTGTTGGCCATGACTGCAGCTGTGCTTCTCTCTTTCATCTGCTAAGTAGGAATTGTGTAGTGGAGTGAGTAGCAGATGGTGCTACGTCCTTCCCTCCTCACAGTGTGACAAATGGTGGAGCAGTCAGAAGAGACAGCTGAAGAGGCAAGCCCAAGGAACAGAAATTACATTTTTCTCCAAAGTGGCACACAGTACTTCAGCTTTCTCTTCTCCTGACAGACTAAATAAGTGTTCTGTCCTTAAAAATAGTGAGCTTTTTTTATTAACAATGTAAATTTTTAACCATATCTCCTTACCAAATCTATGAAACACTCTAAGCTGAACCATTCCATTTTTCAGCCAGTTATGTAGATTGCAGAGGTGTACCTGCGATAAATACAGGCAGCACATCATTCAAACTTTGTATAACTCCCCTTCAGAAAATGTTTTTGTAACATTTCATTATTCGCTTTTTAAATTGTTTCCACTCATTATTGTTCTTCAATACCCTACTTCACTGCAGAAAAAATGGTTTGCCATGAATTGTTTTAATTTTTCAAGGAAAGTTTATGTTCCTTTTTGAGATCAGCCATGCAAGCTTACATATACCATTTCTCTCTTTTTTTTCTCTCTTTTTTGAAAACACAAAGCAAGAAATGCTAGATTATGCTACTAAAGGCATAGGAAAAAGAAAAGAAAAACCAAGTATTAACTTTGCTTCCTTTTGATTCAGCCTTTTGGAAATTCCCCTTCTGACACCCAGTGTTGCCCCAGAGCTACTCTGGGGCAATGAACAAAATGACACTTTGCTCATTATCAAGCACCAGTTAGCAACTGCAGAAATGTGGCCATTTTTTGATTTGGATTAAAAACATTTATACAATGAGAGCCTTGTAAATAGGTAGGCTGTGCAATCAAATGCTTGGAAGGTAATTAAGCACTCCTTGTTCCCTTTGTTCCTACCTCAGTCCATTAACTTTCTGTCTTGGTATTCTCAGTCAGTAGAAGTCCTGATCTAATTGAACTTCAATATGGAATGCTCTGATGCTGTTCAATGTGCCATGTCCTTCTTTATAATACGTGATCTTCTTTATAATACATCCATCTTCTTTATAATACCTGATCCTACCTTATGTGATAAGCAACTTTCTGTCTGGGCTACAACAGTGTGGATTCAGAAACCACAGGATCTGATGTTTTGATCCTCACTGCTTCCTGGAATATTTAATTCAAACTAGTAATTCAATATATCTGAGTGTTTATGTATCTGTTGGTCGTCTGAACTTTACCAGATCTGCCTGGCTTTGTTCAAGTCTTCATAGTGGGCTGCTATACATATATGAACAAGAAAATAAAATTATCTCAAGCATAGAAGTAATTCTTTTCTAAACATGTGGGAAGGAAATCCTAGCTAAGCCTGGCATTGTTTTGAAGATGATATTTTCATTTTTGGATGCTTCCCCACACAGATTCAGATTTATCAGGGAGACAGGATCAAGGACAAGACAAAAGAACAAGGGGAAGTCAAAGAAGGAACCATCACCTCATACTTTACTTTACTGGGGAGCATTTGACCTCAGCCAATAAGCCTGATTTCCCACATCTCCTTATGAGCATTTTTATCTCTTAAACTCTAGGAAACTGTAGGTTTTCTGAGGCTTCATAATCATAGCAACCATGCTATTATAGGAACACATCTGAGACAAAATTCATGACCTAATGTCCTAATGGCAGAGTTCTTGAAGCAAGTTACTTGAAGGCTCTGAGTTCTTTCATTTTTGGCTTGTGCTGAAATACAGTATTTTCCCATGCCATTTAATTAGCACACTGAGACCATCAGATTTAATCTTTCCTAGTCACTTTTTTCAGCTCTTGACAGTTTCAGTCAGAAAGAAAAATGTGACATTTATGTCTTTATCCTTCATTAAAATAGTAGAATAGATTTCTGAAGTGTCCTTTTGGAAATACTTGTGTTAGATCTCTCCTGCTTCACAGATACGTGATAGGTATGTGCGATTTCAAGTCAGATCCATCAATATAAGGGAGAAAATCAATTGGGAGGTGATAGCGTCAAGTCAGTTGAGCAGCTAGATTTTAGCTGCTGATTCTGTGCAAGAATCAAAATACAATGTGCTTTGTAGAAAACAAGTCCTCATTACCTGCATATTGGTATATTGATTGACTGAAGATGATGTAACTGAATCTCGATGCATTATACACTCATGAATACTTTATACGTAAACAAATGTAGAAACTTCTGCAAATCAAATGCAACTGGCCATTTTAAACAAGAAGGCTTCCTTTTTAGACAGCATGCATTGAACAAATGTGACAGGTGTGGCCCACCTTTTATTTCCCTCTTCTCTATAGCACAGCATTTTAAGTGGAAAGTCCTTCCCGTAAATGATAAAAGGGCTGTGGGGCCACAAAGCCCCTTCTGTTGTGATCATTTGGTGTTTTCTTACCCAATCTAGAAATACGGGGTCTCTTAAGAGTGTTAGGGAAATAGCATGTTCAGTGAAAAATACCTCTGCAGTTGTCAATCAAAGTCTGTGCAAATTATAAACCGGCTTTCAGGGGAGGTTGAGTGCCCAAGGGCAACCTCTGCTGCACTAATGTTTTAGTGTATTCAACTGTCCATCTTCTTTTCTCAGGTCCAAAAGAGGTGGCTCAGGTTCCTCCCCTTCTGAGGCTGGGCAGGCGTGGCGGTGCCCATCCTTCTTCCTCAGAGTCCTCAGAGCTGCTCTGCCTCTTCAGCTCCTCTTGCTGCTCCTGATCGGGCTGGCGTGCCTGGTGCCAATGACCGAGGAGGATTACAGCTGTGCTATGGCAAACAACTTTGCCCGCTCTTTCCACCCCATGCTAAAATACATGAATGGTCCTCCTCCATTGTGAAGGAGACCTGTGAGACAGCGGGAGACCTTGCTGGAGTGCTGGCTGGGAGCGAGATGGTTTTAAAGGGTGACAGGGTTTTCAGCATGGCAGCTTCACCTGTCTGCTGTAGCCACTGCTGTGCCTGTGTCTTTCTCTCCTGGCATTCGGCTCAAAACGCATCAGTGTATCAGTATCAAACTGCACAACGTGTTACCTGAGTAGCATCATTTCAATGCTCGCATCCTGGGTACTAAGGAGGATGCAACGTATGTGAGGGAAACCTCTTCTGTACAGCTTTTGGGATCTTTTAGCCACTTTATATGCAGGTCATTGCCCTGTACTATGCATAGGCAAGGACTTGATACTGTAGATCCTTTCCTGTGTGCTGCTCTAAATGACCCATTAGCCAGTCTTTGTTAAATACCCTCTCAGTATCTACAGTATACAAAATAACCAATGCTTAAGGAATTTTAGAGCATTTGTAACATACAATTTTAAAGAGTCCTGTATGGCAATGTATTATTCCCTGTGGTTTCTGTTTCAGGCATGGTGTTCTAACTTTTGCTTTGGATGCACAAGGTGTAAATCTGAGAAGCACTTTTTTAAGGTGTAAAAAAAAAATGGATGTAATAAATAAGATTGCAGAAGTTTTTATGAGGAAAAAATGTTGAATGTCAAGTTGAAAAACAAAGAACATATTTATGTATGTACAGTTTGCTAAGCCAAGTTTTGTTTGTATTGATTTCTTTGCATTTATTATAGATACCATAAAATATTTTGTCTACGTGCTTTTTAATGACAACTATGGAAACCTCTAAGTTTAGAACGAGATATGTATGGTATAAGAAAAAATAGAAGACATCCATATGCTGCACTCCAAAAAATAATTAAAAAATTCTGTAACAAATTAATGGTATTAGGTATATGTTTGAATGAGAAGATCCGGAAAATGACAGTTGCTAGAATACGTGGGAAGGTATCACGTAAGAAGTTGTGCTGATATTGAAAGCAGTACATGTTTTGGATTAATTGGGTCATCACTTCAGGTTTTTCTTTTTTTCAAGCTGCTTCTTGAAGTTCCCTCTCACCTGTGTGGTTTTTTCTGTGTTCTTATGCCTGCATCCATGGGCAACCTTTGACAATTGGGGTTGTACCAGTCCACACTGAAGCAGATTTTTTCCTGTGGGTATACTAGAAACTTCCTAATATTCTCCATAGCAGCTCAATACCAAGATAGATATTTGTGTTTTACCCATCATTATTTTAGTGGAATAGGCCCAAAAGATAAGTATAAATAGCAGAAAAACAGAGCAAATTGAAAACTCATTAACTTCCCAGAACTATTGTGAAAACTTGCAGTCTACTCAGTGGCACTTTGGCCAGCTTATCTGTCAGAACTCGACTTTGAAAGAACAGGTTTCTTCTCAATTATGAAAAAAATATGGATTATGGCTCTAAGTTACTGCTCTTTAATAAGTTTGGGGGTTTTGAAGCCATGACATACACAATGTGAATTTTTCTTCTAAGTTAGATGTTTTTGCTTAGTGTATAGTGGCTTGCATGACAGAAATGAAAAAGCCAGAAAAAACTACAAGCACGTTAGTTGCTGTTACGTAGAATTACTTTTCTGGCATGTCATCTTTTGACCTGTTATGAGGAGAGGGTGGTCAGAGGTAGGGAACCACAAGCTGAACTTCAGCGTTTGGAAGAGCCAAAATAAATAAATAAAGATTCCTTTTCAGATAAGAATAGCATTAACATTTTTGTGAAAACTATTTTGTATGTTCGCGAAATATTTTCAATGTCTGAGACACAGGTCCGGACAGACACAAGTGTGTGCTTTTCAAGGCTGAGTTTCCTTCATTGCTATTCAGAAGTTATGCTAGGCTAGATTAACATTCATAATTACTGATTCTTAGTAGACAAAGATAAGGAACACACATTTGGGCTATAAGGAAGAGCTGTTACTTGAAAAAGGCCTGAAATATTACATAAAATTGACCCCTCCTCTTTTTTCTGATACTGTTCTCTTGGTGACATGATTTCATCAGTGGTAATCAGTACACCTACACGAATAATTCAGTGGTTTGCTGGATCTATTAGTCTAGGTCTGTGCATGTTTTAGACAACCTTTCATCAGCCAGTCTCTGGGTCTGCTGGTTAATTTTTTGTTGAAAGATAGTTTTATTTTCTTCTTTAAAAAACACTATAAAGGAAAAAAAAGACTAATTTAGGAAGAAGTAAGGATCTCAGCCTGACTGTCTCCTGTTTTCCAGGAAGGAAAGAATGTCAAAGATCACATCATCAAGTGTCAGTAGCCCTTTCAAATTCAGTGCATTTTTGGCTGATGTTTACCTACAGGACACAGATGCACTGTCTCTGCCTTGCTGATGTACTGATGGACAGTGTCCCTGCTTCCTTCCAGGTGTTGCCAAGTAAAGTTCCTTGTGTTCATACCTTCAAGCTGTGATCTGTAGCCATAGATCTGACTATCAGTGTACTGACTGTTGATGTAGAGAACTTTTTTTTGACCCCAAAGGATCTGCTCACACAAAGCAGTCCTCCAAGTGAACAGCAAACTTTCTACAGTGCCTATGAATAAGGCAGTCACAGACAGTGAAAAGAGACCCATTAGAAAAATGTCATAGACAGGAAAAAAGCCTGTTTGTAAATCCTAAATTTCCCAAACCTTCAAGGACAGAAATGTCAGTCTGTAAGCTGAGGTGTCAAGGGAATCGTGGGCAATTTGTGTCACCAGGTTAGCGGGTCCTTTGAATGCTGCTTTGGAGTTCTTGCTTTTGATACTTTCAATCTCGACTCAAAATCAGCATCAGACCAGTTAAAGTGGTTTGAGCAATATGCTCCTACGAAAGGAATTTTCTGGCCATGAACCAATTCCATTAAAATTTCAAACGTGTTTTTGCAGAACTGGATCTTGATCCTAAAAATTGACACAAAGAAGGCAAAATGTAAATAAGTGGGCAGGCTCTTTTCAAGTTCTATCCCAAGAGTGCCGGTGACTTGGAGGTCTAGCTTGAGTTGCAAAACCCCATAAGATATCAACATATGCATTTATCACCACAGCATGAATCAGGTTAGATTGGGTGACTGTACTGGGGGAGAAAACACACCAAGAAAGCTGTCAAGCATTGCAGCCGGTGGCACTAGCCAACTTGGCAGCCTGGGCATATTTCTCCTCCTGATAATGTGATGCTAAAACTCCTTAAGAATTGCACAAGTTAGAGCATGAGATGCCCTGTCTCTGCGCTAAGCCTGCAACCCAACATCTCTCCTCTTTATGAAACAACACCTATTTGGGCTCTGCAAACACAAGGGACCAATTTCTGGTAATGCACCTTGAGCCTTGGCATGAGGAACGGGAGTGCAGGAGCTGCCAGACTCTGGGTCTGAATTGAAGGCATGTGTTCAAGCATAGAAATAGTAGACTCTGTCTCTTGTGGATCTGAGGTCATTACTGTGTTGAATTTTTTCCTGTCTTCTGCTGTAAATAAATGCAGTAGCTTCTGTGTAATCATCCCTGCAGCGTGACATACCTTGCAACTCTGAACCTTGCTTATTGGCCTGTCGTCACCTTAGAGCTAGTGAGTGTTTAAAGGTAACTGGCTGCTCAGTGACTCCAGTCTGTAGTATCAAGGCACTGTCTCATTATGCCTGTATTGATAACAGTGAAAAATAATGAGCACAATTTGCCCTGGACTTCCTGCAGCTGTTTGTGGAGCTTCATTTGTAGACCGTGCTTTGCAAAATCTGAAGGCAGTCTGCAAAGTGGTATTTAGAGATGTCTGGCAGTGTTAGGAGTATGAATGATCCCGACTTGACAGAAGTAGTGTGGCCTTATTCCTCATAGCTGTGAGCATGATGACACCCATAGCCTATTCCCCACCCTGCTCCAGCAGTGATAACAGTTTCTTTCTGCAGCAGATCAACTGTTCCTCACCACTGGTTTGCCACCCTTCCAGCGTTGCTGCAAATGCTGTGAACACTCGCAGTATTGCTCTCTCCTTCCTTAGAACTTTTTCTGCATCTGGTTATTGAAGGAGAAAAAAGATTTTGGGATTGCTTATGAACAGTCATCCCCGGCCCTCAGTCTTGGGCTGTTTGCAGTTGAGAGATCTGTTTACAACTGATAGCATCTCTTGACATGTTCATCATTATCATGTGCATCTGAGTAGATGTGTGTCTGTGTGTTCAAAGGCATAACAGAAACTGGTTACTCACAGCCTTCGAACTACAGATGCTATCAAGACTTAGCAACTGTAGGAGGATTCTGAGAACTAAGAGCAAGTCAAGGAGAAGAAATGTAGATTCTGAAGCAATAGAAACTGTTGATCTGCTCTCTTTCTGGCACGTAGCATATTTTATTTGGTGTTTAAAGCAACGGATTATGGAAAGAAAAAAAGCAGAATAGTGAGTTTTGATTTAAGCTGGGTGGTTTGGCAGCAGTCAAGTGCAGAATTCATCTAAACCAGTGTTTGTCTAAATTGAGGGGGGAAGGGGGAGTGCAGGAGGGGGTTATTTGTCTTTTGGGTTGTGTGTATTACAGGCACAGAGTTCCCTGCATAAGGGAACTTGTCAAGGTACTGGCTGAGTGGTTTTGACCTTGGCAGCATGTTGTGAAATGCACTACAGCCAGCTGAATTCTATTGTTGTTGCACCGTTTGGCCATAATTAGACCCAGAGGGACATAGGAGTGCAAACCTGTATTTGGGAGAAGTTATTCTGTGGTAATAATATTAAGAATATTAGAATATTCTAATAATATTTCCCAATAGATAAATAAATAGGAATGATTTACAGAATTAATTTCTCTTCCCAGAAAACAGTAGATAAAAATCTGTGAAACAAGATAAAAGGAAATGAATAACTGCTAGCTGAAGCACTGAAGATTTGTCATAGACTAAGGCCTGGTTAAGTGATAGAAATCTGAATTTTGGTAAATGATTGCTCTAAAAGCAGATAGGAACTGAAAGCTGTAACAGCTATTGTTTGGTGCCACCTAATATGTCATTCCAGAAATGAACTGGTCAAAGCTGCTTTGTTCAAGTAAGAATCTATTTAAAGACCTGAGACACAGCAAATGGATTTGACCGCAGTGAGGTCTGAATAACACTGCAAGATTTAACTTTTTGGAAAGACAGGAAAAGGAAAAGTAAATAGGAAAGTATTGTCCATTTCTTGTATCAAAGGTGTCCTTGGTGGCAGGGGGGGGAGGTGTGCTAGAGTGCTCTTCTGGTCAGAATCATGGGATCATGCAGATGTGGATGTAGTTTGCACACAGGTTACTCAGGTCAAGCTTTTTTGTTTTCTGGCATGTTGTAATTCCTGGGAGACTGCTATTATGGATGTTGTAATCGTGGGTTTTTCCATTCCTTTGTTTTTAGAAAGGATGTTTTAAAAAATGGCTGGAATTAAACCTACTGGAGTCCACTTTTTAATCTAAGTGGTCTCAAGGCTATCCAAGAAGTGGGACATTCATGGCTGTAGTATTCTCTTCATAAACAATTCAGAAATTGTGTGGGAAGCTCTCCTGGGCATAGAGATGCAGGTTAAAATACATGGTTGCAATTTTGACTCCTTTGCTGAACTTGAAGCATCGTGCAGGCAGATATGCAGACCATGGGGGAAAGGGGAGAAAAAAGTACTGGAAGAAAGCATGATGCTGTAGCATTTAGGTTGAGATAGATGGGTAGATAGATAGATAGATAGAAGACATTTTTGGCCTGTGGTTTCCTCTCCTATTTTCAGATTTGGTGTAAGCAAAAATTAATCCTGTAAGGGCAGACTAGAATTCAATCTTTTCTGCTTTCATACAAATGCCTAAACTTTCAAGCATTTATGTGCCCTGACTGTCACCAAAAAATGGACAGCACTTTTTGCTCATCTCTAGAATGTAACGTATTTGTTCACCTTTCCATGGATGACACAAGTTCTGAAGAGGTGAGTGAAAAATAAATAAGAATCTGGCAAGAAGCAAATCTTTCTGTCTTAGACAGCAGCATTCAGTCTTATCTGTAGGGGAGATAAATATCTTAGTCCCAAAAGTGTTGCAAAATCTGGCTAAAAAATGCCTGTAAACACATCCTTTCCTCACATGCACATTTTTCACCTGTTTAAAATGGTAACATTCTGAAGTTGTGCGCAAATGTGTAGGAATGGAAGACAGCAGGAGATCAATTTCGTATCACCTGTATGCCTGCAGAAATGAAGACATTAGCAGAATGACACCTAAATACCGCAGCACAATGGTCTTAAAGATACATGAGAGCTAGTTAGCCTTGTTCCTGCTGAGATAAGTGCCAAATGTTATTATTTTGATGGTCAATTTTCCTGAAGACTTCATGACCATTTTTACACTTGAGCCCTTGTGTCCGCAGGATGCCGTGGTGAATGGTAGTAATTGGAGCCTGGCTGGGCATAAGAAAAAACACGTGTGCGGTGCCCTGCCATGGGCATTCTCTCTATGTGAGCGCTCTGATGAGTGCTATTTTATGTGTTTGGGTTTTCCTCTTCTCTTCACTGTGTGGGTGGTGGAGACAAGCAGTCTAATGCAGAGAACAGAGATGTAAAATTTTCCAGCCTAAGAAACAGCTGCTTCATGGGGCTTTTATTGTTGCAGTAGCTGGATAAGAAAAAAAAAATTTAAATCCGTCATTTAATTTTGAGGAATAAGCATGGCCAAAAAGCTTTTAATGAGAGAGGGTGCCGCACTGACTGAGAACCGAGGCTTTAGCCCCTGAAGAAGCCACTGTCATTGCATTATGAGGATTGCCTTAACTAACAGAAAAGAAAAGCTGTCAAATATGTTCCTTTATAATGCCTTAACTATGTCATACCTTTCTAATTAGTTAAATAGAAAAAATATGCTGGAACAAGACAGGCATCGCTTACATGTCAGAAAGGAGAGAAAGGAAGGGGGTGGAGGATGCCAATGCATCCAGCTGTGTGCATGTATATAGGATCCCCTGGGGCAGCTGCTCTATAAAGTGTTGTGTGTGCAGTGAGGGAGGAGAGGGTGATGGGCCCAGTAAAGGTGACACAAGAGTTTTAGCTGCAAAAGCTCTGCAGGGAAATAGAAAGGCATGTCCTTGCTATATCATTTCACAAAACTTCTTCACCCAACACAGTTGAAGTAAGAACTTGGGAATGAAGCTGGAGTCCTGGATGGCTCCTGACAATTGAAATGTGCCCAGTGCCCAGCTGCAGAGGCCCTCTTTCTGGTGGGTACTGGGTGTCTGATCAAGGTGACATCTCCTCCACCTTCTCCCATCACAGAAGACATATCATGGGAGGGAATGAAGATGAGGGAGACAGACTCTTTTCGATTGTTCCCACTGACAGGGCAAAAGGCAATGGGCACAAATTAAACCACACAGAATTTCATCTGAGCACAGGCAAAATATTTTATAATGTGAAGATTGAAAAACACTGGAAAAGGGTGCCCAGAGAGGTAGAAGGGTCTCCTTTTGTGGCTTCAGCATCCGACTGGGCATGGACCTTGGCAATCATCTTTAAGTGATTCCTCTGAGCCAGGAACTGGACTAGACAGTCTCCAACGATGCATTCCCAGCTCATTGCACTGTGATGCTGTGTGGTCATGTGGTGCTGCAGAAGGAGATGGGCAAAAGAATGCCTAATCTCAGGTAGTGTGCAATCCCAGGCAGTGCACAATGCTTTGCTCATTCAAATTGTTACAATTTTTGCAGAGGTTAGTATGTTCAGACTTTATCTGTGCAGTTTTTAATTTAGGAGTTCCATGTCTTTGCTTTTGCAGGAATATTCTCCTATCTAGCTGCTTTTTTTGGGTTAAGCCTGTGAGTTCAGTATTATGTAGCAACTGTCTTCTTAAGCCATTTCTCCATGAACTGTCAGTGCTCATTTGGCCCTGTGGTTAAAAAATGGTATAAAGCCATGGAATGGTGTCGTATTTTGAGTCAGCATTGAAAATTAGTTTATTATTTTGAGCACATGTACATGTGCAATTAGTTCCCATTGCTCTGACCCACCCTTCATGGCCAAAGAAGCAACTTTCAGTCAAGTTCTTTGTCACGGAAGCGTATTGCAAAACAACCACATTATTTGGAACCCTTGTTCAGTTGTACTCATCACTTATAAATCCCAGCAGTCCTCAGCTTTCTTCTGGAGTCTGAATAGGCTATTTGCTTTCATATCTGACAAACTGTAAAGTGAGGTTTCACATGAACAAAGTATATTGCCTATTTTGTCTCCATAATTGAGCTGATAGAATTGAGGTAATAATCTTATCTTTTTTTCCTTTTTAAGTACAGTGACACATCCCATAAAACCAAACAACTTTTACATATACATTCAAATAATAAAAGAACCTGTGAGCCAGTAGTCCCATGCTGGGAGAGAAAACATGGCACAGAAAATAGATGGAAAAAAATCAACATAGGGACCGTATTCTCTCTGTTACTGATAAATATATATGCTGTAAGTATTGAAATACCTACATATGTATGCAAATGCTATAGATTCCTGGTTTGATTCTTTGCAAACACCAGATGGGAATTTGAGATTATTTTACAGAATAGAGTTGAGTTCCGAGTGGCCTTATGTCAATAAAAGTATCTTTCATTTCTTTTCATCCCTTCCTGATGGCTTAGTCAAGGCAATTTTTTTTCCTGAGAACTAGTTTCAGTCGGGAAAGGAGTCCTATGTGCCTTGCTATAAGCTAGCTCATGGTAAGTGGCAGCTAGCTGCAGAAGGCTACATTCACACGATTTGTCTCTTCTGCATTAATCTATTTCACAACCCAAAATAAGGAATGTAAAGCAAAATACTAAGAACATTAAAGCACATAAAGTACTAGGTACTTAGGTTACTTCCCTGGTGTCATTACGATTGCTAGAGACTACACCTAGCTTGTTGTTGACTCTAGATATGGCCACTCTGATAATTTTCAGGGAAAGTGAAGAAACTAATAAACAGTTTTCACTTAGATGCACAGAAACAGATGCATTCTGATTCTTTCAAAAACAGTGTACCATTTTGCTGTCTACTGGAAAACAATAAGCAAAGAAGCATATTTTTAAAACATGCAAAAGATAACAAATGAAACAATGTGTTCTGATTAATTCTTTATTTTCAACACCAAATACATCAATAAAAATCTTGCACCGATCAGGTAGCCTACCAGATTTTTTATTTAGAGTTTTTTAGAATTTTTTTAGGTGCAAAACAAAGAAAAAATACCTCACCAAAACCAAAGACATCAATAATTTCATATGCATCAGTGAAAGAACAGAATACTTTGACAAATACATTATGACAGCTGAGCCTATGCCAAAGAAAGGACTTTGCATTGACAGACTACATAGTGCACACAAAAGCATTGGTTTCATAGTACATACAATAAGGTAATACATAAAGTGGCTTGATAATGCAAGTCTCGTGACCAGCAGTCTATCCCTTCCTTTTTCAATGGGCACTTCCTGAAGAAACAGACTTCTAATCGTAGGCACACAGGATTATAGAGCTTAATAATTTGCAAGATGGCAGCATATTTTTTTTTTTAATTTTTGTTTATTTTTTTAGGCACATTTGAATGCAAAAATCTTTAATTTCTTTTTAACACAGTGCAAAACCAAATACCCTTTATGGGCAACAATCACTTTGAAAACAACTTTCAGGATATAAGGCTACCTACATTTGAACGATGAAAGGGAACTGTGAGTAGAAAGGATAGGACATTAATATTGGGAAAACATTAATTTTAAACTCTCAGATCAATTTGAGATTATGCTACAGGTGCAGGTGACAGAAAAGATTGGTTTGTATTATGATACCATCATTAACATCCCCCTTCTATTACATGTGTTGGCATCCCATCTGTAAAGCCGTATCACAGTTATAGATAGCACTGAAAACATCCATCTCTTTTTTCAAAGTAAGAAATGCACTTCACGCACATTCAGCTGAGAATGCCTTATATACAAAATCCCATTATCTGTAGGTTGAGTTGCACTCTAATTTTAAAGCAGGATATTATATACACAAGAGGGGCTTGCCACATTCTTACCTAAGCCTGTAATAAGACTAAAGACCTCTAAAGACCTACTGAGGCAGAGTTTTTTCTTTGCTGGTAATTTGCTTATCTTTAAACATTTGGCACAGCTCTTAAGGAATCAGTTGGCATCAACTGAAATGGATGGACGCTCCAATACAAATCCTGGCTCTTATGAAGGGGATGGTTTGAGAGGTTTTTGTTTTCTTTTTTTCAACTTAAGGTCCAGTGATCTGCTGGCAGTCCTTGCAATATCCTTGGGAGCTCAGTTCGGATTACTTCTTTATTACGTTTTTAAACTCCTCAGTGTAGAGAAGGAGAAAAATCATCAAGTGATGTCACTGAAATATAAATTTACCACAACACACACCAAGAAACTTTCATTAAACTATTTTACCCCAGTACAAATCTTCGTACCCTAACTGGGAATTTTACCTGAGACAAAGTCTGCAACATTGAGACATGGCTCAAACCACTATAAACCAGAGCAGCTTTCAAAGACTCAAACACCACATATTCTGACACCACTTAGTGCTACAAATCTCCCTATCTCTTCTTCTACCTCCCAAGATTTTTGCAGTACTTCAGTAACAACCATGTTCTCAAGCAAAGCAAATTCATCTGGTCTGTTTACGTTTGCCTTGTGCTGGTAGTACATTGCCTATGTTTATAGAGGGGTTTTTTTTGGTTTTTGATGTTTTTGGTTTTTTAAAAAAATTCATGTATAAACATTACAAAATAATTCTTTTGTTAGCTGTCCAGAGATATCATTATGAATGTTTTGGTAAAAGCATAATTAGCTGCCTTGAAAAGTTCTCTTTCAATTTTTTTTTTTACATGCTATATATTTTTATGTAATATCCAGCACCAGATATTCAGGTAGTACTGGTTTGTCAGCTGCAAATATAAAGTATATATGTATATATATATACACACACATAAAATAGCATCTTGTGAAATAACAATTACCAATAGTCAGGCACAATTTTTTGCATACACGAGAGCATAATTCAGAATTACATATGAAAAAAGTTGCCATTTTTGTATCATAGACTTTATTTAATCAATTGAATAGCTACATTCAGCTGTCTGATAAAGGGGCTATCTTTATAGATAACTCTGGGAAGGTTACTATATTCATTAAGGTGCTGCTTCAATTAAAATCTCATTTAAAAGGTAATGACATGGATCTTAAATCTGCCCCGAGGTAAATGAGTGTATTATTGGGAATCACTCTCACTCTTTCTAGGTTGCCCTTCACTGTTGTCACCACAAACATGGGAGGACTGGTTGAAAGCTAAATTGTTTCCTTGCAAGGGCTGAACCTAGGAAAGCATTCATAATTATTGCAAGCTGACTGATATTATTCTGTATATTCCAAGACACTTTATGATACTCTTCTGCCTGCTGCATACCAATTCAACTCATGCTTTTCCATCTTCACTGGGAAAACCTGCTGAGTGTACAGGTCCTTGCCCTACATAGGTACGATCCAAATTTGACCCTCTGTTGTGAATCGCTCTCTGTGAACTACCTTTCATCCTCCAGGTCAAATTTACACTTGAATCGATGTAATGACCTATTCAGGGATGTAGGAAGGGAGGCATTCATTTAAACCAATGTGCCTTCCAGCTTATGAGCTTGATCTGTGTGTTCTGTCCTAGAGAACACCAAGTTGCACGTACAGTATTTAAAGAGCAGCTCTAATGCACACTGGGCTACAAGCGAATGATGATGATGTAAGCACATGAATTTAACTACAGGGATTCCTGTGCTCTATTCAGATCTTAGCCTGCACTCATATCAGTGGACTCATGGTTTTTCTAACACATCTGAAAACCCAAAATGTCCATTTTCTTTCATGACATTTAGGAGCCCTCCAAAAGCCCTTAGGTACCAGATTAGCATGCGTACACGCACACACACACACACACACACATGCTTTTACTGAATACACAAAAAGACAAAATCTTCAGCACATTCAGAAAAAAATGACACTACAATATGCATCAAGAAAAGGCCTATGAGCTTACGGTGACTGCTTCACATGTTTAGGCTTGAACAGTTTTCGAGGAATCTTCTCAAAAGGTAGGTAGCATCTAGCTTTAGACTTTCAAACTGCTCATCTCCTCAGATATGTACATGAAACTATTATAGACACCATTATGTACATTCACTAAAGAATTGAATTCTTGACTTGAAGCACAAACCCGTCCTATGCCTTGCTGCCTTCACAAATGCTGTGAAATTTGATCTCACTGCACACAGATTCTGTCTGCATGACAGGGAGCGTAATTAGACATAGGCACTCATGTATGGCGTTACTTGCACTGTTTCCTATATTTAGTTTCTACAGGATACTCCAACCAATATAAAGGCTTCAACTATAGTAAAAGAAGCATCCCTGAACCCTTTCACTAGCACTGTGGCCAGCTGCTATGGAGCAGCCTACACACATGCTAGGAAACGTCCTCACTGGCAGGGTGGTTGCTTCCAATCAGCTATTGGAATAGCCCGTGGTCCGTGCTAACTCCCAATCTGCACCTGTCAGCCAGAAGTGCAGATAGCACAGGCAAAGTTTATCATTAGATTAGTAAAATATCCCTGGCATATGTAATAATCTCATTCCAGTACCCAGCAAAGTTCCCTGACATATAATTTTCTAGCATAGACATAGTCAAACAGCAGCACCAACTCCTACTTTGGATAGCATATCGTGGATTTCTTGTCTCTTTCATGTCATGTTGAAACTCTTGATGTCACTGGACCTTTCGTATATTTACGGTTGGTCTGAAGAATCAGACTGATCCTTATGAATATCCTTAGGAGCTACAGACATGCATAGAGAGAGACAGATTTATCGTTCTGGACATGCAGTCCCAGAGTCCACACCATGTCTGAGGCTCATTGCCCAGTTTTAGTGTCATAGGTGAGCTGGCTCTTAACAGTGATTTTGAAACATGCCACAAAAAGAGCCAAAGAAAGCCAAGGCAAGGAAAACCTGTTCTCTGACTGTGATGCCCGCCCTCCCACACACAGCTCAACCACACTCTGCTGAGTGGGCTGAGACCATCCCACCCTTCTGTGCCAGTCTCGCACTGGCGTACTCACCCCTTCCTTTGTGGCACAACAAATCCCTCCCTAGGGGGAAGGATTTTTTGTAAATAGTGCTGGATCCTGTATGTGTGTGAAGACCTTTCTTTAAGACCTGATGATTTTTCTAATCATCTGGTCTGATTCAAGAGTATTTCTCTATGTTATCACCTTTTGCCATGTTGCCCTGGATTTACACTCTTGGGCAACAGAACAATTTAGCTTTCTAGGATCAGACAAGATAGCATGCATGCGAAGCAATTCATCTAGAGGATACAGTAAGGGTACCTAAAAGTTTGGTCAGAATGAGCTTGAGAGGGAGTTGTCTGGTGATGTAAGCCAGCGAGGTAAAACAGTGTAATTCTCAGACAGCAGTTCCTTTATACCGTAGGAAGAAAAGAGGCCGGAATCTTAACTAAACTTCCAAGGCAGTCCCTTGCAGTGCAGCTTCACTATGGCACACTAAGATGCCAGTCAACTTTCTGTTTACACTGACCAAGAAGTCATCCAGGAGCTCTACCAAACTGCTTCGAAGTTTCAAGCAAGTAAAGGATTGAGTGAGCTCAGGATTTTGGGCGGATATTAACAAAGACTACCACTCATGAAGATACCAATATGCAAGGTTGGTATGGCCTATCAATATATAGTAAAATGAATGTATGGTTTAGATTAGGACTTAGTTACCCAAATAACATGCAAAATTAAATAAAAACACTGCAAATTTTAAATCAAGTTAGCCTGACAATCCTTGCTGGCTGTCCACGGCAATGAAATGTCTTCCATTTTGGAAAAGCAATCAATTTAGGCAAGCGCTTGACAAACACTCATATGGAAAATGCTGGTGTCTGTTGTCACTGGAGTGTTTTCAAAGGTGGCACTATAGACGAAATGAAGCACGAGCTAGGTAGTACACTGCTGGGTTTCTCATACCATTGTATACGCTGACTTCTGTTTATATCGTATTCTGCATATTCTCCTCTTCTTTGCTGTTTACATAAAAAGACTGCAAGGAATGAGATGAAGCTGATGCCGTTGTCAGCTGGCTCCGGTTCTCCTCTTCCATGGGTGCAGCACTCCTGGCTGCTGGGGCGTGCAGTCGGTGAGCGTCCAGCATCTCCAGCAAGAGATCGTAGAGCGGAACTACGTTCTTACACTTCATATTGTACAGGTGCTCCATTCCTTTGTTGCTGTGGGTTGTGAGGAAACAACAGTTACTTTCCAAATATGCTATGGGGAAAAAAAATGAAAAGCTACCAGCTAATAATATTTGCTGGGCTCATATAAACCCTCTCTTGTACAAAACGAGTAACTTAGCAGTGCATTTGCTGTACACGTCTGCTACAGTTAAGCGGAAGGCGGCACCTTCAAAGAACGTTGCAGACTGCCCATGGTAAAATTGCCTTCTAAAGGTGTCTCTTTTGCTCTTCTTTTCAAGTCTATGTAGCCTTGAGCACATAGACTCTTAACTTAGCCACTGTGACTTAAGTGGATGGGATGAATTTTGCCTTTTCCATAACAAAAAAATACCAGTTTTCTCTCCTGGAAAATAAGCTCAACCAATTTCTCAGCAAAAGCTCACTTATAATAGTATCCATTCACAAAACTATGAAACAAAAATTAACTTTAATATATATATATGGAATTTCCTTAATTGTATAAATTCTTCTTAGAGGGGGAAAAGAAAAGGATCATTAACACAAGGACAAAGAAACTCTATAAAATGACACAAGTGAAAAAAAACACATGCACACATCCCTTGGCTTTTTCCCAAAGATCTGTGTATCAGTCCAAGAGGTAAAAACTGCATGTTTCAGCTTTAGTAGCTATGATGTGTTGTTTACTCTAATTTAAATTTTATTAGCTGAAATAATGAAAATATAAATCTGTGTAACATCTCCTGTGCTTTCATAATTATAAAATCCATAGCATATCTTTGTAGAAATTTATCATATTAACACCTTATCCACTGAGCAGCTGCCTTAAGAGGTAATTTGGGAGAATCATTTGCTGCAATTACTAACAGTGTGTCAGGCAGCTTACCTCTGATTAGCAAAAGGCATGGTCTTCTAGATTGGAATTTAGTAGCTCTGCATTTATCCTCATCCATACAATTCACGTAATGACCCTAATCTCTTTTCTAAAGTGATTTGCAATCATGACACTTGTGAAAAGTGGCTACATAAAAATGATAGTTTTATTAAATCTTATCTTATAAGAGATTAAGTTTGCAGAGCTAGGCTACTTCTACATTAATATTCTACTCAGTACTTTTCAAACACCTGTGTCCAGGTCTGGGGTCCTCACCCTGAGAAAAACTTAGACCTGTTAGAACAGGTTCAGAGCAGGGCCATGAAAATGATCCAAGGGCTGCAGCACCTCTCCTGTGAGGAAAGGCTGAGAGAATTTGGGTTGTTCAGACTGGAGAAGAGAAGGCTCTGAGACCTTACAGTGCCTTCCAGTACTTGAAGGGGGCCTCTAAGAGGGCTGGAGAGGGACTTTTCACAAGGGAATGTAGTGACAGGACAAGGGAGGATGGCTTCAAACTGAAAGAGAGCAGGTTAAGATTTGGTACTAGGAAGAAACCCTTTAATGAGGGTAGTGAGGCACTAGAACAGGTTGTCCAGAGAAACTGTGCCCTCACCCCTGGAAGTGCTCAAGGCCAGGTTGGATGGGGCTCTGAGCAACCTGGTCTAAGAGGAAGGCATCCCTGCCCATATCAGGAGGGTTGGAACTAGATGATCTTTAAGGTCCCTTCCAACCCAGGCCATTCTAAGATTCTAAGACACACATAAAAAAGCAGATACTTCTTACCCTCAAACTATCAGCACTATCAAAACAAAAAGCAGAGGAAATGACATCCAGAAGAAACAAATGGGGTAAATATTTTCATGTGGAAAGCTTTTTTTTTTTTTTAACACCCCATCACACAGTTTGCATTCCCATCCATGAAGGAAAAGTGTGCATGTGCATTTGTGATAAGGTCCTTGCATGGGCCCAGCACAGAAGTGCTTGCTCTCACCTCATGTGTCTGATGTGAGAGAGGATGAGGAGGAGCTGAGCCAGTCGTCTGTGCTGCTGCTGCAGAGAAAGGCCCGACTTAGCCATTAAGTGTATCAGAGTGTCTGTGATTTTATCCAGGACACGGTGAATATAGTCCTTCTCTTCCAGAGATTTCAAGGTGCTGGAAAGAAAAGTGTACACACCTAGAGTAGGAGGAAAAAAGAAAACAAACAAACCACAGACAAAAATTACTTCGGTGGACTCAGAGTTACCCAAGATATGCCTTGTGGTGCCTCTTAAGCTGTGTTAAACCATGGGATCTGACTGTGAGCCAGCTCTCCTGCCTGGCAGCCAGGTCACTGCTTTGAATGAACCTGAAGCATGGATTTGGTCACTGTGGGCAAAGCAGAAGGAGGAAGACAATGCCTCTGCCCTGCCTGGGTCCCATCAAGGTCTGTAGCAGGTGCTGGGTGACACCTGCAGCTAGACCTACCTGTGGGCTGTGCTCTTCTTTTGGTCACTTGGCTCTGAAACCTTGAGGAGACGCTGTTCCCCTTGAGAGCTCTGCAATACTCAGCAACCAACTCAAGCTTTCAGCAGCTTTTGCCATTTTTCCTGCTCTATAATATTTGATATTTTTGTGATTTTTTAGTCAATCTAGAACTTAATACAGTTACCACAAAACAAACCAGGGTTTGTTTATGGATGTTTGCCTCAACAAAATCCTCCCAAGCAAGCAAGAGCCTTGAAAGGTGTGCTCCTTCACCTGCAAACCTGACTTTCCTTTAAAAACAGTGTCCAAATCAACTTGTGCAAATTTAGCTGTCTTGAACTGCTTACTGCTGAAAGTGAGCAGCCTGAAGGTTTGGACCAGATAGAAATTTTTCCAGAGGACAAAACACCTTAAAACTCTCCCTCCAACAGCCCCTCTACATCACCTCTGAGAGTCTCTAACCCAGGCACGAGAGCTTTTGCCAGTGTTAAATCCTGAGAGCACGGAGCACATTAGCTTTCAAAATGGGAAAGTCTAAACTATTTTGGGCTGTTATATCTTGATTTTTTTTCTGGACAGCAACACACAGCCAATGTGAATCAGGTCACAACAACACTGTGCTGCCAAGAGAGCTGTTGCATCCAGCATTAGTTTTTAAATCTTTTGGACTGAACCAAAGGCTCTAGATGGGTTCTATTGCCATAATCCAGTCTCGAGGCACCAGAAGTTTAAGATGCACATACAGTAATACAATCAAACTGGCTTCATTATGCTCTGTCTATAATAAACTTGACAAATCCTGTCCTTCGGCCCTTCTGCATCAGCTCACCGAGCCAAGAACAGATCTGGATTTTTTCCTTGGAAAAAAACAGTTTCCGGAATTATGTTTCATTCTGCTTTTCTTTAAAGCATCATATATAGCAAAATATGGACTGCAATTAGTGTCATTAAGAATAAAGACACACAGACACTAGCATGCACACACAGACAAGACATATGCTCTAGCTTGTTTGCATGTTTGCAGCCTTGGAGCCACCTCTGGATTTGAAGATAACAATACTTTGCTGTGCGTCTGAGCAGTCAGGGAGTTGAGATTTTTTTTAACATCTTGGCCTACCTCACCTCCTCACATCATCTGGGTACTTTAAGGACTTGACATCTAGAACTACTGTAACCTGCAAGTAGCTTTTATGATTTGGGGTCTTCTGTACTAAAAAGAAATGTAAATGTGTTTGTGAATGTGAGTGTCTCTGGGAAAAAATAATTAAGAAACTGCTTTAAAAAACCGAAAGGATAACTCAAACACAGCACAACTTCTGAAAATCATCAGAGTTCTTAATTTTGGTAATGAATATTGCTTCAAATTTGATATAGACAGGACAGTGGCCTCTTTTCTCACAGAGTTTTTCATAGCTATTATTATTTTCACTGGAATTAATTCACAAAACAGAAACTGGTCCTGGGGCTTTTCTCAGCTGAGCCTTTCTCAGCTGACTCTGAACCACCCTCACATGTGCCCATTGACAATGCAAGGCTTGATAGCTTAACAGGTACCTGTAAGGGCAAGATTTTTAAATATTACTGACAAAATACAATCCACTAGAAGGAAATACTAATCTCATAAATGCAGTGCCTCCAGAGCAGTTTACTTCAGCCACAGGAATCTATTGTGCTCTTGCAGCAATACCCCATAACTTCATATTACTGAAACTAGTAAAAGAATCTTTTAGGAGGAATTTTCTCTCACCTAGGTCTATTCTAGAAGCTATTAACTGTAAATCACAAAAGCACTCCCCAATAACTGTAGAGAATTTGGGAAATTGCCAGTCAATAACTGCCAAGGAAAATTATGTTAGGCTTTCCTTTCTACACCCTCATGGTGATTGCTCCTGCCCCAGGCCACTGACACCAGAGATTTCCCAAAAAGCAATGCTAGCTATCATACATATACAAGCAGAGTTTTCAAATGAGGGTGCAAAAAATTGCCTTAGCAAAGTGAAATTTAACAGCCTCAAAGGCCTTTCCAAGCCTAAATTCAATAGCTACCAGGTTGTTTTCCAGCACTTTCTGTAGGTCAGTATTTTAAAACATAACAGGTGCAAGAACAGAGAAAGCACCACCCTAGAACCAAGCAAGGCCTGTTGGCCCGTGCCCATAACACACACCAGAACAGGATCCCTCGGGGACTGCAGCGCTACCATGCCAGCCCTTGGCAAACCTTGATATAATTTTATATCTTTCACCATATATAACTATTTATTTGTTGCATGTTACTGTAGAAGAGAATGCCCTCAACATCTTTTCTGCCACAATAAACCCCACTTTAAAATATTTTTACATTTAGAGTTCAGGCTCACAGAACAATACCCAAGGTTCTTCTTCTTCCACTGTTCCCCACTGCTCTGAAGCTGTAGCAAGACAGGCTGAGATATGAGGAAATTCATCTCTGTACCAAGCACGCCTGGAATCATCCAGCCCCCAAAATAAAGAAATAAATAAGAAGGACAATTTAACAGGAACTGAAAAATATCAGGAGAAAAGAATAATAAGCAGTCATGTGGAACAATGTATCAGGAAGCCTACAGTATACATCAAATCAGCCAAATCTTTCCATCTCTATGGACTAACCAGCTAACTAATTAGGTAAATCAGCTGCTAAGGCAGATGTGACCTACATCTGCATGTCCAAAATGAAATCCTGTTGCTTTGCCACATAGCACCACTCCTCTGATACACTCAAAAGTAAAACACCTGGCATCATGTTGCTTTTTCATGCTTCTAATACTTATTTTCCAATGTTAAGTAACAGCCCTTTAATATTGAGCTGAATGTGGTTTTCAAAAATACAACTTTGCTTTCTTAGTCAAAAGATTTATTGCTGCAGCTTTAGCAGGGCACCTTCAGGTTTGTTATTGAGCCGGACACAGGGATGTCCCTGTTGCTACAGACATTCTGTCACCTTGATATCTCAGGAAAAACGTGGAAGTAACGTAAGAAATACCTTAGTTTATAAGTAAAACCTTCCATCCTTTCCACATGCACTGAGCAAAACTAAAAATAAAACAATGGCATTTTGTCCAAAACCACATGGAAAAGGAGTGTAAAGATATAAACAGCCTTGAAAGATGTTGCAGAAACAGAAATGTCCAACAAAGGCAATAAACACTACTGCATGTGAAGAGACTACCATATGTCCAAGGATTTAATAAAGAAATGTTTGTGTACACTCAGTGAATTAAATCCACACAAAGCTTTAGAATGAAAATGCGGACTGCTTTCAAACATGACACGCAGCATAATTAGTCCTATTTGTTTAATTAATCCACTTGTTTAAATAATTGTGAGATCTGCTGGTTTGATCACATGCATATATAATACAGAAAGAATAATAAGCCAATGTTTGTTTTTCTGCTGTTTCTTTACTAAAAGATTTGTGAATGTTTACATATGCTCTCACAGAAAGAAATCAGGTTAAGGTAGGCTTGGAGGTCTAGTTCATCCTCTTGCTCAAAAAGTGGAAACTTCAGGGTTAGGTCAAGCTGCCCAGAGCTTTGTCCAGCTGAGTTCTGAGTATTCCCAAGGACTGAGATCCTACCATCTTTCTGGCCAGCCTGCTCCAGTGCTAAACTTCTCACTGGGTAGAGTTTTTGTTCTGTTTATCTGATCAGGATCTGCCTTGCTGTGGTTTGTCTCCATTGCAGATTGTCCATTCCTCTTGCACCTCTCAGAAGGGTCTGGCCCTGGCTTCTCCATAACCTGTTCATCAGCTGTCTGAGGGCTGCAGAAAGACCCTGCTTTAGCCTTCTCTTTCCCAGGATGAACCAACTCAGGCCTCTCAGCCATATGTTTCAGAGCACATCATGTTTGATATCTGTCCAACACTTTATGTAAGGAGGCTGGCTACATTCCGTGAAGTAAAGCATCTCCAGAAGACATTTTAGAGCATCTATGCCAAACACTCGCACAACTCTAACACATATCCCCAATTATGCTACTTATCTCTGCATTGCAGCCTCTTAATCTGAGCATCTAGAGGGTCTGACAGCGAGAAACTTGTATCCACATTCCCACTACCTAGTTATAAAATTAGTTTGTTATAGGAATAAAAATACTGAAATGTACCTTTATGCATAAAGGTAACGACATGCCATGCAGACATGCATTCTGTGGCCATATATACACAGAGTTTACAGTGTACTCAGAAACACTACAACAAGGGCAGTCTGTGAAGCAGACCAACACATGATGATCTGCATAACAACGGTATAGGTTGCTTTCATTATGATCCTGCAGCAGCTCAGCCGAACCACGTCCTCTGATCTATCCCCGTCAAGTCTCTTGTAAAAATTCCAGACTTCTGAGCAGCTATAAACTTACATTTAGTGTAAAAAAAAAAGCCACAGCCAAAATCAGATCAGTAATCAGATCATTAGATCAACTCTGATGCTCTGCCATGAAGAGCACCACTGATTTGAACTTGCTGAATATGAACCTTGAAGGAATGAAGATCTAACATCTCATTGCACTCAGTGGTCCCATCTCTCTTATGTGCAGAAGAAAATTTGCCTCTCATTATCACTGACTTCACTTCCTGGGGTTTTTTAAAATTATTTTTCCTTAGGGGAATCTTGTAACAAAAAAATCCCATTAACACAGTGAGATGTGCTTATGAAGGATAGCTGGTGATGCCTGGCAGAGCTTTGTCTTAATAACAAATTTTATTTTCTGGATCAATACTAAATACAGCAGTGGCACAAAATTTCTCTACAGCATGACTTAAATTCTTCATGTTCAAGACAATTTGTTGTATTCAAACTTCCAGTTCTATTTTTTCTAATTGAAATTCAAAAATTTTATAAACCAATTACGTACTCTAGATTTATTTAAGAAGTTAATTACCTTTGAATATATTAGCTAAAATTCTGGAGGAGCATCACTTTCCAAGAAGAATATTTAACTCTAGGAAATATTCTGTTATAATCATCAGTGCAAAAAAAAGGAAAATAAAATGTCAAACAGTAATTACAATTGCCACATCCAGGCAACTAAGGTAAGAACAATAGCCCTTCATTCCTAATATGCCACTTGCTTGTCTCAATTGTTACTTTTTGGTAATTGGCTACAACCACAACAAAACCTGAACTACATTCATATCTCATATAAAGAGTTTTATATTAGATTGTAAAAATACATAATTTTGCTTGAATTTTGAGGAGAACACATCCAAGATTTCATAAAGAAAAATGCCTGAGCAATAAAGCAAAGTCTGCTGCATTTACAGTTAGCCTTTGATGTGAATATCCTAAATTTGTTTTTCCTGCAATTTGGGCAAGTGATCTGTTAGACAACTGGATAAAAAGGTCATAGAGCCCTCCACATCTGTTTTCTCTAGAGGGTGGTACCACCTAAAAGTTCAAATCCAACATGAAAAGAAGAGAAAAAGTGGGTAAATCCTCAGCTTTGGGAAACTCCGGCATCTTTAGTCACCAGGTAACAGCTTAGCAGAGAATTGTGTCTAAAATTTTTGCTTTGGTGTCTACATTATCATTTTAGATGTCTATCATTTCCATGAGAACACCATGGGTCTCATTTCTGCATATACAAAATAAATTGCCTGGAGTTTTTTTCTCATTTAAAACAGAGAAGAGTCCTCTGGTGCACGACAGAAGTTTTCTGTCACGTGCTTCTAGTTAAATATGCTTGTTTCAATCATCTTTTGTAAAATTTGAATCATCTAACCTTACATATTTATATCTGTATCTATACTTACACTTGTTATCTAGTCATCTATTTTTGAAGTGTACTTCAGGATGAGATTTACAGCCAAAAACTATAAACGAAGTGGAAAGTGATTATATCATTTTAGATGCCTATAATTTAATATAAACTAAACCATGATAAACTCAATCACATTTTTGACCTTATTTCCTTTTATTTTGCCATGACCTAAGCATTGCAGTTTGGCATTGCCTTTGGGTGCCCTATATGTGGTTCCAGCAACTTCAGTGTCTTGTAAACAGAGTTTTAGGAGCACCTGGTTCAAAGCACTTCTCTGACCACCCTCCACATCAGCTGCACACAGTGTGTCAGCTACTCACTGCATCCATTTGTTGGGCCCCATCTGCATCACTGGACAGGCTCAACTGCTTCCACCCCTGCCTGGTGGCCCTGCCTGTGTCTGTGTTGAAAACCCATTTCCGTTGCTGCTGTCTCAAAATGAAAGTGCCACTAAGGACAGCAAGCAGCGTTCACATGCAGAAGCAGCCACAATTACCCGAGTGGCAGCAAAGCACACAACTTACCAGAATTGAGCAGGATGATGGATTTAAGGCACACGAATTCCTCCCCTTGAAGGTTCATCATGCGAAACCGAGCAGCAGTAGCCAGCAGCATGTCAAAGATTTCCACCATGCCCTCTACGCATTTCCCTTGATTCCTGTGTGAATACCATCAATGGGGAGACATTCACAGTTTTAACCTGGTGTTACCATGAGTTTTTCATCCCCTTGGATCAATTCCCTCCAATTTGATTTCATCAGCTCATGAGCGAGCATCGGACACAGACTCATACTTTGTGCACATTTGATATATGAATGATTATAAAAGCACTGTTCTCAGTATCCCAAGTAAAAAAAATAAACAATTAAGTACCATGTTTCAAAAATAAATATCAATTTCAGGAACTCATCACAAAGGCATTAATGTGGTGGGACATTTGAAATTGACTCAACCAAATCTTTATATTGAGGAAAAGATGTGTTTAAAAGTATATTTTGATTTATTTGTGTGTATGTGTTCTGCTTCTGTTACTTTGCTTTCTCTTTCTTTCATTTTTTAACTGTAACTGAAATAGTCTCAGTTCTTTACATTTCTCCCCCCCTAACCATTTGCACTTGTTTCTAGCTGGCCATGCAACCTTTAATGTTCCAACACACTTTTCTCAATGTCTAATGTCAACATAATGCCTCCTTAAGCTTATTCATGAGCTCAAGAAAGACCTAGGAGGCCAAAATCTTTAATTAATTAAAACTATCAGTTCACGCCACAAATCAAGTAACTTTTTAAGTTGCAGCATTAAACAAAGCTGAAGTTTGGGAAATATCAAAGTGTTCATTAGTAATGGCAATGAACCACCTCCTACTCACAATACTAGGCATTCCCACTCACTAATTTTCATCTTGCCCACCCAACCTGCAGTTGAAGAATTAATGCAGATTGTAATATTTTTTTGTGAAAATTTACTCTGCAGATTGTTTTGTCATTTCCATTACTACCTATTACAAGAACTACCCACTTTTACTTTTATTAGGCCTTCCTGAGTAAAATTTTATCATATAAGACTTAATGACTGATCAGACTTGCTGTTTAGAGATATAATACTTTTTAGATACGGCTTTCATGAACAAAATTATGAAGATCATTGCTATAGGAAAATGCAAAAGAAATTTCAAATTAACAGACTGTAATTTATAACATGAAACAGATTGAGAATGTCCTAATTTCATTGTGACAAGAAACCTATCAGCATAGAGACATCTGCCTCAAGTCTTAATACAGACGTGTTGTTGAGAACCTGTAGCTGATGTCTGAACTCCCACCAGACTCTCAGACAAAGCAGACATCTTCCCTTCTGATTGCAGACTGAGAAACTTCTTTGCCCCTCTCAATCATGCCTAAACCAAAAACTGAGTCAAAGAAGGAGTGAGGGTATCTGTGAACACTTGTGCACCCATTTTCTTTGAAGTTCAAATCCCTTTCAACTTTAATTTGGTGCTTGAACTAAAATCTACATCTCCCTTATCCAGAGCAATGTCTACAAGTCAGTGACTGTGGAATATGAAAGAAGTTATTTCAGCTGCTTTCAAAGCAGGACACTATGGAGAAAACAAAGTGAGAGATACTCCCTTAAAACACTCACTAGGTTAAACTACACCAATATTTGAAAACCTGGGGTCTCAAGCAAGTTTTCCAGTAACTGTTACAGCATCGCACATTAAATGATTTTTCTGTCAGAAAGACAAGATCCAGCCGTAAGAATGGAAGTAGTAGAAATGTATGTTTAACAAGGAGGATGGGTTGCCCCTTCTCACTTCAGGTCCCTATGGACTACCAGGCAGTTGCATGCTGAGGACTACTGAGAACTGCTTAATTTTTCCTAATCCTTTCACTAGCACTTAGCTCAGAACTGGATTTACATTGTGTGGCAGGCACCTGGTCACTGCAACATTTGGCAATGCAACTTTTATGGGCTCTTCCGTCTTTAAAAAAATTTGATGAAGAAATTGTGGTTTAAACTATTGTAGCATTTTGTGTACGACCAGCAACTTTGATAAATTCACATATTAGGTTCCCACAGATGATGGCAACAAGTGCAGTGTAAAATACAAAACCTGAAAAACTGAACTGGGTGTATGCAAGTATATTCCTCCTCTGTTTAGACATCAATAAAATTAACAAATTATATTTAATAGCATCACTCCCAAATAAAAAACTCAAAATCAGAGAGAAGATTATGAACAATTGCTATTACCTCAAAATAATTGTTACGTGCTAAAATTTAAATCCTATGGAAGTAAAACACACATTAATTTTTACATCAGGACAAGTTCCAATACTTCTCACACAATATATTTGCCTACAACTAGAGAAAGATTAATTTCCTCTCTATAGAGTTTAGCACAGAGGACTAGAATCTTGTAGTAGTTTTGCACTAACTGAAATAATGCCCCAGAAAGGTAAGTTTAAGCATTTAGTATTTCAGGATTTTGCAGAAATGAAAAGTTTCTGTGGACCATAAGATAAATGACCCGTATTAAAAAAACCCACATCTTCATGTCTGACTGAGATATTTGTTTTGTTCTTAGAACCCACAAAACTACTGCAGCCAGTTTTCAAAACAGTTCAAAATATTACAGAATCTGAACAAATTGCAAAATTTGCATGTCTAAGTTAAATCATTTGAATTAAAGGTCTTCAGTGACTGCATAAAATTTCTATGTGCATTAGCTTTAGTAGGTCTATAGAACCACAGCATCATCTAGGGCAGAGGGCAATTCAGGATGACTAGTCCAACCTCCCACTCAAAGTGGGGTCAGCTCACTCAAGGCTTTATGCAAGGCTGGTCTTGAAAATCTCCGAGGATGGAAACTGCACAACCTCTCTCAGCTTAATTATTTTCATCATCATGCTTATTTCCTCCACTATATCCAGCCAAAACCTCCTCTGCTTCAATTGATTACTCCTTTTTCTCAGACATCCATAAGGCATTTTAACAAAGAGCCTTGATAACCTTCTTCTTGATTGTAGGTTAGGCAGACTTAAAAGCCCTTTCTCCTCCGGGCAGAACAAATCCACTTCTCCCAGCCACAAGGCATGGAGTCTGGCCTTGGTGGCTCTCCACTACATTTACTGAAGTTTATTAATGTATTTCCTGTAATAAGCAGAACAAAGATGGATGTGGTATTGCAGGTAATGAGTGCCAAACAAAAGAAGGATAATGGCTTCGGTCCCTCTAATGCCTATGCTACTACTGTCAAGAATAAGAATCTAGATTTTATTTAAGTCTTGGGAAAAACCTAGATGCCAGGAATGCCTTTTACAGAAGCACAGGATCAAGTAAAAATTAGTAGTGAAGGGTGCTTGGGCGAAGGAAACAGGGACTCAAGGACTCAATGGATGCTGTCATCAAACTTTTCCTTCAAAGAGAAACGCTAAAGTAAGACAGATGCACCCATCAAAACAAAGTCTGACTGTGTATTTGTTATCTCTCTGTCTTTTTTTACCATGGTACTTAATTTGATGAAAAGGGACTGCCAAGAACAGATAGGATCCACAAGGCTGGAAGAGGTAATATCACCTTCACAAATGAACTTAAGTCACTTGGTGACAAAGCCTCTAAACAAGGCTTGGCACAGGATGTGTTTCCTTAGGAAATGGGAGAGGTACTACTGAGAGAAAACTGCAAGGACATCCAGTCAGAAAGGAGGACCTTCACAGACTTCACTCAATGCCTGTGTTCTGACACAGGAGGAGAATAGTAGGTCTGTACGCAGACTTCCAAACAATAGATGATCTTTATATACATTAATCTATTTGATATAAACCATTTATATTAATAGACATCAATAAAATCTTTCTTCTCCAATGTAAAGCAGTGCACTGAAACAGCTTAAGGAAGTGGGATGTCAGGAAAGCTCCATCTGCAAGGGTTGGAAATCAAGAACATCTACTGGGATACTTTAAATACTGCCAGACAGGCATTATAGGGCTATTAAACTAACAGAGGATTCCACCTTCTCTTAACGATCAGCTTTATCAGTCATTCAAAGATGAGGAAATTGATATCAGCAGAGAAATTTTACTTCAGACCATCCTGAATTTAACCAGTAATACCAAGGGATTGTGGAAAATGATAGGGGAAAAGTAAGAAGGAAAAAATTAAGATTAAAAAAAATTAACCCCAAAGCCCTAGAACAAAACAGCAATCTGCAAAGAACAGGGGTCAAAGAGAAAAGCAGAAGCTACCAAGTGTAAAGTAAATCACAGTATCAGATGCAAATCCTGCTGATAAAGAGAAATGCCTATTGTTCTGTCAGTATCCAGGTTAAACAGCATTTTGCTTTGGAAAAAATGTTGTTTTAATCACAGCAATCAAGCTTGTACCTTCTCACAAATCAACCATTAAGTGGTAGGTCATCATGAAGTTGTGAGCTTCAGAAAGGGGCAAATTAATTATATACAGGGCTGTTCTACAGTCCTGTTGCACTGTTTTCTGTGTGGTTTTCGGCTTGGGGTTTGGGGATTTTTTTAATCGACTTGTTCATAAGCCTTTGAGGTAGCAACATCTTTTGCTCATCCCATTTCTCCCTGAAAACTGGCTTTCAATTAACACACCCTGGGGAAGTTTATAGACTACAGTCAGTGGCTGGTATTACATCCTGCTCTTCCTGGAGTGTACTGTTAAGAGCCCTTTGTTTCTTATTCAATATAAGCTTAAGAACAAAGATTTGGGTCAATTGCTGGCTAAAAAGTTATAAAATTAGGCCAAGATTTAGAAGTCATGATTGACAAATATTTGCAATAAATGTGAAGTAGCACATTTATCAATTAAATATACATAAATAAAAATCTATTTTAAAGTTGTTTTCACCTAGAGTTAGTCACAGAATACCAGAGCTGCTGATATTACATGAATTGTCTGGGCCATCTAGTTCAGTTGCCCTGCTCAGACCTGTATCTTGTTGGGTTTTCAGTATCTCCAAGGATTGAGACTCCAGAACCTCTTGTCCTGTCACTGAGAAGAATCTTCCACTGCCTTCTCTATTTCCCTCTCTCATCAGATATTTATAAGATCTGAGTCTTCTCAGACTCTCCTAGTATGAGAGTTGTTCCAGTCCATTCTTTTGGCCCTTAACTGGCCTCAGTCCAGTATGTATATGTCTGTCATGTCCAGGGTAGCTCAGAACTGGACACAGCGCTCCAGATTTGCCACAGCATGTCTGAGCAGTGAGACATCATCACCTACATCTAGATGCTGCTAAAGCTTTTCTTAGTTCAGTCTGGGAGCGGAGAACTGCTGGCTCAGAGGGCACCCAGTTGTGCTGAATTCCCAGAAAATTTATGGATTTTCCTCCATCATGGTGTCCTGCAGGCAATTCTGTATTTATGTGCACGCACATGCTTAGGGAGGTTTCCCACTAATAAGTTTTGTTGACTATGTCTTTCCTGTCCACATCATTCTGGTTTAAAGCTTCCTCACCAGGCTGGCCAGCCTGTGGAAATCATGCTTTTGACCCACTTTATGGTACTGACTTCATCTCTTCCTAGACATCCTTGATTCTCACAGCACGTTCCATGATAAAAGAAGTTGAATCCCTGTTGTTGACACCAGCTACGCAACCAGCTGTTGCCCTGCAGGATCTGTCCATTCTGGATCAAGCCCCTTCTCCTCAGCAGCTCCCATAGACTGGACCACCTGGACTTCCACATGCTTGGCACTTGCTCTCAGAGCCAGGGAGCCAACCAAGTGTCCCTCCTGACTGGATGACCAGAGGATCATCCAGATAGGCAGAAGGGGTAAGAGTAATACACTACACATTTGAGCAGCGGTCAATCAGGTCTGAAACACAGAGACAATGAGCTACTAAGTATCTTTAAAAGATTTTTCTCTTTGTAAAATACAATATGAAATGGATCCACAAATATGCCAGATAGGAAAAAATCCCTAAAATGCTGCTATAATAGTTCTAAGAAAACTGATTATTTTTTGGTCACACTTAAGGCATTTAGATTGGAAAACTACTATGAAGACTCTCCATTTGGGAATACTTAGGCTATACTAATTGGCCAAAAAAAAGTTATTCTGATTTACAGGAGAGTCTTTTTCATTTTAGTTTATATTCAGTATGAATCACCATAAAGCCAAAAAGTATTTCAAAATTTTCTTCATATCAGAAATGCAAAGGAAGTTTGATTTTGGAATTGAACAGCATCACAAAAACAATGTGACCTAGAACTGGGGCCTGAGCTTCCAAGGTCAGAGTGCTTGGACGAACAAGTAATCTCATAATTTGTTTAGGGACTATCTTGAATCCGGAATTATTTCATTTTCTCCGAAAACTTCTTTCCTGTGCCTATAAATCCCCCGGGGAATCTAGCAATTGAAAACTGTGAAGATGTGAAGATCATGATGAGAGGGGGCTTTCTTTTTTTTTATTTAAGAATCCATCACTTTGAGCATTACCCAGCACTTCCTCAGAAAGATCTTCCTGATTTTACATTTAGGTTGTTTGAGTTACAGAATTGGGTAGTCTTTGAATTTTGCTCAAAGAGACAGTAAAGACTGATTCCCAATAAACAGACATTCATTCTTCATTCTTTTAAGTATTATAATTCTATCTCTTGTAATCGATTTTTTTTTCATTCTACGGGGTCTAGAGTATAATAACACATCCCAAAATCCAAGCATAAAATGAAAGATGAAAGAGAAATTTAATTATTTCAAGAGATTCCTTAACTCTCCACAAGTTAATCCATTCAGCTCTTATCAAGTAAGTAGCATAATGACAAGACGATTTTTTGAGCTGGGCTTTCTGGATGGAATCTATTGCTATTAAAGATGTGATGAAAATTAAATGTACAACTGCTTTTCAAATCCATTTTGAAGGAAAAAATTGGATATACTTGTGGCCTATGGACTTTTCCCATTTGAAATAAATACAAGCAGAAGGTCACTAAGGAAGCTTTCTGAATCAAGCACTTGTGATCACTTTGCTTCAGTTTTTCTAATAAATCAATGGTAATTAATGCATCCACAATTACACAATGCCAAATGAAATGTTGTGCATTTACTCAAGTAAGTGTGGTGTTCACAGACATTTGGAACATTTTACAAGTTGGGGGACTAGAAAAACCTACTCAGATTTCATCTTGATGCTCTTCTATTGTATCTAATTTTCTGTCTATGAAAATATCTGAATTAATAACTTCAAAGATTCTTTTCAGATGTAGTGAGGAAAGTTCAGAAAAAGAGCCATAAAAGCAGCAAATCGTTCAGCTACCCCATCACACAGTGAATGCTGTAAGTCTTTTTGCTATTTGTTTTAGTCGCAGCTTAAAGAGATCCATGGCCTCCTGCCGTTGCTCAATACAAAAGTCAGTAAAAGCAAGAGTCTTCAATTTATTTAGAGAGATTGAAAAATCTTCATCAATCACTGGAAGTGGAATTGAGTAAGTTTCCAAATTAAAACCAACCCTGAAAAACAGACCACCTTTCTCCATAAAAAGAAGGAAAAACACTGATAAAAACATGGAAATAACTGACTACATTGAACTGAGATTTTGTAAGTCCCTAGACCAATTTTTTTTGCTGTGAGAGATTTTTCACTATCATGATAAGAAAATAACAGTAGAAAATAATACGAAGACAGTCATACTGTCTCGTATGAAAGGTATATTTAGCTGTGGGCAAAGCACATAGGCATTTGGATCTGCAGGTTTCAAGTGACTACCTCTAGCGCTGGGCTGGCAGAGATAATAACTTGTGGATTATCACATATCTTCTCAACGTGCTCATGACTTTATACAACTCCTATCACCCTTACTTTGTTCCCCTTCTTCTAATGAGCATCACAGGCAGAGAAGTCAGTCTATTTAGTTATTCTTTGTAGCAAAGACCATACCTCTATTTAATTGCCTGTGCAACACCTCTGGGTACCTCTTCTATTCTTTCAATATTACTGTCAAGACAAAGAAAATTAGAAAGGCACAGTTTTCCAAGCACAGATGAAGCAGAGAATTAAACAGAGGAATGACAATGATCTGCATTATTTCTGTTTCCTGTTGTAAAGATTCTTGGGGGGAAGGAAAGCTGCAGTCTCTCTGCTTTGTGACTACTGGCAACGAAAGAACCGCTGGCTGTATAGAACTAATTGCTGGTAACAGTGAGATGGAAAGATCAACTCAGAATGCAGTTAAGGAAGATTAAAATTATTCTTCTATATACATTAGTTCACTTCTGTCTACATAAAATTTGGAACTTGTTTAATATTTTTTTGAAATCCAAAAAGATGTCCCTCATCTACTAGCTTGTTAATTTCTTAAAGGACTTCAATGTATTCATGGCTTCCTCTAACAAAATGCACGGTGACTCTTTATGTCATATTCATCCAACTTCAGCCAATTCTCTTTTTTCGATGGCATCACATCAGTTTCTTTACTGTGGTCACCAGACTTCCTTTTTAAAATGCAGCACTGCATTTCCCATTTTGCTGGTACTGAGAATGTTTCAAGTGAGAGTCAGCAATCCAGCTACTTCTATCATGAGTTTCTTTATAATTACGCTTCAAGCCTTTGAGTGACCTGGGATCAGCATAATATGTGAATGCAACAAATCCTGTAAAAATATAGTAAAGCATGACTTTCTTATTCCTGAAGAAACATGACATTTTCTTCAAAATTATAAACAGCCTACCATCAGGCCTGACAAATTTCAACCCTGGTCTAATGACATTTTTAAAGCCTAGCTTCTTGGGAACCTACCAGACAGGAAACATCTGGTTTGTCCCACTGGAAACCTAAGCCTTTACTTCTAAATTTGCCTTATACAAAGTACTAATTTTCAAAAACAGAATCTAAAAGACCTGAATTAATTCTTTGATTTTATTAGGTACTGTACACTAATTGCAAGTACTGTGAGTGTGCCACTGTATTTCCTGATTGAGCCTGTTTTGCTAATCTATAATTATTGTCATTTGAGATTTTTTAATAGCAGCAGTTATACACTGTAAAAATCTACCAGTTCTATGTAACTGGCAGGCTCTTAAAATTCCTGATTTTGAACCAAGACTCAAGTGTTTGGGTAATGCATTAACAGAATAAGAAAGGGTGCATTACCTCATGAAATACACTGTCTAATTACAGTGCAGACTGGGAACAAAAAGAGATAATGTGATGATATTCATCCATACAGAAAACGGCAGTCTACACATACTGGCAACTTAATTGTTGTGTAATTATTTTCTTCTAGGCAAAGAAAAATTTTAAAAAGGAACATAGAATCATTAACTAAGGGCACCTTAACAGGTATTTTCAAGGAGTCTTCCAAGTATGAATTGTTTCAAAGGAAAGTTAAAGAAGTGTTCATTTGAAAATGTAACTGGTTGACTCTCATGAAATCAGAAAAGACAGATTCTAGAAGACCTTCAGAGACAAGACAAGCATATGTGTAATATGACCCAAGTAGGAGGACTGAGACAGAAGAAGATCACATTTTTTAAAAAAAACAGCAAAGCTGAAATGTTACTTTTATGACACTTCAGATGGATGTTAACAAGACAAGGCTGTATTTATCCAGCCAAATGGCAAAGAAGTCGTACAATAAAATTTGGTGTGACCCAAGCTTTACAAACAGATGTATACAAATGAATACCTATATCCAAGATCCTTGACAGAAAGAACCTGTTAGAGTCAGGATATGCCTGAATGCAAAAAAGGAAAGGGATGTTCAAATCAGAGAGGATGTCTGCAACAGAATGATCAGAGAGATCTAGAGGCATACACAAAATGTGGTAAAGCTCTGTATGAACAACACTGAATTTTCACTAAATATAGAAGTGTGGGATGGAACCCTGGGCGACCTGGTCTAGTGAAAGGTGTCCCTGCCCATGGAAGGGGGCTTGGAACTAGTGATCTTTAATGTCTCTTCCAACCCAAACCATTGTATGATTCTGTGGATGTTGCTACTATTGTGGTATTAGCCCAAATACTTGATGCAGTGGAAGGACTTCATTGAGTTAAACAGTCTTTGAATCAGTGTCTGTCCTGCCCTCTCAAACCCGACAATGTATTTTCACTCTATAACATTCTCGAAAGGCAACTTGCCTAAATCAAATTAACACATCAAAATATTGTTAGCAGTAATTAACTAGTTAATTAAGAGTTATTTAGCTGATTAGCATATCACCACTTCCCAGAGCCAAGTAATTTATTATTCTACTTTCTGCAAATATCCCTACCAAGAAGAGTGAGGCAAGTATAAGATGACTTAGAAACATGTTTCTTATTACTTGAAAATTAGAAGATTTAATAAATGTACATTTTTACATTCTTGATTAAAACTCGGAAAACAAAGAGCCCTAAAGTAATATGCGATTCTAGTCACATACAATTGGTTTTTTTTAATCCAACAGTCGACTTAAAACTGTGTGAATCAACTGCTCAAACTCCATTTTACTCAGAGCATGGGGATTTTAAACTGAGGAAGACCAAAATTTCAAGTGCTTCCCTAGATGGTTTTTCTTTTTAGCTAAGATCACGAAAAAATATAAACTGGCTATCTCTGCTCTTCAGTTTTTAATTTTTTCTCACAACCTGAATTATGTAATGTGGAACAGGTGTCTTGGTATTTAGAAGCCATATTGCAATTTATAGTAGTTTTCAATAAAACACTATATTTACTTTCCTAGCATAGTAAATTTTAGTTCTTCTGTTCACTTAAAGTTATTTTTAAACTATTGTGGATTTTTGTGAAGACTATACTTACATTTAGACAAGCAGATATTTTCTGTACATAAAATGAGAATGTATTTTATACTTATCTAGTTCCACAGCTCACAGATCATGCGCTTACACAAGTGGAATAGGGTTTTTCCTAAGGCAATAAATATTTCTCTACCACTATTAAATATTATATTTTACCCTGTTAGGTATTATCATTTTGATTTTACTAAAATGCTAGAAGTAAATCCTGGGGGTTTCTTTTTGCAAATAGAGGGCCGGGAATCAAAGGATTAACACTGCGCGAATGCAACCATGAAAACTCAATACCCCACAGTCAACAGAGCATGTTAATCTTAAGACATTTCTCTGCTAATAAAAATTTTGATTAATTTACACAGCTGGTGGCTGCAGTAGCTGAAGGCACTGTCCTTGGCTTTCTGTTGCCATCCCTCTGCCCCTGCAGCCATGCAATGAGGTCAGGAGCTTGCCCAGTTCTTAGCTGCCTCACTGTATACTCCATCTCAGCTCGGCTCTTCTGACACTTCCAGTTGAGACCAAGGAGCCAAACTCTTCCCTGAAGTGAGCGGTGTGCACACAGCAGCCCTCCCGTGCCAGCTCTGCTCTGTGGGCAGTAGTCTTCAGCTAAGAGAACCAATAATAAGATAACTCTATCCTAAGCAACTTTTCTGAAAATTTTAACTGGAATTTTTCATGAGATTTTTCTCATGACTAGGAAAAAGAGAGCTTGAGTTTACACTAAGATAGTAGAAAATATGTTTTAAATTATCAGTCTTCCCGCTTTTATTGTGAAGACTGCCAGCTAAAATCCAGGATACTGTTGTATGGCAGAGATGCATATTTTTCTCTCTCTGAAATACTCAGCATTTTAGCAAGACTGGCTACAAAAAAAGGCTTAATGAAGGAAGTAAGCATGTGTTTGTAATATTTGTCTCCAGTTTTCATGAGGAAAAAAACCCCAAAACTTAATATATTCTCTATAAATAAGTAAGATTGCAGTTGAGATTCTATGAGGATTTTCTTCCAAAAATTTGGCTGGCTGCTTGGATAAAGTCATTCTGATTAATAATAATAAGCAGGAGAATTTTAAATGAACAAAACTAACTATCTGAACTGAATTAGTAGGGTTCAGCTTTTAATTTAAATTACTTTTGCAACAAACAGTACAAAATAGAAGAGAAATTTACTGCTGCCTTTGAAAGAAAGTACTTCAAGCAGCAGATGAATTCCAGATGTGTTACTTGTCTAATAAATGACCAGTATCACATTCCTGAGCATTTCTAAGTTTTTTAGAGTTCATTTTCTAGTCTCACCTACTATAAGCCTGCTTGACACATGAAGTACTGTCAAATTGTAGTATTGGTGAGATGATATCATGAGCTAAAAATTAATCTGCTTGCAGCAGAAATAAATTAACTGAAATAATTCACAGCAACATGCAGACTGACCTGTCCAGTAACAGGTTAGGTGCAAACAAAAGCTTTCCTGGGTGTTCCATGGAGCGCCAGACTAAGCCGATCATCAGAATCTCTAACCAGGCACATTCCAGTAGATGAACCTGATCATGGAGTGTTAAATCCACAAATCCTGAAAGAATAAATAGAAGACAGTAAAAACACTCCAGTTTTGTAAGTGGAACAACATTATTCAGAGAACAAGTTTAAAAAGTGCACTAGAGCTGGATAACCAAAAAGAGCAATAAAACAGACATCTGTTCTCTCTATATTTCGGGGTGAGTTTTGTCCACCGGGGTTCCATGCTAAAGAACAGCCAGGACTTTTTAGCCTACTGTTTTTGTGCTGGCTGTACTCATCCCAAGAATCAGGGCAAGAGCCCGGACAGCATCTCCATCCCCACACCTGCTGCCAGGCGCCTGGGAATCCAGGCACATGCCGCAGAAAGGGGTCTGTCTGCTCCAGCACCACACTGCCTGGGGCAGGGTGGAGGCAAAATGGAAAAGTGCCTGCTATAAAATGAACTGACAGCTCTAATCAGCTAACCCCAGACCAATGCTCTTGGTGGAACGCTGTTTTACAGACTCAGGAACAATTCACCATACTGCAAATGTAGTACCTGTAGTACCCTTGAAGAGGGACCAATAGAGCATTTCAAATAAACTAGGGGGCAAATGCCTGTCTTTGCACAATCAGAATTCACTGATGAAACACCTGTTTATACTCCTACTGGAGTACAGAACATGGAGGAAAGAAGTACTTTGTATTTAAACACTAGAAACAACAAATGCAAAATAAGAGATGGCTTATAAAAATGCCACAAAAATGAAAAAGAATAATGATGAAGGTAGATACAAAACCATAATCACAGTGGTCCTCCCTGTGTTCATTTCATGCAACAGATTGAATTTTTCTCTGTTTTGAATTCTCAATTTTCATGAATGTTATTTTTAATCCAAAAATATAATCAAAGTGGAGATTGCATAATACAATTTATTAGATCTTGCGTAAGTTATTCCATGAAATTAGAATGAACTTCTTAAAATAAAATGTGCAGAAGATGCCTTAAAACAGATCTTATTTATCTTTTGCTCAGTGTTACAAGTGGAACACATAATTGAACCTTGGCATAATTTTTTTTGGTAATTGTAATGATTTACACTAATCTTCAGAATACAGGTTACGTAGTGAGCTACCTTACCAGCCCTAAAATGACAGGGACTGTCCTTCTGTGTTGTGTCCTCTCTATAGATATATACTGAGTCAGTTTTGAGGAATATACGTGACATACACCTGATGATTAACTTGAGAAAAAGGAAGAAAAAAGGCAGATATTTTAAAAGTTAAATGTTGTGCTAGGAAATATATTTTTCAAATAAGAAAGAGAGAATAAACAAAATACGGTTCACAATAACTTAGAAAATATTGTTACGTTTGGTAAAACAGTTCTTGATGTAATTATTTTTAATGAAAATATCTGAAAGAGCTAATCAATCTAGTGGTAAGAAATCATGCAAAAAAAGGAAACAGCTTTGACACATTTGAAATAAAACCCACATATCAAGCACTGAAAGTGAATTTAGGCAGTTGCAATACCTGCTGTTTTTATGGAAGTGGTAACAATAGAGGAAAGAAATAATTGCTTTTTACTGTATTTTTCCTTTCTTACCAAGTACAAAAAATTATTTTCAGACTTCAAAGACTGATGAAATGGCACTTGCCTGAGTCACCAAGCAGCTCAAGCAATAGAGCTGAAACTTAAAAGAGCAACATTCTTAACTACAAAGCATTGGTTACAGCACTCAAGAACAAAACTGGCAGAAGGAAAATGTCTGTATATGGAGAACAAATAATAAACACCAGGTTTCCTATTAAGTATTGCCTTAAAATGATAACACATAATAATTGCCTTGATGGCTTTTTAGGTAACATCGTAAATTTATTATCTTGATGTTGATAAAACTAGCTAGTTAGTTTAATTGGTAAAACTAAATGTCGTGCCCAGAGAAGCTGGGGATCCCCATCCCTGGAAGTGTTCAGCACCAGGATGGAAGGGATTTTGCACAACCCAGTCTTGTGGAAGGTGTCTCTGCCCATGGCAAGGGGGTTGAAACTAGGTGATCACTTAGGTCCCTTCCAACCCAAATAATTCGATGATTCTATAAAATAACAGATTTGATGAAACAAAATTCTGTAAGATATTTGATACTGTAGAAGCATGCAACACATTAACTGAATGAAAGTATTTTAAATTTCACATTTCAGTATGGGAAAAGGGTAATGAACTGAACTGAAGTATTTCTAAAGGAAGGACATACAGTTTACTTCTTTACCACAGACAATTTTTAATGATGACACGGAAAAAACAGAAGTCGTCGTTCAGATGTCCTGTTGGCATGTGGGAAACATCTGATGAAGACAATGAACTTTATAAAAAGCCTGGGAAACTCTGAGAGCATAAGAAAGTTGAGTTAGCTCGGTGTTACCTGAATCTGATAACCATCCTGCAAGTGGGATGAGAAGTTAGACAGAATGGTAGAGAAAGGCCAAAATGAACAAAGCATTGAAGAATATGCCCTCCGGTGAGGAATAAGAGGAATTTAGTTACTCTTTGGGAAGCTAAATAGTCTAGAAGGGTTAAAGGACTGCAATGGATAAATATTCAAAGAAAAAGAGAATAGCATTACGAAAGATAATGGCATAACAGAGAGAAGCCCATGCTGGAAGATAAACTAGCCCCAAGTCACATTGCAAATTAGAGGGCACTGTTAACAAAAAAGTAGTTATTATCTAAGCATCACATTAAATTTCCTTGAATTTGCTCTCATTTGAAACATTAATCAAGGTTTAATGTTTTTTTAAGACATACTCTTCTTCAAACGCGTTAATTCAGAATAATGTTACAGAAGGTTAAATTAAATTATGAATAAATCATTAGTCAGTCCATCACGTAGAGCATGCTGCACTTTAATGTTGCTCAAATTATGTGTAGATGTGCACATAATTCTCAAATTTCAGTACTCTTTTAATGTTGGAAAGTTTTGAAAATTATTCACAAAGTATCTTCTAATTCTAAATTTCTGATTACTGTTCTTCAAGGAAGAAGAAAGACATTCACTTCACTGTTGATAAACTAATTAATTGCAGTTTGGATGTAACCTACATCTCACTCTATATACCAGACTGACCAATTTCATGTCCTTATATCAATCAATATCAATAACATAGACTGCCACTAGTCCATTCTATCCAACATATAAGTTCAGCAGGAGAATGATGCTTAGAGCATAAAAGCCATGACTAGACCATTCAATTTTTTCCAAATACAGATAAATTAACAGCATTTCCGAATGATTGCCAATAACGAACACAATGAATGTTCCACAAATTCTCATATGAATAGGGAAATCTGAACTTCTGAAAAGCCAGAATGATCTCCAAAGTAAATCTCTTCGTAACCTGGGAGTTTGGACAACACAAGGACTAATGGAAATAGTATTCAGTAAAGCATACACACTTGAGAAAAATGGTTTGTGCACTAAGTTGTTTGCAGTAAGGAACGACATAAAGCTCAGATGATTTTCATGTATTGCTAATGTAACACACATTGTGCACCCTTCAGTTCTCTGAAATAACCACTACCAACACGTGTATATGTATATATGTGTGTCAAATTTTACCAATCATTTTGAAACTAATAAATTCATCATTTTCCTTAGTGACTTCTGACCAAATAAGTAGCTACCTGTTCTATGAGAAACAATTTCCATACCAATTACCATTCTCTGAGACCCAACATCCAGCGTCATTACAGATTCAATCTTTTAACAGTAAGTCCTCCACCGGGCACTTAATAACATTTCAGGATCATTATCATAATTTTGCAGTTTATACTAATAAGACACAACTACAGGGTTTCCAGACCACTCAAAATCAGTTAAGGTGAAAACAAATTATAAAGAAACCCTTCTTTTTACATCTGATCCAACTCTAATCCTATATGTTTATACTATATCTCCAAATTACCATGATATGTACCTAAAAGATGAATGTCAGCCAATTTCTGCTAGAAAATAAACATTATCGTGTCATAAGGAATGACTCTGTCTCCAGATGCTTTGAAGGAAAGTAAAGTAACAGCAATAAATAGTTTGAAAAGCAATAGCAAAGCTCCATCTCTCAAAGTATCTTACTTATAACAACAATTGATACCAGATATTTATGGCAAAACATACAGCAGGAGAAACATGCTTCTACAGGAAGTTTCTTTATGTTCCAGAGGTGTGCAGCTCGGACTCGCAGAGCTGGAAATGGTCTTTTTGTGATTGACATCCCTCAACATTTTTCCCTCCAAGCTTCTCCAGGTGCTTCCTGAACTGGCTTAGTCATTTAATGCACTTCAGATATGTTTCATGTACTCTGAAGCAGTACTCTCCAGTAAGAAGTTTCACACCCTCAGTTAACACTAGGTAAATAACAATTTCCTGTTGTTCTGAAAAAAAAAAACAAAACAACTCTCTCTCTGACTTTCACTTGATACATCTAGTTATCTTACTGGAAGATTCCATCATTCCCTAGGTCATCATCTCACTTCTCTTTCCCAAATGTTTTTAGTTTATTTAGTCACTCCTTAGATGAAATTTATTCTGTTCACCTTTGAAACAATGTTGTCCTTCTTGGATCATTCTCCTGTTCAACTATATTCTTTTAGAGACAGCGAGACCAGGACTTCAGACTGTTTCAGTCTGCCCTTATCTTCATCACATTATTCAACTTAATAACAGCCATAATTTTTAACACTATGATTCACACCCTTTTTTCCCAGCAAACTTATGAATATGTTGAACACTAAATTCTTAAACATCCTGCCAGCTTGTCTACTATGTATTTAACTTAATAGCAACAGAAACTTTTATAATACCTCCTATGGCAAAAACCAGGATCTTAAACAACACCAAAAAGTTGTAGGAAATCAGAACGCTCTTACATTTTGTGTCTTAAATGTGTCCAGACAGACCACTGGTTTTTTCTATCTTAATGCAGTGTTTTGAAAAGCAGCAACAACCACTGCAAAAGGCTGTTGTTTACAATTCAATACAGTATCTCAGTCATGTGACAGTCATGTAATAGACCACATTTGGAACAGAATGCAAATTAGGTTGGCAAAGACAGCAGGAAAGTAGCAGTGGGTACTGCAGCCTAATTGCTAGCAACCATCCAATAAAGCAACAAAATAAAGAGAGGCTTGTATAGAGAAAAATAATCTAGGTAGATGAAAGGCAAACAGCAAAATAATTCCTATGGCAAGTTCTATTCTCAACAAGCAGCCAGAGAGAGGAAAAACATCTGCTCCTTCTAGCCTAAAGCACATTGAAGGACCAATACCTCAGTCATCACTGTTTGATCAAGTGCTGAAATCTGTGCCTGTTTTAGTGACATGAGCTTGGTATCCAACATCTCCACTTTAAACAGAGTGGTGAGACTGCATCTATGTATTTATCTAGCACACAAGATGACATTCTGTTCTGAAATTGAACGGATCACTCAGCCTCTTCAACCTTTAAGGCTGAGCCCTGAAACCTCTTAGTTAAGAGGTGGCTAAAACCCACACCTTGACTACAGCCTTGTCCATACACAAGAGCAGAGCAAAACAAATTTCGAGGCCAAGTGAATCAGAGAACCACAAACACTGTTTTCCTTGAGCCTCAGTATTCATACAGCTATTTCTATAAAGCTACTTATTCCTAATTCTTTCCATAGATCTTCAGACCAAAATTATAAGACACTTTTATTAAGTTCTCCCTCCTAAGGGCACTTACAGTATGACATGGACATATTGGTTTAATTGTTTACAGAACACCAGTGTTTTAAATCAAGACTTATTTTGAAAACCAAAGATCAAAGATCTCTAAACCTCAACATTTTCAATCCAAATATTTTGCTAGAAGAGTAGTCTTGTTATTTCATTTTTTTAAAAAGGATATTGCTTTTGTTTCTCTAAGTGTGGTCAGAAAAAAATTAACTACAATTTACTGAGTTCCTGGGAGGAAATCTGAAAGGCAAACACAAAGCAAGTGGCATAGTTTTAAGAGCCTCTAACTACTTTGCCTGCTCTTTCACAATTCTTTATTTTTGCTGCCTGTATAATTATAATATAGCAGCACACCAATCCAAGCTTACACACTGTCTCGTCTGAGTGTAAATAGTCTCTCAGAAATTTAATTTCTTGAGATCAAAGAGAACAGCATCTGCTCCTAATTACTGTTAATTCGTTTTGAAAATTACACTTCTCATTTTGCCATTTTTAGCTCTAATGGTGCTGAAATCTTTCAGAATTAATCTTTCAGAATTAATCTTTCTGAAAAAACAAAAATTACAATTCACTGGCATAAACTTAATATAAGTTAGAAATGTTTGAGGTTTTGGGCAAAAACCCTAAAAGTCAGAAGGATGATGAGGCCCTGCTTTCACAGTCTGTATTCATACTGAAAGTCATGATCAAGCAAGCTTTTGCTCTTCCCCTCTAGTGGAGGTTTCCATCCTCCCTGAGCTGGCCTTAGGACAACTACCTAACAGTTTGGCAGGCAGACCATCCAGCCAAACTCCCTACCTAACACTGTCGCCACGGCAGGATGCTGCAGGGATGTCACATTTGTCACTTTTATTTCAGATCTCATTTCTAGGAGCTGGTCTGTTCTGCCTCCACTTAAAAAGTTGCACTATGATGACTCTGAAATGCATTCCTCAGGTAAATGAGAACCTTCTCAGCTCTGTTCCAGGAATACATAAAGTTGTCATGGCTTCATTCAATGCTTTCTGCTTGGACAAGAGATACGTACTTTTTCAGACCTGTCCAGTCCATATCTTTACAGAATGAGGAGTCTAAAAAGTTCCTGAGGCCACTCCTGGTTCAAGTAGCCAATTCCTTGTTCACTACAAGAACCTCTCCTTCCCTCCTCAGGTACACACCAGTCTAAACTACGACCAAGTGCACCTTGCCTACATCAGATATATTAAATGCTTTCCTATTTCAAGTTTCCTATGCCAGAGCGAGCTTGTAAATAAGTTAGGCAAGTAAAAGTTAATCTACTCAAAGCAATACTTTGCACCAAACACAATTAGAATTTAGGGCCATGGAAACACATCAGAAGTAGTGAGAGACAATTGCCACTGGTCAGACATACATTCTCTTCTCTTGACAAACGCTTGCCACATTTTTATGAAATACTGATGCCTTGCCTGAGAGAAACATGAGAATTCTCCAGCACAACACCAGCTTGGCTGGCAATGCTCCTAGGGAGATGGACCATGCACTGCCTAGAAGTCTGCAGGAACAGCCAGCATGAGAGCCAGACCTTAGCTGTGAAGTGCTCTTGTGAGTTTTAGGGACAACAAGTTCTCTCTAAACAGCAGCACAAACAAATTATTTTGTAGGATTTATTTGATTGCCTGAAGATCTGTCCTGTGCTGGTGAATGGTCAGGCTATGTGTTCAAAGGTCAAGACTCCCTCCTTGGAGAGAAGACAGGCTGGGGAGTGTTCTGGCTTAAGCTCATCCCTGAGAGAGGACACAAATGTACCCAGTGAAGCAAAGTGCTGCCAAGTCCTGACTTTCTCGCACCTGTCACTGTGTGAGCCTTGACTTAAACACAGGGGGTTTTTGCAACTCTTTCACTTTGTTAACCAAAGATTATTCAAAAAAGTGCATTAGCAGTAACCATTTAACACAAATACATTGAGAGCTTCCATCAGGGAACATAATAAAAGTAATTGGCACTCACATAGCACTTTACATTTTCAAAGGGCAGTAAAACCATTAAGTATTATTAAATGTATTTTATAGATAGAACACAGGGAGGTTAAGTGCCTCATCCAGGAGGAGGCAGGATTACGACAGAGGTGTCTCAGCAAGGATGTCTGTCATCCTTTCAACCACAAAAATCTTTGAGTTGAAGACTCCTCGAGCCCAAGTGAAAGTTCTATTTCTTGCAAATCAGTAAAGTTAAAAAAAACCCTTTCTCTCACAGAGGAAAAGGAAAAAAAGCTTTGAGAAGTTAGATTTGGGGGGAAAAATGTTCAGAATGTGAGTAAAAAAGCAGGATGCAGGGAAGTACACAAGAATTAACTTTAATTGGTCTCACTAATTTAGGCAAAGTAATAACCTGTACAAAACAAATCTTAGTTTTAAGTTTTCCTCACCCTCTTAACAAGTAGTTTTAAAAGTTATTAAAATAAGAACAAATCTCGCTAATAATAATTATAACAACAACTACTGTATAAGATTATTGTAAGTGAATGCTGCCGGCCTGTTCGCAAGTGAAAGCTTATCATACTTGTACTGTAAAGCAAGAAGGGAGGCATACATATATTTCCTGTGCAGAAAATAAGCTCTTCAACTAATCAATAAAAAGCGATGTTCGTTATTACATGGAAAATCCTTGCAGCACTATATAACAGTTGTTTGAAGCATGTTAATGATAACTTAGTCCTTCCTGGATTCTAATCCAGATGTCTGAGACACAGGGTATGTTTTGACAACACCAAGATGTTACTTTATGGTTTTTTTACCACTGAGAGCTGTGCCATTTTTCAGGAAGTTCAGGCTTGCAAATAAAAACCACAGAACACTGTCTGCCTATTGAGAATGGAACAACAGCAGCTGCTCCCTGTGATTTTGAGCATAGGAACAGTCCATCAGCTGCATGTGAAGGCTTTTCTTTGAAGGCTGTCCTCTGAATTTTTCCCTGGACAGGTGAAGAAAGACACTACTCAAAATTTATTAGCTGCTGACTAAAATAGATGGTATGAGGTAATACATCTTTTATTTATTGTCTCAGCAACAGTTAATTACATTATATTAGACTTATACCAGTACTCAGGCCAGTTGCAAGTAGTTTGGAGGGATTTTTGGGGGATTTGTCATTTTTGTAAGAGATCACAGCTACACAAAATGTTTTCCATCAAAAGCAGATGCAGCTAAAATAACTCCTGGGGCTGGTTATGCATTCTTAACTGACTTTTACGAACTCAAAAGACAGTCTCATATATACAAGCTGTCCTCTCTACTTCATACTTTCCCCTCCTCCCCTTCCCCACCGAGCTAGGGCTGCCACACTGCTGGTCTCTTCTGCTGGTTTAAGTGTTCAGATAATTGATGAAATAACCTGTCAAGAAGGAGGAGCACGAAAGCAACCGACGGGCAGTGAGGGAGCACCAACCGCCTCAGAGAGTTTACACTTTGTGTAAATCTGCCCTAAGACTTGAGGTCACATCCAGCATGACTGGGAATTTTTTTTGTCTGTTCAGCTGCATCCAAGACAGTATGAGGTTTTCAGCATTTGTTTGACCTCCTTACTAAAGTACCAGGCTACGCTCCAATCACAACCTAAACCAAATGTAACTGATGGTTTTGTGGCTGTCAAAAAAAATCATTCAAGGCAAAAGGTCTCATTAAGCAATCACTCTTTGAGCAATCTCTTTAAGCAACCACAGTTTTCAAGCAAACATATAATCACTGGAGGGGAGAAAAGGAGGCAGACTGAGGTAGATTTTCAGAGGTTTTTAAATGACCCTAGCATGCCCCTGTAAGGTTTCAAATGGTTGTTTCAATACATAATTACTGGAGGAGAATTTTAAAACCAAAGATCAAAGACTTCCCAGTTGTTTTCCTCTTTTGCAGAGTGCACCTACATGCTTTTACTACATCCTCTCACTACTTTTATAAGTACTCTAGTTGGCAAAGGGACTTTTGATGTGGCAGTACCCTACTGGTGTCAGTGGGAGCAGCAAGCCAGGGGGTGGTTCACATGGAGCCCTGACTGGAGCTGGCTTGGGCAGCATCACATGCCTGGACTTCACTATGGCACCAGGAGACAGACCTCGCTAGAGGAAAAGGCTCTGGAAAACCTCAGGGTGAATAAAGGCAATGTCACACGGTCGAATGATCATAGGGGGGACAGGATAGGGATGGTAAATGAACAAAACTAGGTTAAAGGGAGGCTGGAGACCTACTGTACCACAGGCAGCTCATTTCTACTGCTCTGCATCTCAATTTTTCCACAAATGTTAGGGTGTAAAAATATCTCCATTGTTACATTTTTTATCCTTTTTGTTCCTTTAATTATAAGAGCTATATGAAAGACTTAAAGGTCATCATAACACAATAAAGAACATTTTAAAAAAGAGATAAGATTTGCAAGATAACCAATGGCCAGCTTCAGCCACTCTTCTAAACTAACATTATTTATATAAACTGAAATTAAGGATTAGCACTAGTCTTTCCGACTTTCCCTAAAATCTTGGGTTTATAGTTTTATTTCCAATAATTCTGTTTAATTCTTTAAGAACTAAAGTTTAACTGTTTCAATTTATATCTCTGCCCATGTCTGGAGGCTTTAGAAGTGTCACTTTTTAAATTTAACACTTTTTTTGACTTTAAAAACTTCCACGTGATGAAACTGGGAGGGCTGTGCTCTCCCCTTCTTCATTCATAAAATCTGGTGAACAAAGGCACTAAGCTTTTTTCTCCAGTCTCTCCCACTACTGTGCTCTGCACTGAACCAATTAGCATTCATTGCAGCAGCATCTGGAATTAGCAGAAAAGAGGATTATTTTGGAACCCAAGGAAAAGAGGGGAAAACTGTCAAGTTCGTAGTGAACTAGAAAATTAAAACTGCTTCAAGACTACATATAGAAATTGCTCAGAACATAATGTGCTGTACCAAAGAAATAAGGCATAACTTCAGAGTTCACGGTCTGGTCATTCTTTATAGTCACTAGGATATAAAACTAGCTTGACTAATGCACCTGCATCCATTTTATTCCTTCAGATTGTTCACTTTTGAAGAAGTATTATTCTGTCTATTGCAGTCATATATGAGTAACAGAAGCTATATATGCTTAGATGTGTGCTTTAGCATCCATTACATTGCCTGGTACCTACATCAAAACAGAAACATAAGCACATATAAATGAAATATCAAATGTTTCTTTTTCCTCCTATTCCTTTCACCCCTACATGACTGGTTTTGAACAGAACCCAATCTCTGAAAAATATCCAGGAAATTGTAGGGACACATCAAAGAGAAGAAAGACAGCAAAATTAATTGTAGCAATTTCCTTTAACCACTACAACAAGGAGACTATTTCAGCAGCTGTGTGGGAGTGTCATCACAAGACAGAGCAAAGGAATACTTTACAGGGAAAGCAAGACACTGGAATGCAGCAGGCAATTCGTATTAATTTTCTTGTCCAGGGAGACCTAGTAAGTTATCAAGTGGCATGTTTGCACAAAACACATAATTGTCTTAAACTCCTTTCCTTGCACTCTCCTTCAATGGGCATCAAACCCAAGGCACCCTCAGGAAACTGTCACACATTCCATGGAGCGGGCTCAGGTGTGCACACAAAACACGGCTGTTGCACTCGGAGAACAGTGACCTTGACTCAAGCTCCCATACTGCCTGCTGAGGCACAGACTGAGGCCAGACCCCAAGGGCTGAGGTTGGAAGCCCTCTGACAGAGCGCTTTACATTACAAAGTGATGGGCTGACACGTTTAAAACACTCTGGGTAGCATGACAGATTTGAAACGAAATGAAAACAAACAAATAAAAAGAGGCTGGTTTCTATCTGGAAACATGTCATCCTTGTCAGCGCCTCATCTTAGTTTTCAGTGCTCTACCAGGCACCCATTCCTACTCAGCATTGAAAAAGGTACCAAAAATTCTAGGAAATATATGACCCTTCTCCCCAGAATTGTCTTCCTTTTATTTTAAACAGGTGCCTGAAATATTTGAAATTTTATTGAAGTCTACTCTTTCACATTGAAAAAAATTTCATTTCACCCAAAAAGGTTATTATCTAGCAGACAGTTCCAAAAATTTCATTTAGTACCAAGTGAGAACGTTTATTTCTTACTATTTGTATCTGCCATGAAACAAATAAACTAATTATTTATAGAACTCTAATGGAGACATCTGGAAAAGCTTTGGAACAGTGTACAAGCTCATCCAAAATGACCGGACCTATAAACTCTATTTGTCATCCTTTGACAGGACTGGAAAATTGCATGGAATTCCACTACATTAAAAAAAAAAAGTCACTGTAACGTCCTCTAATAAACACAATAGCAGGAATCAAAGATTAGAAGAAAAATATGCAACTAAAAGTTCAGAAAGTTTTCCCTGGAGTTATAAGTTGATATTTTTTCTAACTTGTAAAAAAAGTGGTAGTTTTCATCTTCCTTATTTCAGACACATTTTGATTTATTTTGCTTTTCTTTTTTCTTTCACCTGCGTATGAAATGCAAATTTGGCAGACTGCTTACAGATAAGAATAAAACTCTATCAGGAAATGGAGCCACTTCATATAGCTCAGACAAAGTCTAGGAGACTGTTTTATCAATAGCATCACCATACTGATCCTCGAAGCACAGTTTGGATCGCATAAAGAAGAATTTTTTCAGGCTGAAGGCTCCTATCCTGAGAGGCAGAAGAACTGTGTTTGGTGCAGGAGCCCTGAGGCAGCAAATATCACCCAATTGTTACCCAAATGGTGTTGCCCACTTTTGATGACATCCAGAAGGTTATGGGTTCCTGTCATATACTTCTTACAGCTCATATGTGTTTATATGCTCCCATGGCTACACTGCTGCCATGAAGAGAGTTACCAGGATGAGGTGAAGTCACAATACGGACTTCAATGTGTACTGAAATATGGACACAACCAGAATAGGTCACACAGAACTGATGTCGCACAATGATGGCAAAAGACAAACTTTTAAATAACTGAAAAGGAGACAGAAAATATGAAGCAACAATGTGGTGAAAACTTGTCTGGATGACACAGCTTTCTAACTTTCATTATCCTAAATATGTTTATTAATGATCTGACAGGCCGAGAAAGCAATGAGGCAGCAAAATAGGAAGATAACAGAAAATAATTTAACTTAATCAGAACATACAAAACACAAATTTCAGAGCTACTCAGAGAAGTGAGTCACCTCCTAACTGTTTGTGCTAAGTCTGGAATCAACCTAAATTTTAAGCACTTCCAGGCTGCATTTTTGCACAGATAGACAATCAAAATATGAACTGAGAAAGACAGATGAAATTGGAAATTCAAAAAAAAGGGGAAAAAATCTTAATATTATTGTCTTACAAAAACACGCACAAAAAAGGTAATTCTGAGTGTAAAATAAAGCATATACAAACACATTTTTAGTGTTTTTAGGACACTAAATATAGTCCTACCCCAATTAAACATCAAATATTAAGAAGCTGCTCGGAGACTCGGAAGCCAAGAGACTCTGAGGGTTCAAGAGGCTGGCAACTTGTTAAGGGGGAAAACAGCTCATCAACATTATACTGAACTATTTCTGACATCCCATTAGTGAATAATTTCAGTCTTCCACCTACATGAAACCAGCACTTACAAGTTACTTCACTTTTTTTGTAAATAAAATAATGCATGGAAAGCTGGTAACAATTATTCACTGTCAGCTGAAGAAAAGCAGATCTGGATTCGTCAGACAGCACTGGCGGATTTTTACCAAAACCTCTCAGAAGCCCTATTACTGATAAATAAGGTGCAAAAAAGCTCATCTGGAGTCTAAAGAAAAGGGCACTCTGACTGCACTGTCTGCTGAAATAAGGCAGTAAAGGAAATGTGTTTGTGTTGCCTGGCACTGTCTCATTCAAATACTCAAATTGGTGTCTGTTTGAACACTTGATTAGAAGTGTCCCCTTACAGAAAAAAAAAAAAAACAAACAAAACAAAAACAACAACTGAAAAAGCCCAAAAAACAACCAAACCAAGAGGACAAGAAAAAAACAAACAAATAAAAAGAACAAAAAAACCTTAAAAAAACTTAAATTAGCATATAAAAAGTTCTGAAAAATACAAGCCAGTCTTTTTTGAGAAAAGAGGCTTACTGGCAAGGCATAAAACAGGAGCATAATGAGCAGTATAAAAGAAATAAAAGATTTAATCAGTATTTATGCCTGTAGGCTAAGATTTTTCAAATTGAGATGTGAGGGGGGAGAGAGGGGGTGTTTCACAACAGGGATATTTAGCGTACTTCATATGTTTCCCATGCAGCAGATAAAATCCTGAGACATCAGTTTAGGAATGGATTCACTGTGGCACATTGTAAGAGAGTTCTCCACAGCTGACACAAGGAGGCATCGGCACAGTCAGTGCTTCCCTGTGGTAAAGCAACACTCTTCCCGAAAGTATAAAGGAACATAACCCTACATGTTTACCTGGGGGAAAAAAAAGTGCATTTGGTATTAGTATTAGAGCCAATGATCCTTCATAACTGTGTTTATATGAACACCAAGTGGGGAAAAAAATGAAGACTTAAGTTGATAATTGTGCTGGATTTTCAGGGGCAGCTGTTCTGTGTCAGCTGAGAACAACTCCATGTATACTGGTTTTAAAATGTGTGAGACATCCACCAATTAATACCAATGTTTAATCCCATCATCACCAAATAAAGTATACTAGAGATTTCCTTTTCCAGAGACATTGCAAAATTCCACCCTGCAGAAGACTAAGAGTCAACTGCTGATTCCAAAAGGCTGCTACACGCTTCTGTCACTTCAGGTCACTATTTACTAGCTGTACAGTGCAAACTTGGCCCAAAGAACTTCCAGAAGAATTTACTGCCTTCCTGGAAGAGAAAGACAGAAGAACAACCTTCAAAAAATATGCACTAGAACTGGCAACCAACCAGACAGTCTTTGCCTCCTGGGAAGTAAAGCATCCTGTACCCCAGGGATGGAAGCCAACAAAAGACCCTCTGTGAACAAGGGTGCATCTTGAGTTGGGGGGTACTACCTCCTACCCGTGAGTCTCCGACCCCTCACAGCTATGGCACAGCATTACAGAATATGTTGCAGATTAAGCAGGAACATGCAAAGTAGAAACATCTACTTAAGCAAACAGGACAAAGACTGTAAATGGTGCCAGGGACTAGAAGATTCTTGCCCTTTGTACAGGAGAGACTGGAAAAGCCCTCTGTATGTAAAAATAAAGAGAAATTAAATTAGAAGAAGGCTTGCTCCAGAGCAGTATGTTACTATTGGCAGTATAGATACACAAATATTTCTTTCCAGCACTATCACATCAATACTTGCCTATTCATTCCTGGTATACTGTCACTCCCACATTACAATTTTCTCAATTATTTTGCCATGAACTGGACTGGGGAACTGACACAAGCTACTGGCAACACAAAACACACACACAAAAGATTCATTTCTAACCCAGATAAATCCCTGTACTTGCACAGCCACCCCAAGACAGGGAGAAGCAGAAAGGTAGGAACTGTTCTAGCCAGCACTGCAACTGGAATAAATACTCGTGAAACTACAGTCTCACAAAGTACATCCTAAAATATATATGTGATACTCATAGGAAATACCACCTTTGTAGCAATCAAAGGAGATTTCTGAAATAGGTCAGACATGCAATACTAATGTAATAGTTGATATTATATGGCAATATTGCAATTTTAGCACTATTCCAGTCAGTTTTTTTTTTAATACCGTGAACACACCCAGTTAGAGACTGTTAGGGGTTTTAGCAAACACCTGGCTCTCATGCCAGCAGCCTGTATAGCCACTTCTCTCTTTGCAACCATGTTTTCTGAGGGACAGAAGCTGTTGTAGAAGATGCTTCATTAGACTACTGATAAGACTTAATATTCTCCAGGAACATTTAAATTAGCCTACTCTACCATTTTCCCTATCCTTGTGAATCAAATCAAAATTAGATTTCTTGAATTTTGGTTTTCCAAATCAACCTAAACACTCCAGAATATAATTTCACAGGGAACACAACACATTTAGCCTACAAGCAAGATTTTGAACGGTACTTTTCCCCCTGTCCATATACTAAACATAATTCTGGGTCTTAAGGCTGCCTATTGGATTTGGTTCCAAACCAAAAATCTCAAGCTGCAGAGACAAAAATCGCTGAAAATTCTGATGACATGTATTTTCTTTTTCTGAGATCAGTCTTCTCACAAGGAATACCAGATACCTGTGAGAATCACTGGGTGCCTCTGACAGCCTGAGCAGTGGCCCTCTCTGGTGGGCAAAGGGAACCGGACACTGAATCAAAGTCAAGATCTTGATTCCTCCCTTCTCTTTCCAGGACTCCTCAAGAGGCTTAAGAAGCTTTAGGTCTAGACCCAGAGTCTAAGCACGGTGATAAATATTTCATCCCTATCTCCCTGCTCCAGGACTGTGGCAGACAGTGACATTTCTTACAAGGAACAGAACTTTACATAAGGAAAGGAAGGCAACGGCTCCTTTTGGACACTCTTAGCTGAGCACAAACTCCTAAAGGAACAAGGCAATTGCAGGCTTCTCACCTCCCATTCCACCGTGCGAAATTCTTTAACTTGATTTCGCTAGTTTAAATTCACAGCAGTCCATAACTAGCACGCAGACAAAACAACATACTCTTTACACACATAGTTCATTTCCCGGAGAGATAATCAAAGAAAACAAATGAGCTGTGTAACAGATGTGTTGTATAATGCACCACTGCAGCAATACAGACGGGGTGAGAGCCCATCCAGAAGTCGTCTGCAATAAATCTTTCCTAATTATTTCTATGTAACTTAAAAACTCCTATATATCTAACATGAAGTTTTAGTGAGTGACTCACTTGAACAGAAAACTAACACACATTATATTAAAATAACCTCTAAACTAGAATTACAGCTGATTGTACTCAGAGATGTAGCACTAGAGAGAACCTAAAAGAATTAGGCTGAAGTTACTAAACATCAAGCAAAAAGGGCCAATTTGCGTGAATTATGTGAACAAGAAACAATGGATCTGTGCACATGCACATACATATCGCATCAGTGCTTTCCAACAATCACATATTCTTTTTAAAAATTATTTTAAGAAATAAATAAATCAGGAGGGATCATTACTTACTGTTTACTTAGAGTAGAAATTAATGAGCGTTTCTTGGAAAGCTCCAGGGTTCAGCATAGCTGAAGACTCTAAGACAGATATGTTCATCCAAGAGTGTAAATTACTTATCAGCTAAAGAAAAATAGCAGGAAATGTTTTTATAAAAGGATCATATCTTTTAGAAATAAAATACTACATTTTAAATATTTAATTTCCTTAAGTTTTGACTAAAAAAATATAAAGATTATTACTCTGGATGCTCATTTTTGCCTTTTCATTTGCCAAGACGAATAGAATTTCATCTTCAGACACTTACTATCAATTGAACTTGTACGCTATTGAATGCCCAATGAACTCCATCATATAAGTAGTTCTTGTTAAAAGAACATTAGCTCCTTCTCACCTGTTTGGTGTCATTTTTCATCTCTCAGTATATGTCAAACAGGTAAAAAGATTACTCATAGTTACGTAAATTTTGGTTACTAATGATATTTTTTTGAGACAGCTTGTTGGGAAGCCCCAAAATTCAAAGCGTTGAAATTCAAATATTTCTTACTCTGAAAAGGCCTGAATAAGGTCAGCCTTGTAATAGCACTGTGGGTCTTGATTTTAAAACCACTGTGTACAGACGGAACTATGATTCTACAATATGTGGAGTAATAATCTTAAAAAAAAAAATTGGCTATGTACTTGCATAATGGCATCAGCAGCTGATGTACTCCTCAGAATCTCTGTCTTCTTCTGGACAACGAAATAAAATCTGGAAAGCTACAGAATTAGCTTAAGGAGTTTGCAAAAAAACCGGTAAGAATGAACGAAAAATATGAAGTGTTGCAAGATAAGCGTTAAAAATCTCTCAGGGTTATATTTCTGAGCTCGCTTGAAGGTTCTCTAAAGAAATACTCTAAATGGTTCTGTAAAGAAATATTCTAAGTGGTTCTCTAACTACTTTCCCTTTCCTAACTCTGTTTGTCTTGACTGAAATTTTATGCAAATACAATGATGCAGTTTGAACACATTCTTCTAATGTCTACTGCCAGGAAACTCCTAGGGAAAGAGTAGGACATAAAGCTTGAACACTATGGCTTGGAAGATGAAATGGGAAAGAATAGTGAGTAAATCACATCCCAAGCCTCTTCCTGTAGCCACAGGAGTGGGCAATAACAAGACCCTTCCACTTGGAAGAGCCCCTGTACAAATTACTGCCTTCAGCAGGAGCCCTAGCAATAAGTAAGAAGCCCAGTATTGAGCTGTTTAATTTACTGTTGGCTCATCTGACTGATTCACAGCATCTTTTTCCTCTGGTCCTCTTGCCTGTGTTCTTTACTTTTTCTCACCGTTGGAGTCTCCTTGTTTCTGGTCAGCTTGTCCTGATGTATTTCCCTCCTCTTCTATAGTCCTAACTCTATAGTCAAACTCCCTAGAGTTTGAAAACCATTGTATTAGGATACCTCTTAAATTTCCAGTATCAGAGTTGTAATTCAGACCTTGATACTTTTTTCTTCTGCTATAATTTTCTTCCAGTCTTCAGCCAGTGAAACCACTGCCTGTATTTTTGTTTTGTTTTGTATTGTTTATGTTCCTTTACAAGCACTTCTGCTGAATTGTTCCTTCTCAGCTTTGGCTTTTTCCTATCTGACACAAGTTCCCGATGCACATAACATCTTCCTGTCCTTTAGAATCAGCACCTCCACTCCATCTCTCAACAGCAGACCACTGTGTCACATTGTCTCATCCTTTTCTCTCATTAGAAGTTCTGTACAGGAAGAATATACCTCATCCTTTTTTCTAAACGCACTAAAAGACAATTCTAGAGATAATTTTAAAAGTTACTTGTAAGAGAGGGATTTTCTCATACTGCACACAGAACCTGAAGGAGGAGGAGGAGGAGGACGGAAAGGAGTGCTTTCTGGTTTTGCAAATATAGACAAGAAAAAACTGAAGATGCTTCCCTGACTAAGAAAACACAGGGATGGAAAGCTTTAATTCCATATTCAATTATTTTAATTTTGCTGCCCTTCATAATCATTCAATTGAATGATACATCTCAGTTTTATGTTAAAATTCAAACTGTGTTTACTTTATTCCACTATGAGGTTTGATACTTATCTCTTACATTCATGGTAATTAATTGAAACTTCGCAGAAATTAAATTAGCAAAAAGCAGCAATAAAGCAAGATCCAGATGCCTATTTTCATTTCTCTTTTGCTTCCAGATTTGCTTCCCCTAAGAAGCAGGGGAGCAGAGAGTATCACTTCAACAGATCAAAGAGATAAGCAAAGGGGTGGGTTTTTAAACAACATTTTAGAAATCTCCACATCAAGGCTGTTAGGCAAAGGAGAAAAGACTATAAAACAGGTATTTTCGAAGGGTTATTAAAAATTATTACAGGAACTGAAAGCCATTCCTTTATTGAAAACAAGCGTAAATTATTGGCAGGAGGATCACTACGCTTAGAAGCTCTATAAACTTTCCTACACCTAAAGGGTTATGAACACATACCACTCTCATCTAAGACTCCTTCCACTGAAAGCAGACTTTGTATTTTTTCAAGGTTTGGTGCCACTAAAGTGCAGTGTAAAATTGTGGCTATTGGCCTCTTTGCACACTGTTCCTAATTTAACAAACAGAGCAGTTTAGAAGGTCAAATAGGAAAACAATATCTTAAGAAAACAGCAACCTCTGTGGCTTTGAAATAAAGAAAGAAAAAAACAAAAAAAACCCCAGTGCCAAAATGTTTATCTCCTCGGTTCATGAAGCCGTAAAATAAGTACAGCACCGTGAATCATCTCAAAACTTCAAAGCTGGTATGCCCAGTGTACCATTTTGGGGCTATTAAGTTGTACAGCTACTGTACTTGTAGTAAATAGTTATACAAAATTGCAGCAGCGCTGCCAAAGATTTCTCCCTTGCAACAAAATTTCCTTAAAGCTACACTCTTTACCATGAGCTCACTGCATAAGCTCGTAATGTCTCTTACTACCTCAAGAGATTCTGCACCAAAACTGTGCAGTTGATTACACTGAAAATGCCAGCTTCATTTAGAAAATACAGTACTCCATATATGACATTATACGATACACACAGTAAGTGAATAATGAAATAAAATAAGTTAATTCTTTTGACATAACAGCATTTCTGTAGAAAAGCAGAGTAATGATTTTGCTCATTTTATCAAAGACCATTCTGAAGGTGCTATTATATCCCTGAAATGTTATTCAAGTCAAGAACATAAGGCATATCTTTCAGAAATATGTAATTCAGAAACGAACATTCATCTACACTGATACCTTGCCTACACGTGATTTTTAGTGATTTGTCCCAATTAAACAGTAAAAGGCTCAATTTTCATGTAAAGTCTAGCACACCACAATCTGTTTGCACCCACCCCATGTGCAGCAGCCAGCTGTTCCAGCTGGCTGGGGTGATCAAAAGCCACCATCAGTGTCTTACCGAGGTCACCTGGGAGGACTGAAGACTAAATCCCCATTAGGCCATGTAAAGAGTAAGGCATCCTGAATTTTTTTTATGTCACAGGACACTGTACAAGATTTTTTGTTCATTTAATCCAGCGAACCCACTTGTATTAGTGGCCAAGGACTAAAAAAAAAAAATTAAAACAAGCTTTTCTGTGCTTGGCATATTATGAATTGCACTGTCATGGGGGAACCTGGTTCTGACCTCAGATAAAAATCATGTTATATTTACATACTGAAGATATATTTTGAGGTTAAGCAGAAGCAGCTGCCAAAAGTTCTTCTTTCCCCAGAAGCTGGTCAACATCACCAAGCTTGCAGAGCCAGTTTAAGCAGCTTTGAACTAGTGCTGAATCAGTTGCAATAAAGATTGAGACCAGTTCTCACCTTCCCAATCAGGGCATGTCTGCAAAGATACTCATCTCATTTTGAAGATCGTCCTCAGCATGTCCTTATAACAGACCTCTGCCTACATTACTAAGTGCATCACACATTACATTTTATTACTTCATTTTGTAGAATAGTTTCACTTTTATCCAGTACATCTACTTAGCTGTTTCTTCTTCCATGCCCACCTACCTATACCATCAGAAAGACCGGCTGACCAAAAACTATCCTTTAAAGACTACACAGCAAAATAAACGCCAAAAATGTCTCTGAATGACTACACATTTTTGTAAGCTGCATCTTCATTGCTTTTCTGCTCTGTTGATAACAACTTCTTCCTTCCTCAAATAATGTAATCTTTTTGGATTTCAGTAAAGCTTTTGATACTCTCTCACCATATCCTTCTGGACACAATATCCAGCAAAAAGATGTTTTTGTACTTTAGTTCAAAGATGAGTAATTACTAGAAGTTAATTTCATTGATCAACATGCAAAAATAAATATATGAGGATGTTTTTCCTAAAAAGTATTCAGGCTTCACTAAACAAGTAAGTTTTGGGGTTGGGGCATAGGCTAAAGAGTATATGTGTGTTTTCAGGGGTTGTAAAAAGGAATTGATTCAATTATTTCATAACATCATGCGATGGGTGAGCACCTGGCTCACAGGTCAGACACAAAGGGCTTTAGGGAATGGGGGGACATACGGCTCGTGTCCTGCCACTAGTGGGGTTCCACAGGGCTCCATCTTCTGCCCTGTGCTCTTCAAGATCTTCATAAATGACTTGGATGCAGGACTGGAAGGGATACTGAGCAAGTTCCCAGATGATACAAACCTGAGAGGAGCTGTTGACTCCCTAAAGGGCAGGGAGGCCCTGCAGAGAGACCTAGACAAATTAGAGGGCTGGGCAATCACCAGCCTTAAGAAGTTCAACAATGGAAAGTGCTGGATTCTGCACCTGGGATGGGGCAGCCCTGGATGTACAGACAGACTGAGGAATGAGAGGTTGCAGTGCTATGGAAAGGGACCTGGGGCTCCTGGTCGATGGCAAGCTGAACATGAGCCAGCAGTGCCCTGGCAGCCAGGAGGGCCAAGAGTGTCCTGGGGGGCATCAGGCACAGCATCGCCAGCTGGGCAAGGGAGGGGATTGTCCCGCTCTGCTCTGCACTGGGGCAGCCTCACCTCAAGCCCTGTGTGCAGTTCTGGGTGCCACAATGTAAGAAAGACATTAAACTATTAGAGTGTCCAAGCAAGGGCCATGAAGATGGTGAAGGGCCTTGAGGGGAAGCCGTGTGAGGAGTGGCCGAGGTCACCTGGTCTGTTCAGCCTGGAGAAGAGGAGACTGAGGGGAGACCCCATCACAGACTGCAGCTTCCTCCTGAGGGGAAGAGGAGGGGCAGGCTGTGTGGTGATCTCTTCTCTGTGGTAACCACTGACAGGACCTGAGGGAAAGGCCTGAAGTTGTGTCAGAGGAGGTTTTGATATTAGAGGAGGTTGGATATTAGCGATATTAGAGAAAGGTTCTTCACCCAGAGGGTGGTGTGGCACTGGAACAGCTCTCCAGGGAAGTGGTCACAGCACCAAGCCTGACAGAGTTCAGGGAGCATTTGGACAATGTTCTTGGGCACATGGTGTGACTCAGGGATGTTCCTGTACAGGGACAGAAGCTGGACTCAATGATGCTTGTGGGTCCCTTCAAACACGGCACATCCTGTGATTTTGTGATTCACTACGAAATATGATTTCCACTGAACCACTCATATAGACTTTGTTCCTTGCCTGCCTACATCCTGCATGTAGGTAAATTAGCTGGCATAATGTTTCCAAGGCTTGAGAAGTGTGCGTAGGAGAAGCTGCTTCCTGCAACTGCTTTTTTTCTATTGCTAAAAAGCACACTTACCTTTTAGAAAAAAAATGTATTTTTACCCTTGATTCTGAAGCTTGAAACCTTAGTAAATTAGCTGAAAAAATAACTGAGTGGATTTCCACAATGCTGTTGCACCAAATACTTCATTTAACAGAGAAAAGTTATTCAGTTCCTCTGTTTATGCATAAAGTATACAAAAATCTTCTCTGATTAAGCAGTATTGTATAATTCCAAGTAATAGTGGAGTATTCAATGGCAATGTACTGTGGAGGTAAAAATACGGTTTATATTGTCGGACACATTTCCATTAATGTACATGTATTCCCAATATATTCCAGCAGAAGGAAACTTAGGCAAGCAAAGATCCAGTCGTTGAAAGGTGATCAGTACTTCTAAAATTTAATATCAGCGACTAGGTACACCCAACTTTTTCTAGGGACCAAATGAGAGATTAAGAAAATATATACAATATTTAAGCACCTAGATCCAAATTTCTTGCTCTCAGAGGTCCCAGTTTTAGAGGTAGGTAAACAACTGGGACTGAATTCTTTCAAATCAACTTTCTAAAACACTTTAATTTCTGCTTTTGTTCATGCATACTGTTCTCCAGGCCACAACATCAAGAACCAACTAGGCGTCCAGAACTTTCAGAATCCTCAGACACCTTCTATTCTCTCTCTTGCTTTAGGACTTTCCTTTGGTATAATTGTTTGTACAGTGACTAGTAGATCAAACTACGACTGGGAAAGGATTTTTGGTTTTTAATTCTGGCCAAAGTTCAACAGTTCTTTATAAAACCTCATCTGCTGGAGTACTTATTAATGCATATACATGGAGTCATTTGGCTTGGTTTCTCCTTAGGAGCTATTTTGACAATTAATGTAAATTTAAATGTAAAATACATTGGATATACACAAATAGTTGAAAACCTCATACATTTGATTTTCTGGTATCAGAGGCTTTCTTTAAATTTGAAGTATAAATTTGGTAAACCAGGCAGTTTTTTGATGGTTGCCAGTTGTAATCATCTTGTGACAAGCAGTTTTAGAGAGATTTCTGAATAAAAATCAGATCTGGGTTCTCTGACAATGTTACTTCATTTCTAAACACATTTCCATTAATTACACTCTCAAAATCAAAAGTCATGGAAACAAAATGTTTCCAGTTGGACAACATAATGAATCTAGATTGTGGTATATTCATGTTGAATGTAAATTTATTTCTTTTAACAGACTAATCATATCTCTAAAAATCAGCAGAAAAGTAATTTGAATTTATCTGTTTTGAAAGTGAATAGCTTTAACACTGTGCACATAGGTCCATTTTTGAAAAGCATTTCTGTAAACACATGATGCAAAACATACCTAAAGTAACAGCAGAACCTGCCCGTGACTTGAACAGACTGTAGATAAGGCCTCCACCACTGTGACTTTGTCAAGAATAAAATTCTCAAGTGATTTCTTACAAGATACAATGAGAAATGAAACACACACAGGTTCTCATTGATCATAGCTGGAGCCCACAAAGTGACATGTGAAAAGTGGCTGAAAGGGAGCCCTTAAGGACTGGAAAAGACATGGTTATTGATTTACCAGGAACAGTCTTGCCAAGTTTAAATGAAGGAAAACAGAAAAATGGCATAACCTGGGTGTAATTCTCTTGAGGTAATGCAGGTGAGAGCTGTGTTAGGTGTCTCTAGCACTCCTTCCTAAAGCAGCTACATAATTTTAATTAAATAAATGGCTACAGTAAAAACTTAAAAGATAAGACTCCCATTGAATTATGAAGTATAAATTACCACGCATGCCAGTATTTTTACCAAGCTAAAACTATGACATGTGCAATAAATATCTTATTAATTTCTAAATCTTAACTTACAAAGAGTATTTGTGTAGACTGACACTTTGAAAGGTGATGAACTTTACCTACAAAACAACTCTCTCATTTCATTTATATTGATTGATTGAACTACATGAATGAATACGTAACATACAGTCAATAAAAAGTTACGTATTTCCCACAATTCTGTTATTCCTTTTGAGAAAAGAGGTGCACCAAAATTATAAAGACAAAAACATCTAGTTCCATTTAAAAAAAACATACTAAAGTTTTTTTTCTGTATTTGTTTTTCAAATCCAAAATTCATGACAGATCTGTAATCCACAGTCAAAAACATAACCCAGCAATTAAATAAATCATAGTAATACTTGCGGGCTTATTAGTGATGCTGAATTTATCACTTAGATTACATATATGAGAGTAAGCCTTTACTAAAGGGATCAAAATAGTTAATACAATTTGATTAGATCAAATTGACTAGATTTGACTAATAATCTTTTTTAACCTTTAATTTTGCTGAGTTTTGTCTGGGGAAAAAAAAAGGTTTGCAAACAAAAAACTGCCCAATATTCTACAGAGTGGGGAAAATACCTTTTCTTAAATAAATCTTTCCTCATAAGTAATTTACATTGCACTGTAATATTTTATTGACAAATATAACATAAAATTTGTTTAGTGTTGTAAATTTTGTTAATGTATTTATACTTAAATGACCAATTTTAATTAAATAAGAATAGGTAGTCAGAAAATCAGTATGTGGGGTTTTTTTCTGTTTGTGCTCTACAGGTTTTATAGTTGACTAGGGCTTTTTTTTCTTACCTGGAACTCTCTTTGCCCAGTTGATCATGTGCACTAATTCTCTGTCTGCAAGGTTGGTCAAGAGGGTCATCATAGAGGCTTCGTTGAATGGTCTGTTTGGGTCATATTCAGAATAAACTAGGGGTGGCTCAGCTTCCAGCAAGGCACTGACCATCTGTTCTGCCGTCAGGGACAGGGCTGGGCTGTTCTTCTTGTTATGTTTAACCACCAGTGGACTTGTCCAAAGGGTGGGAGCTCGCAGCTCTGTCGAAGAAGCCTCCCCGTTCCTGGAATCCTGCTCCTCTCTTTGGCGTTTTTGTTTCATCACTCGCCCTCCTCTGCGGTCTTTCCGAATTCCTAGAGACACACAAGAATACAATGAATTCCTTTCCTTGAACTTAAGTATTGCATACACTTGGCTTCAGGCAACAGCAGATGCTTTTGATAGACCTAGGCAGCATTGAGTCTTGATTTATTTTCTGAAGACTTCTTCCTATATAGGGAATCACACACCAGTGGCTGGACAGAAAAACTATCTTTAAAAGTACAGTGCCAGGAATAGTGCACTCATTCCTAACATTCAGATCAGTTGGGCTCGCACAGAACTCTAGACTACCGACACTGTACAGCTGCCTTAGCCCCACAAAAGGAAGTCTGTCACTGGGAATAAATAAATATTTCTTTACAGCCCAAAACTTCAAAGTATCTCCCAGCCTCTAGCAGACCCTTATTCTATAAATGATCAACAATAAATTAATGATGTTGGTGGGTCAGATGGATCACAGAAGTAGCTCTCAAAACTACCTAGAATGTTTTGCTTAAGGTCACCAATTATTTTAATTAAACATCATCCTATTACTGAGCCTGTGATCTTCATAATTATATAAAAACCACTTAAGAAAGTTCCCATTATAAGATGAGCTTATACAGCAATAAAGAATGCCATTTAAGTAGATAAACATAAGTACAAAAAGGAGAGATAATTGCAACTCCAGATTCTAATGTGGGAGACCTACTGTCAAAAGGCTGAAATAACCTCAACAGAAACCATCATTGTCATTACTGCACATTTCTGCAATGTGCTTTGCACTGTCTGACCCTGAACCTTGGGATATTATCAAGTCAGCCATACCAATTCAAACAACCTAAGTCCTTTAGAGTGGAACAAAATCTCCCTTTGGGGAAAGGTTATAAGAAAAATATAGTGATAAATCCCACGTGGACTCCAACCATAGAGGGAAGGTTAAGTCTGGCTCTAAGTGGAGGAGTCACAGGCATTTTGAGACTGAGTCAAAAACTTAAATCCATCATCAACTGGAGGCAAGGGAGGACAACAAAGTAATAAGGAAAGCACACAAGGAATTGAGATATGAGGAGAGGGCAGCTATGATGCAGCTTATTCTGGAGTTCTCATGCAACATGAAAAAGCAGCACTAGTTCCAGTTTGAAAAGCAAAGGAAGTATCTACAGATAATAAAGATGTAAACCATTCAAGAAATATGGAAAAAATTTAAAATAAAACCAAACCAAAACAAAAAAAACTTGCAATCGGTACAGATCTTTCTAATGGTTGCGGGGAAGGGAAAAACAATTTTGCTCAGCTCTCCTTATACCACAAAATTTTAAAACTTTAGAATCCCAGCCTTTGTTGGCAGCATTTTCATCTCACATACAGCATGCCTTTGTTTAAATGTTGGATCACATCAGCAGGTGTCCTTTCCAGCCTCAAAGAAACAGGGAGAATCTTTAGATGTCTTTTCCTCTTTCTTCAACTATGGTGAGATTTCCACTGAACTAGTATTTGGAGATTAGGCATTTTATGTCTAATTCATTCGAAATGTAGTAGGCTTTGTGATTCTATTCCATTAATCTATTCAGATAAAGGGAGTTCAATAAATCTTTCATCACTCCTATTACTTAACCTATCTACATTTTCCCATTCACTAAACTATTTCTAAGCCAAAACTCTCAAGTGCGTTGCTGTTCCCATTCTTCATCCAGCAATATCAATTTTTCCTACCTCTGAAGAGTTTCTGTTAAGGAAAGGGGGGGAGATTCTTACTCCTCAGAAAAACACAGGACTTATTCTGGCAAAATGTCATCGTGAAGATATTCTCATTGGTAACTTACTTCCTTGCAGTACTCAGCAGCAGGCATGGTCTATCTGTAACAGATATTTTTGCTGTACGCTTTGGATCAGTGTAATGTTTCTGAATTAAAACTGCCCTGTGAAACATGCAGATATAATCACATGAACGAGCCCACATGGTTCACAGAGACTAAAGCATTTGTTAACTTCCTCACATTCAAGATTTTACAGCTGCTCATCTAGAAATTTTCTGTCAAACAGAAAGCATCCTTGGGGTCTCTGGTGTTCAACATACTCATAAATAGATGGGCTGACATAATTCATAAACAAGAAGCTGGGGTTAGAAAAATACTATAAAACCATCAGATAAGTTTAGAAAGTAAATAGAAGGCTAGAAATTACTAGGAAAGGAAGGGAGGACAGAACAACTTCATAAATCAGAGTTTATTATCGTGAGGCACACTACAGTGAACACTGCATGCAGTTCTGTTCTTCCCAAATTAAAAAGAGATATAAAAATAAATGAAAAAGGGACAAGATAAAAACAGATAAGATTGCTTGAAATGTGAAACAACTTTGGTATAAGAGATATCTAAACTGACTATATCTGCTTGGCCTGCAAGCCAGATACAGGACTACAAAATCAGGAACAGCAAAAAGATTAATAAGGTACAAAACACTAAAGCTTCTCTTCTAATACAAGAAGGTTTCAAATCAAAACACCCCATTCAAAGTTCAGGACAGACAAGAAGAGTTTCTCCTTCACACCATGCAGAAACAAAATCGACTGAATAAATTAGAAGGTGGTATAGTTAGAAAGCTGTAGGCCAAATGTGATAGAGAACAGAATTCATTAAAGGTTAATAAATATAAGTAGAGCAACTTCAGCGTTAAGTCTCCATTACATAGATTACTGGAAGATCAGAGTTTTTTTGGTTTTGCTTTTTACTTAGTCCAGGCCTGCCTTGTCAAGAAAAACTAGGATGTGATAAGGATTTTACATAACAGAGGAAAGGCGGCAAATGTAAGCATATTTAGCTGTTTACAAATAAACCAGATATTAAATAAGAACAATAGTTTTATTTTTAATTCATCTGAAAGCATGCTATTTTCAGAACCTTAGAACAAAGAATTGGTGCATTAAGCAAAGCTGCACATAACCAGTTTGGATGAAATGCTCTGCATAAATTTATTTTTTGCATTTTTATTTTGGGATTTTTTAAAAAAATCAACCAGCCGACCAACTGAAGCAATTTTACTACTGGATTTTGTAGAGACTAAATCTAAAAAAAAAAGTCAGTAAGAGTATGCATTCCTTCTGCATCACATCATCAGCTTTTATGACCACAGACAGAAAGGTCTCTGAATCTATATAAGTATCATATCCATGAGAGATTTATAGAACTTAAAACTAACTCTTTACCTAACCCCTAGATGGACAAGCAACATACTCATTCATTTTCTTGGACTAAATAGGAGTGAGGGTCTCTCTTAAAAATGCAAGTGCTCCCAAATCTCCTTCAGCTTAATCAAATTTTATCTCTGTTAAAAAGAGATTATAGTGATGCACAGTCCCTAATTCCAAAAAAGGTAACTCTATCAAGCTACAATTTCATTGCCAAAAGTGCAATGATCCTGTAAGGGTTTTTAAATACACAAATGCATCAATTTTGATTCGACAGTTCAGCCAATAAAGGGACCTGAATTGTCAAGTGTTATGAAAAACAATATTCTAGCAAAAATTGAAGTACTATGCATCTTGCAAGAGCTCTGAAACAATTTCCATTTGAGTTTTATAGCTGCAAGAGCCAAGATTTTCAAAGGCAGTTTTATAAAGCTCCATATGTAAATTCAGCCAGACTTTTAGACATGGAGACAGGTTTCAAAACTGCTAATTATATAACCAAATAATTAGAACCTGATCAGCCACACAATTGCATCTGGACAATAAAATTGCATATGACACTCCCATGGCAGCAGAGTTGGAACTAGTCGATCTTCAACACCCTTTCCAACTCAAGAGTCCATGAGTCTATGATTGCAAAGGAAATGTTAACCATATGAAATACTTCACTAGTGTTTTCCCATGTCATTAAAACAAAACAAAATATAAATTCCAGATTGTTAAAACAAAAAATCCTAAATTAAAAATGCATTGAATGAGCACTGCATCTCAGCCACACAACATCCATTTTTTTCCTACCTGCTGCTAATAACAAAGCTCCACCTTCATACATGCAGTATTACATAAAATATTCAAGAATATTTAGAGGAAGAAAAAGAGGAGACCAAATAGAATCAAATTTGTTTGACTGTGTGTGAACTACAGAATAATTAATCTTAGATTTGAAGATACATGTATAATCTCAAATTCTATTCTAATTAAATATATTCCCTGTCAGTTGCTTTATAGAATATTCTTCAATTTCTTTCTTATTAGAAACTTTGTCAATCAACAGTTTGTAGCCACACTTGAGGGGAAGGGAAATCGTGAAACCATGGCAGGAAGAAGGCTTTTTGTTTTTTTTTTTTCTTTTGAATTCAAGAGGACAACAAAAAGACAGATCTATGATTAGTTTTGGAAATGGTGACGGGTAAATGGTTTACCAGCCAACTTCCCAGTCTGGAACAACCTTTGAACCTGAGGCTCTTTGTCCGCATTTCTGCTACTTGTCAGCAGACCCCAGATGAGAGATATTTGACACTTCTATATACATGCACAGCCTTATAGCATTAACAGCCTATAATTTTGTCAGTTTGTCAAAAGAGTGTTTCAAACGTGTTTGGAAACACCTTCTCTTCTAAACAATGCTGTTGCTCTTCAAGACCAACCTACCTCATCGGCATCCAGTTGAAAATTGCCAGGGAGAAAGAATTTGCTTTAGAGAGAAAGAATCTCTAGTGCTTAGTAAAACAAACCTTGCTTGACAATAAAAGACGAAATGTATGTGGTAAGTAAAAGATATTATAAATAAGAAGGTATCTGTCAGAGAGGCAGAGTGTCGATCGCCCGGCTGATGATGGGAGTGTTAAGGAAGAATGCACAGAACAGGCCGTGCCAGAGACACCACACAAATCCTTTACACCAGTGTTTGCAAAGGAAGAAACCATGTTTTCCTACAACATAAACCTACCTTTCTGAAATTGAAGTTGGGGTTGAAGAGGCCAGAAATTCAAAAGCCTCTCTTCAAATGTCCCGGTATGGGAAGGATTTACCAAACTGTTGGGAGAAGGCCTCTAGGGCTCAGTCCAGGCTCACTTCGGTGTCATTGCTGCCATTAGTGAAAGAAAGGGACTGCAAAAGTAAAACAGTGTGAACAAGCCAACAGTTCCTTATGGACACAAACCTGAGCATCTAAGCCCACTGGGTTTGGTGTCCAAAGGGCAGACGCAAGCAAGGCAGCTGTCTACTAATGACTTCTTATGGCAGCTTCACTTTACAGATAGGCCTCATTAGGCACACCTCTACTGAATTCAATAGCTTTATAATGCTTCATTGGAAACAAAACAAAATCCTACAGCTTGCTTTAAAACTTAAGGTCACTGTAGCTGCTGTACATAAGTAGAAGTCCATAATATAATTTCATTCTTGATTTATAACAGATGGAATTTGCTGAAGCTATGACTGCAATGGAGGTTCTAATATTGAAATGTATCTCAGCATGATGGTCCTTCTAAGGTGATTTTAAATACCTTTGAGATTTTGAGAACTTTTCTGCTTGATTCTCTCTATATAAATATATTATTTGGTCACAGAAAAGTAACACCACTTTCGAAATTCAAATTTTATAGCCTAATAAATACTTCTTTTGAATATGATTCAGACAATCAGCCTCTTATTTCATTCTCATTTCTCTTTCAGAAAATGAAACACAAACGTAAATTGTGCTGAAAACCCAGGTGGGTTAACAATTACTTTAAATGAGAAACATTGTCTGAAATCTTCTAAAAAGATTAATCAGAATTTAATGTCTAATCTCAAACAGACCTGCCCCAAGCGACAGTGTTTAATAGCCTGGTTTCTGACAAGGCTATCTAGACACTCAGTACTATAAATAAATAACAGATTTGTGTTCAGTCTGTGCACCTAGGTGTTACAATCTTTTCTACTCCTGAGTGGATGAATGCTGTATGTCTATTTATGTGAGTGATTTTTTCAAAAAATATCTCTTACCCTTTTCCAAACTGGGGCTTATTTCTCCTCTATAATCAAGACTTCCTTCTATTGGAGACAGAAGGAGAGAGAAGTCACAGTCGGGGTTTAGATTCAGATATTCAGGTTCAAGTCCTGGCTCTGCTACCAGTTTGCTCAGTGACCAAGTCACACTACATATCTCAGTGCCCCAGCACTCCTATCAACTAAAATGCAAATCATAAAACTGGTCTTCCATGTAAACTCTTAAAGACCTGGTGACAAAAAATAGTTGCTAACAAGCAAGCAAATATCATTTGGGGTCTCTAACGACTATTCATAATGCACAGTTTGAGAACCAATGATCTATTAATTAAAGATGAAGGTGCAAGGCATGATTCATCCTAATCTGTATTTTTGTATTCAATCTTTGGCAGTCAGCACATGTTTTCAGAGCATCTGAGGACATGCAAAAGTGAAACAAGAGAAGTTCAATTAATCCATCATTTAAATGATACCCTTTCAGTGCTGACACTCCTGATAAAATCATACCAAGTTTTGGTTACAGTAAGTATGGCAACCACCCTATTTCTAGACAATATTTACAATGAGCCTGTAGACATTTCAGGGATCACAACAAAGCCTGTACAGGAACATTCTCTACCTTTACATCAAACATGATTTGGGAAAGGCAGTCGTTTTAGAACAATCAGGCCACTGGTATAAATCTGAAAGACAATGAGAAATTTTAATTGCTACGTTTTAGAAATTAGTTAAATTAATTGGGTATTGAAGGTGTTTGGCCTGATACCAGGACTGAGTGCTAGAACTGAACTGTAAATTTCTAATCAAGAGAAGAACTGGAATCATACAATCGCGGAATCATGGAATGGTTTGGGTTGGAGAGAATCTTAAAGATCATCTAGTTCCAACCTCTCTGCCATGGGCAAAGACATCTTCCATTAGACCAGGTTGCTCAGAGCCCCATCCAAGCTGGCCTTGAACACTTCCAGGGATGGGGCAACATGTCTGAGAAACCTGTTCCAGAGTCACACTACCACCTTCAGAGCAAAGAATTTCTCCCTAATATCTCATCCAAACCTACCTCTTCCAGTTTAAAGCCATTACCAATTGTCCTAACACGAAATTATCTTGTAAAAAGTCCCTCTTGAACCATCTTATAGCTCTAGTACTCTCGGAATTACTCAAGTAATGAAAAAAGTATGAAAAGGCCAAAAAGTCAATGTAAACAAACATACAACTATATTCAGCTTTACAATCTCAAACAAGTGTTAAAGTGTTAAACATTAAAAATTCTGCAGTATTTTTTTTTTATATATCCAGTTATAGCATATAACTAAGCATAACACAATTTGTCCCATTTTGTCCCATTTCTACCTGACTGCAAAAGGTCTTAACCATGTATAAATTCACCATTGAACCTGCATTGAGCAGGTGGCTCAACAAAAGACCTCCTAGAGTTCCTTCTAGCACAGATCATTTCATGAAGTAGAAGAGAAAGATAAAGCATTTTTGGCAAAGATGTTCACAATAACGGTCTCTTTTTCTAACTTTGGGGGCAGAACACAAGAATACTATATTTTGGTCCAATTCAAAGGCAGTGTTCCACTTTGAATGTTTGCTAAGAGGAGAAAGAAATGTTTCACTAAAAAATCTGATTTCATTTCCACCTTTTTTTTACCAGAAAACTGCAGTAAACTCACAAAACTTTGCTTCAAATGTACATGAGTACATGATTTCAGCCCAACAATTACAACTCTAAGAAGTACATTTCCTCATACATTTATCAGGCTCCACCTACACAGTTATTTGGCTGAGTACAGAACACTATGTCTAATAAGTATCATTGAGGTTCTCCTTGAACAACCTAGAATCATTTCACATCCACAATCCATTTTCCTTCATTCATTAATTTCTCTTATTTCATTAAAAGATAATTACATGAAAATGTAGAAGGCCTTGAGCCCGTCCAGTGGTTGCATCAGCCATCAATTTACTTCTACTTTTGAGAATGATTTTAATAACTGTCTAGCCTTTTTACACGAATAAATATAGAATTCAGCAAGGAAGCATAGCCCCCTCCATTTAAAGACAAAATCAGCAAGGTCGTCTCTGAGAGGACGGAATTTTTTTTTTTTTCATTTTGCCTGTAAAAATGTATCTTAAACTTCAGCAAGACTGTCGCACTGAACCAGACTGGATTAGAGGTCGGTAACTATTTCAAAAGAATGTAAGAGAAAAACTGAAGCCTGGAGACTCCAATCTCGGGGAGTTAATGAAAGTTTCTGCAGTCAAATGCCATGTGGTTTTAGCATGCTGTTACAGCCAGCACAGAGTTTCACCCTCTGGGCCATACTGCAGTAATTTCTGAAGCGTTCCCTGACACTTTGTGAGGGTAACACTGAAGGATGTAGGCTTCGAATGTGGTGTAACACTATCGTTTCATTACCACAACAAACAGTACACAGAATCTTCTCTCTACAACGTGAGATTTCAGGCTGCTCAAACCCCATGTCATGTATATAATCACCATCTGGATCTAGCACATGAGCACTCAAATCCTTGATGGCCACATTTCGTATGACTTGATGTTGGGAAGCCATCAGCATTCAACAATCGAAAAAATTATGTAGGTGTCAGGGTGGTTAAACACGGCAAAATACCAGGCAAATAATGGATTCTCCATTAAGTATCTGGCATTTAACATTATGGCAATTTTTTGCTACAGCCATGAATTCCACTAACACCCCGGGCTCTGATCCCACACAGTACTGAATGATAAATGTCTTGCCACTACATTCAATGTGGCACGCTAATAACTAGAAACCCTCATTCACTTACCACACTATAAAAATAATTAATAAAAACTCATAAAATAAGGTGCTTTTGCTTTCATAAAATTAGTGTCTTTGGAGCCAAGTCATCAGAAAGCTTTTAAAACAATGGAGAAAGGGAAAACTACATCTGTATTGGAGCAGAGATCACCTGCACCTTACATATGTTTGGAGCTTCAGGGTTGCAACTGCTGTAACAACTCCACTTGGAAGCTGGGACACTCCATCATTTGGAAGTTGGAGTACACTTCTCCAAACCAGACCAGAAAGAACCTTCAAGAAGGCATCGGTGGATTGCAAACAAAAACAAGGCTACTCTCCCCTGCTATGGAACAGAAGTAAGAGGGACACGACAAGGATCTTATTCGATGTGTCCACTTCATCCTCACATACAAACAGAGGAGCACAGACTAAATAATAACACAAAATTTTAAGGTTCTTTGGGTTTATTCAGAGAGAGAGAATGAAGCATTTGGACAAAATATAACAGCTGTAAATTACGCCTCAGATGGCAACTGCCTCAGCAGAGATTCTCGCAGTCTAATTGTCTCTTGAAGCAGCACAGTAACAGATGCAGAAGAAAACACTTGCAAACACAAGAGGAGAGAAGGAAAATAACTCTTTAGTACTCAAAGAAGTTTTTAAAAGACACAAGAACAAAAATCAATAAGCTTTCCACAGGAACTCATAAGAGGAACTCATAAGTAAATGTTCCTACCACATAGTTCAAGAGCCACTTGAAGCCTGAATTTTTTTCTAAATGAAGCCTCAAAAACATGTTTCACTTGTGTCCACTCTACTAAAAATAATATATATGAACTTTTTTATACTACATTAAGTGACCTTCTGTGAGGAAAATCCCAGCCAATATATTCTATAGCCTATGTTTAGAATTAACCAGAGACATTTAATCAATATTTTATCTACCTTGCCCAATATCTACTGAAAGTCAATATTTAATATCAGTTATTACTTGTATCACTTAAATGGCAGATAGAAGTCACAAGTTGGCAACTTTTACAATTTATTGAGAAACCTCAGCTAATTTAGTGCAGAAGAAAAACCTGAGATTACATTTAGGGGAAAGAAACATTACAGGTGTTTTCCACTGTATCTAAAAGTTATAGCATAATAAGAAAATTGTGGAGATAGAGATAAAAGTGAGATTAAGATATAAACAAGTATTCAAGTGCATGATAGAATTACCTTTAAAAAAGGCAAATCCTTCAACATGGAAATGAGGAGATTATTTAAACTAAATGATCTAGTCACAAGAACTAGGAATTATTGGAGAACAATGTGTATCTTGAGCTAACTACAGAGCTACATCCTTTAAGTGTGTTGAAGAAAATTTCTATTATATCTCTTAAAAGAAAATCTTCATAGGTCTCCTCAGAAAAATGAAAAAAAAAAAAAAAACTTTTAAACATTACGACTTAAAAGTTAACCAGATGGCATAACAAGAATATTCGCTTAACCTTTATCTTCATCTGAGAGAAATGTGACAATTATAAAGGTCTAGATTTAGAAGAAAGGTTTTTCTTCCCTCCCATATCTATGTGGACAATAGGGGATTAGTAATGACTCCAGAAGAACTTTGAAAGTTTTACTTCATCTACATTAACTTTACCTTCCCTGAAATCATGTGCAGGCATGACAGATTTATTACTTGTAACTGAGGGATCTCGAGATTTTTTTCCAAGACTACATAAAATAAATATTTTAAAACTCTTGCCTATGAACCAGTGATGGACTTTGTGCATTATTAGTAGTACTATATGAGCAGATACAATTTATGCTGATCCTGATCTTCTTCTTTGTAAACTGTGAGTTTAGTTTCTCAAAACAAAAAAAAACCCCTAAAACAATGACAACACTATTTTTGAACTGCCAATTCCTGCAGTGACTATAGAAGTCTTACAGCACTGTAAAAGGAAAGGATGAAATCCAGAGGACTTTTCTCAAGTGAAAACCACTGTATGAAATAAAGATTCCAGATATCTTTATTTGAAAGAAAATTTGGGCAGAATTACAGTATTTCTTTTGGACTACTTTAATCTACAAAATGCTAGTTGAGAAATCTTCACAATTTTTATGAGAGTAAAACAGTTATATGTAGATTAGTCAAAAACCTATTAGAACCTGCATCTTAGAGAAGAGATATGAAAAACATATAGTGGATTATTAATTAAATACATGTAAGCGTAATTGGATGTAAATGTGCCAAATGAAAAATGTAAAGTCATCAACATAATACATAATTATAAATCCTAGGTTTGATCTGCCATATGCACGAAGGTCAAAGCTCAATCTGCATGGTATATTCATGTATGGGATTCTCTGGTTTTAGTTTGCCTTACCCGAAGCTCTAACTTCTCTGGATCATAGCTGTGACATTAATTACACACACTTCGAAGAGCTCTAGACATATAAACCAGGATGTTCAGGTCAATAAACAAAATCTCATTAAAAAAATCAACCGTTGTCTTAACTTCTAGAAGTGAAAGGAGATTTTACATCTTCCTCCTGTTTGCATCCCAAAACTGAGATTAACAAAAGCAGTCTCAGCTCTTTCCTAATCCTTGAGTTGAGAAAAATGCAGATCCAACCTCAAAGCGCAGCAACTGATGAGTTTTTCTTTAGTCTTTCCCTTTTTCTCCTAAGATTCCCAGACTTGGCTGGACTTAGAAATGATCTTTTGTTTTGGAAAGGACAAACGTGATGAACTACTCTTCTCTCTTGCTCCGGACTTTCTGTGGCATAAGTAAGCGTTAGGTGCGCCAAAGAAAGGGACAACCAGCCTGTAATCTAAACTAGCTAGTTTACATGAAAAAGACATGGGATCTAATCCCTTCTCTGAGCATTTACTAGTTTGCAAAGTTTTTCCTATAGGTATAGGTTTCCATACAGCTACTTATTACTCTTTATTAATAAAAGCAATCTGAAATTTTTAGCAGGTTACAGGAAGACATCATTATTACATACGTTCCAGGAAAGTGGCATTTATCTCCGTTCTCATAAAATAGGTTTGGGTGAACCTATTGTTGGGTGAAACTAATTCACATCTAAAATATGTGTACAGTTCCAGAACAGAGGAATTAACTTTCCCTTCCAGGATTTGCAGAACCAGAATTACATATCCAGAAGTTTATTTTAATGAGTATGGGCTGATTCTAGGCTACCAATGCTCTTCACACTGAGCTGCAAAAGGCTGAAAAATTTTGGGTTAAATTTCGTTCACCAGGATCTGAAGCCTACCATGAAAGACCAAAAAATTACTGAGTTAAAAACAGTAACAGAGGAATTCTAATTATATTGAAATCAATGTTCCTATTATTTTTGATGCAAATTTGGACAAGATAACATGATATTAGGGAGTTTTTCATTTTTTATTTAATAAAATAATTTTTATTTAATACACTTCAGCTCAATAAAATCAGTATCTTCCTCCTTTAGTTAGAAACCAGATCAGCTGCCCAATGAAGTTCAAAGGCAGGAAGGCAGACAACAATGCTGAAGATTTGTTGATGGCTGTGTACATACCGCCCTTCATCATTCCCACTTCGTAGCATTTTCTCAGTCGGCAGGCCTGGCAACTCTTCCTTCTGTTCTTGTCGATGGTGCACTGGTTAGTAGCAGGACACATGTAGTCATTGTGCCCTGTAAAACCAGAGGGAAAGTAAGGACACAGTTATACACAGAAATAACAAAAATTACTGTAACATCTTAGCGAAAAAAAGTAGGGTTACCATCATAACCTCTCATAAAAGTGTTGATACAGATTTTGAAACTAACATCTCCATGCCACACATTTATTTACAAGTTCTTTGAATAAAAACTTCTGTAGACTAATTAAAATAGTGAACAATTAAAGCAGCCACAAAAGAGGATAGATTAATATGAACAAGTGCCTTGACTTCCTCGCTCTCAGGCCGAGAAATACAACGCCATCTGGTTCGTGTGCCCGTGCTGATGTTTAACCAATAGACTGCACAAAATGACGTTTACAAAATTAAAAAGCTCTACGCACAAAAGATTTTATCTACCACAGTGTGGGGCAGTTAAGAAACAAACAACAACATAAACCAGAAGCAACAATGCTCAAATGATTAATTGTACCTCAGGGATAAATCAGTTGCTAATCCCAGCTGCGTATCTATCAATATGTGCAAAAACCTTTTGACATGACAAATTCTAGAATTAGCACGTGCTGAAACCAAGCTTGTTACTGGTATCTTCTCCTTCAGAGCTCCTCTTCCTCATTTATTACTCTCTACATCCCAATTCTGATAACTAGTATTTTTAGCATAGCATAATTTGTTACTGCCAAAAAGCCCCTATTCCAATTTGCTCTTAAAAAATGACTGCTTAAATATGCTATAAAATTATTTTCCAACCATTGACAAAGGTTAGCAAGGATGAAAGTGTCTCTTCAAAATAATCTCATTGGTGCTCTGTATTAATCTGAACACAACTGAGGTACAGTACACAAACACATGCAAAAAAAAAAAAAATGCTGCAGAACTGTTTGTTCTTTCTTTGAGGTCAAGGGATCAGCTTGAGGTAAAGTAGGGTGGAGGTTAGACAGAGGCCTTGGTCTCATCAAATCATCTATCCTTGACTACAAATTAGAAAATAGAGTAAAAATTACTATCAGATTACACCAGGAACATCTGCTCTCTAATGCTGCATAACTAGGATCTCATCAAAATAAGTAGCCAAACTGTAAACTTGTTAATAGGGGGACAGACAACTATACACTGTCTCAAATGCAGAGAATTACTATTTTTTAGGTCTACTGGACAGAACAATATAAGACTGGAAAATTCTGTATCCACATGCTTTGCTCCAGCACTGCAGTAAAAAGGTACAACTGAACCACCACCTCAACCCAGCATGAGAGAACGCTTTAATTTTCAGTTCCTCTGGTAGGATAGAGACTGCTTTATATCTGATTCAAACCTTTTGAAACAAAAAAAATCTAGTCAGGAACAAAACAGCCTCAACCACATATGCAGTATCTACAGAGAAGAAGAACAGAAAATGAAAGCCGTATTTTTAACAAAACACACTTATATTGAGTCACACTAAGCAGAAGTGAAATATTGCAGCATCTGACCTCAATCACCTGTCTTGTTTCATTAGTTAACCTTGGAAATTGCATAAGATAAAGATGGAAAATTTTAGTAACTCTTTTTAAAAATAAAGGAATACTTTGAAATAATAGCTAATCTTCCTTGTGAAGTTTAAAGTTAAATTCACATGGTGAATGAGTGCCGGCTTTGAAATCAGCTAATAACTCAGAACATCATTTAGATCTCTCTAAAATAAGCAGATAAATGCTCCCACTTAAGTTGAAGCTGAAAACATGCTTACCACCTTTGCTGGATTGCCTGATGTTCATAATATTCAAAGGTAAAATCAACCAAAAAAACGAAAAACCAAAAATGTGACAGAAGTGACTGTATGCAAAAACCAAAAATCGAGTGGAAGCAATATCATCAGGGCAGCCATCATATTTTTGCTGTGCTGATGTGGATGATAACTTTCTCCTTGGCTCTGAATCTGTATTTCCTTGTGCAAACCTCAAGTGTTTGGAAATAAGCATGTGGCTTGTAGACTAGTGCATAAAATAATCCTATTTGTAATAGAGCTACAATTCCTACATTCAGATCATAATATTTTTCCTTTTGAAGAGTTTTGTCATGAATTTACCATTTAAATGTTACAATATTTATTCTGTTTTCATGCACATGATCTGCACCTTCGACAATACAATGTTCATTCAAAGCACCTGATAGACTTCACAGAATAAAGAATGTAAAATTTCCCTCCAAAAAGAAAAAGATCTGTGTTTGAGGGGCATTCTTCAGATTATGAGTGTCATAGTAACATCACTGTTGCCTTTCACATTTCCTGTAAATCTAAGAAAAAGATAATGCATTTGATATTTATCATAATTTTTAGTTTAGTTTGACCAACATGCCTTCAGGAGATGGGAAAATATGTAAGCAACCAGAAGAAAATGTTTGATAATTTGAGTATACAGTAAAAACTGTTATCAAATTAATAAGGAAAGAAGAAAGAAATTAAAGTAAGAAGGAAGGCAGGAACCTTTCCTGCTTGTCTACAATACTATCAGATTTTAAGCATTTAGCTGCTGGAAGTGAAATAATAAGTTTCCTTAGCAAGACACAGACACAGGCTAAGGCAGCCTAGCTTGGGGTGGCATAGAAGAGAAAAGGCAGAAAAACACAATTAAGGAATAGGTAACACACAAAACCAAGTTTTACTTTAGAGTGAAATAGCATAGAACTCAGTAACCTCGATGTAAGCTGAATTGTCTTCTAACCATTCGACCTTTCATCTAATGCTTAAAGCTCATCTCTTGGCAAAGGTGATTCCAATCCATCTGACCTACTAGAAGGGATTTCTGAAATGAGGCACATCAACAGGTGCCCAGCTGCCCTGCCCTTTATTTTCATGATGTCCAAAGCATAATACATGCTAGAAGAGAGGGTAATTAGACCACTTGAGAGCTGGTATCACAGGAATACCAGGAGGAAGAAATGTCTTCAGTGATCACTGATACTTGTAGAGGGAAGCAGACATCACTTGGATTCTGTGGTCTTATTGAGGCAATTATCAGACAACCTGCACAAAATCAAAGGCAGTGAATTTAACAGGGTGGAACTCCTTGTTTTAATCCCCCGCATGTACGACTTGCACCATCATGAGCTACCATGGAAGAGTCTATTGGAGGAACCTAGGGAGGGGTGGTCTGTTTTTCTCATGACAACTCTTGAATTGCACATTTTAAAACAGTTAAAATAAAAGTAAGTATTTTTATAGCACGTCAGGATATGCTAAGGTCTCTCCAGAATGAGGTGCAAAAATCAGACCTTTTTCTCATAGCACTAACTTTAGATGTGACACTCTGCATGATAATAACCAACAGGTGACGGGAGGAGGATGAGGACTCCCAAACTGATGTAGCTGAATTGACTCATCATGCATTTTGAACAAAGCCAATAATGATTATTATCCTTTTACTACTATGTGCTTTTCCTTTAATTATTCTTTTATTTTCATCCCTCATGTCACATATTTCTTGAACTATTCTTTATCTATCTGAATAAGGCAGGCACCGGGTTAGCCATTACCTCTGGAAGCACCAGATCCTTCTATGATCTGACACTGAAATTAGCAAAATTTTCATACATGTCAGCTAGGATGAAAGAAAGGAAAGGAAGGCTAAACTGCAGACTTTATCGACACCTTAAGGAGCCAAACAAGATTGGAGATGAAAAGCAAAACCTTGGAAAGAATTACATAAAAACTAAAAGAAGAAAAAAACAGAAAAGCATTTGGACATTACGTCGGCTAACCCAGTAAAAACAAATGTTGAATGTAGAAGAAAAAGTAACACCAGATTTAAGTGCCCCAATAAAACTGCACTGCTTGGTTTTAAAATCTCACTTTTTCCTAACAGGTTCGCATAAGAACAGAAGGTTATGTCTAAATCTTTTATAAGCACAGATACTCAAATTCACAGCTTAATTACCCTCAGACAAGGTCTTTGGAATTGGACTTTGGGTTCTCTTAGCAACTACTCAGCACTGATGAGAAGATTAATCTTCTTTCTGGTTTTAAACAAGCAAAACTTTAGTACATGGCAGTGGCAGTAACGAAAAGGGCCTAGAAGGCTGTAAAACATACTTCATTTGCATCCAGTGAGGAAGTCCTCTTTCTCTGCATACCTCAGAAAGAAAGACTATGAGATATCCTGAGTTAGAAAGGACCTGCAAGGATCATCAAGTCCAGCTTCTGGCCCTGCACAGGACAGTCCCAATTATCACACCATGTGCCTGAGAGCAGTGACACAGGCTAATCACAGAGCCATTGAAGTTTCCCAGTTTATTTGAGCTAAAATGGGAAGGGGTGGAATTCTACTAAAGAAAACTCCCACAACTATTATAAAGAGCCTAAGAAGCTAATGAGAAAGGAGGAAAGGTTAAAATTCATACACTCTGTGTTATGTCCTTCAGCTGTGTCATGGAGCTCCCAGACTGTGTTTGCCTTCCAGTGGAATCCTCTTGTCTTCACTTACACGTAACTGTAACTGTTCACATGAGCAAGCAGTTCCAGCCAAATGATTATGATACTGACCTTTTCTTAAACCTTTCCATATACTAACAGGAAAAAGGAAGAAAGAAGGAGAATGGGCTCGGTGTGAGGGTACCAAACCCGCTCCCATCTCACCATTATAATAATGCATGGAATATATATTGAGAAAGGGTGACATATTGAATAAAAGCCACTATTTAACTTTATAAATCTATAAATATAAAATTATATTTTCTACTCAAGCAAATATTTTTGAAGTTTTTCTTACTGGCCTTATCTTATAATTTAATCTGGTGTTTCATCTACAATTTCAGGATTATGATACCATGTGCAAAGTCTACTTCTATCCCAATCCAATTTTTCTAATTTTAGACAAGGTAAAAAACCAGAAAGTATATTTTTTTCCTCATGACAAATAAAAATAGACAAAAATACCCATCCAATCTCACAAAATCTGGCAAGCAGTACAACATCAAGTTTCTGTTTCCCTAGCTGATAAATCACAATTGTTTTAAGTCCTTGGCACATGATTAAAACAACAGCTGTGTTAAAGGGAAAAACTCCCACAATGTATTACTCACAACCATCTCAATATGATCTCTCCAGAGACAAAAAGCATTTTCAGAGAGAGCTATAGGCATGTCATGGCCATCTTATTCCCACAAACTTTGAATGAAACTCTTGTATTTTTAGCTTGCCAGTTTATTTGAGCTAAAGTGGGAAGGGGTGGAATTCTACTAAAGAAAACTCCCACAACTATTATAAAGAGCCTAAGAAGCTAAAAATATTGCAAATTGCTCTTGTGTATCAAAATACTATCAATTGTTATCAACAAAAAAAAATTAATGTAGCTCCCTATTTTTATTCCAGGTATAACATCCGGTTTGGATCTTCAGTACCTGTATGGTTCTTGCTGTCATACATTTTTCAAGGACCTGTAATGTAGTTATCCTCACAGTACCCTTGGAAGGGAATTGTTGGTATTTTTATTTTACTGGCAGGAGGAGGGGAGCAATAGAGAATTCTTGCTGCACAGAGCATGCAGTGGACATGGGCATCTCTAAGCACGTTGAGTTTTCTGCATTGAAGTCTGTGAAACTGAAATGTCAGTACAGGTGACAGCTAGCTTGCTAAATTATTATACTACTCTTTGACACCAGTATTTCGACAAAAAAAAAGACAGTTTTCTTCCCATGTACCACTTCCTGCTGCAAAGTAAAACCTAGTTATATTCTTCTTTAATTTACTGATATATATCCGTGATCCTTGGTTTGCTCCCTCATACCCTAACATCATCCATACTCTATAGCATGAAGAGTCATCCATTTTATAATCAGAAGGGTGAACCAAGGTATCTTAGTCTCTTGTCCTGCATATCTCTAGCCACATTTTACAGTGGGAATAGCTGTTTTATCCATCACACTCTCTAAAAGCAACAGGAACAGTTAGCACTTTCCTGCAGGACAAAAATTGCATGTTCTCTTGTAGTTTTTAAATGTAATGTGCTTTTTTTTCCTCACCTGAATATTTTGAATTGCTAACAAGCTCAGCCCTGAGCTAGGAATAATGTGAGTCTTCAGATAAAATATTCGTTAAACACTTGCAACATGTAACACTGTTTAATTTTTTGTTGTTGTTACTTGATACGGCACAACAGTCATATTCCAGAGGAAGTTAAACAACATTAACTGTGATAATACAGGATGCATTAAGAACAGCTTCAAAAAGCCAGGAATTCTGTCTAGGAAGTGGGAAGAGCTTTGTATTTGGCAGAGGAAAAGCAAATGAGCATTTATAAAATCAGATAACACTGAGTTCTCTACTCTCCGGTAATGTGTGTTGCCCAGCTTCAGAAAGGTTTTCAATATTGCCGAGATTGACACGTCATATGTCAGCTAGGAAAATATAGTTCAGATGATTTCAGAAAGTCAGTCTCAGGGAAGGACTATCAGAGTTCACTGTTACAATGGAAGCTGACATTGAATGAGGCTCCATAGTGTCTGTCCCAAATCCAGTTATATGTAGTGTTTTCCTGACTAATGGGTAATGGTCTGGAGTATTTCTTTCGCTAATTGTTATTCACTTGTAGATGACATTTATATGTGTTAGAAGAACAGAGGAAAGGGCAGACTACTCTGCCAGCCACCTGAAATAAATGGCAGAAGAGTACGGAATAAGAATTCCAAATTACCTTGGCAAACTGGAGGTAGCACATGGGAAAACAACAGCACGGACGTACAGAGGACTGGTAGAAATCTCTGCATTAAAATAGGAGTAATCAAGTAATCATATGAACAAAACAATAAGGAAAAGAAATTGTTCCTTCTTCAGAAAAGTTTATTCTGAGTTTATTCTGCATCACACATTGATTATGAGTACAATGTTTTTGTAAATAAAGGAAATATTACAGTTTGGTGGATATGGACAAATACTGTGTGATAGATGGGCTTGTTAGGTAATCCTATTGCTCTGTGCAGTACTTGTAAAACACCATATTGAAGGAAATCATACTTCAAGAAAAAAAGAAAACGGTAAAAAGTGGAGAACCTCCAAAGCAGAGCAACTAGAAGATTAGAAGTCGAGAAAACAAGACATATGACAAAATGTTGAATAAACCTTGTTTCTTGAGGTTAGGTAAAACAGAAGAATTTTTTTTTCAAGTGTGATAGCCATCTTCCATGCTTTAAAGGTTGTTGCAGAAAGAAAGAGAACGATTTTTTTTGTGGCATGATTCACAGGAAAATAACTGATGACCTTAACCTGCAGGCAGGAAGATTCAAATTTCCTAGTAGCCTTCAAAGATAAGGACAATAAAACATTGGATGAAGTTACAGGTTTTAAGAAGCAGTTCAATAAACATATATATGGAATTGGTAGAAGTTGATCCTGTCACAGAACAGAAAGATGAACTAGATAGAGATCAAGGTCCACTGCAGCCCTGCGATTTATCTGGGCCATGAGAAATAAGGAAGTATCCTGGATACAAACATCTTAAGCCACTATCACATCCATGCTGAACTTAAAATTTGCTAGAAAAGTACCACATTCAAAAGTGCCTTACTAGGAAAAAAGAGGTATTGACTCTTGCCTTTCAATAGCAAATTCAAATTTATGAAACAAGATCACCATCAATTAGACTGCTGAAATTCAAAATGTATGTTAGAGCATGAAGTCAGAGCAAAAAAATGCAATCAGAGCATGTGTTTAACTCGAGGGACACTGGAGAAAAACTACTAAATGCACAAAAATAAATCAAAAGAAGTTTCAGAAGAACCTGGCTGACCACCAGTAGTTAGAGCAGCCTCAATGACAGCTAAACCCAGGCAGACTTTTCCAATCCACATTTTCTAACTTTCAAACTTCCAACAGCCGTCTCCAACTGGAACCATGTGTTTCTCACTGTGAGACCAGATGCCAATCTGCAGCTCCCTGTTGATTGGCTGTGATTACCTCTGCTAGTCTCACTGAGGTTCATGTTCTGTAGTTTGGCTGACAGCTCATAGTACCAGCATACAAGCAGTCTTATTAGGGAGGTTCTGCCTTCTTGGCTGCAGAATATGTGCTGTTATAAAACAGATTACAAAAATACCATCAAAACAGCAGACAAGAACGGAAAATTAAAGGAGCGATCTCAGAAACCTCCCACATTGACACTATTGCAATTGCTGCACTTCACCATTACCTAAACACTCCCTTACTAACATGTTCTACTAGTAAAATTCTCTCAAAGATGAAAATATGTATACATTACCACCCCTCTCAGCATTACATACTTTCAACAAAGTACGGCTCTATCACTGTGAAGTTAAAACAATTGATAACACTCAAAGTCTACTGCCAAAACTCTCATACTTGATGGTCAGAAGGCACCTGGCTAATTAAAAGCCAGGTTCAAGCCACACAATCAAAATACTTCCCAGCTTCAGGAATTCCTGCACTTTGGAGATGATCATATCTCTGTGATCAAGACATTAAAGGCAGGCCTGGGAATTCCTCAGTTATTTATCCATCCTCAGAAGCCAACCTGTTCCGCTAATTCCTCCTCCCATCATGGATTAATTTTTAACTGACTTTATGTGAAATATCCCAGATATGAATGAAAGCTGTGAACAAAAGCAGAGAAGATGCACCTGAAAAAAACATCAGAAGGGTATATGAAGGGGAAATAGAATTGGGGATTTCTAAAATGCTGCAGCAGGTCTGGAATCAAGATACCCTCTAATGTAAGGATTTACCCCTGTTTTGTTCTGAATCCCTTGTGGTCCCTCAGGGTTTGCAGACACCCATATGTAGGCATTTGCTGGATGTTTGTCAGAGGCGGTATGAGTAATTCCTTCCTGTCTCATAAGGCTTGGTGGCTATCCAAAAAACAAGGGAATTAGAAGGGGGAAAGAATGTGTGAGTCACAAAGGGATTTTTAATTTGTAAATGGCACTTGTAAGGCTCATGTTGAAATACATCATCCAATTCTGACATCCAAATTTTAGAGAGGCTGTTATGGGTGTGGAGGAATGAGTAAAGGTGCAAAGATAATGGACTCAGAAGATAGAAAGATATACAGCAGGAGACTGAAACATTTTAGTTCACTTAAGATATCAAGGTGATTTGATTGACTTGATGACTTAATTTATAAGAACTTTCCACAGGAGAAAGATAGTAGTTACTAAGACTGGTTCATAGAAGTGATGTAAAAGCCAAAGTAACACACCTTAGAAAGGTAAATTTTTAGTATATGGGAAGACAAATCAGAATAAGCCATCATTTTAAGAAAACTCTTGAGCCCATAGATCATGTCTGGGCATCTTCTAAAATATTTACCTCCATGAAGTTACTGGGCTTTGTAGATGGATAGCATATAAAGTTTATATTGAGAGAAGAACAGATTTATAGATCTAATGGCCCATCTTGGTCTTAAAATCCGTAAGTATTTTAGTAGAGAAGTACAGTGTGCTGTGCTGTGGCTCCTTGTCATGCTTCTGAAATCAAGTCCCTTGACCAAGTACCCTCCTGAAGGCTATATATGTGGGGTGGAGAGTAAAGCACTCTTCTATCACCAAGCAGCATGGTATTCTTGGTGTCCTGTGACTTTCCTCTCCCATGAGAGATTGTACATTAATATCACCCTGCACTGACATTTCTCAAAACAAGGTCGCAAATCACTTTTGGGACATAAACTAACAAAATAGACTGACATAGGCAGTTTCAGGAGGCAGTTGAGGTTTTCCACAAACCATCTGTTGTTTAAACAAAACTGAAGAGTTGCACATATTGAGACAGTTTCTAATTCAGGCTACCTTTTAAGCTTTAACTTCTTGACAACAAAGAAAAACACCTTAGCATTTAAAACTCACAAAATACTTCCAGGAACATTCCAGAATCTCTGGATAAAAATGAAGCTATCTATTGTCACCTCAGGTAAGTTCCAATGCAGATGTGACTCTTCACAAAATTTCAGTACATACTTATGCAGGTAAATACAGATACCTCAGATATCACTGAGAATAATAGAGGTAATTGATTACCACATACAGCTTGTTCATGTTTGTCCTTACTTTTTCCAATGGTTCTATTAAGAACAATGTAGAATGTTTGACTATCAAGAGACATCAAGGTTCATTACAGCAATTCTCCTATGAAATCCCTAATGAGAAGTATAGAAATGATCATCTCTGCATCTACACGTGTTTATGAGAGATACAGGTCAGCAAAGAACAAAATAGCGCAGTTGTCTTTGCTGAAACAACAAAAATCTTTGCTTAAAGCATTTTGGTTTATTTTTGTTCATACAAAAAAGTTCTGTGAAACTCAACAACGTTTAGTCATATGATTTGCAGGAATTTTTTCCCATTTATTTTAGGAATGCAGAGCACATAAACAATGCAGTACACATAATAAATAAAAAATATATACAATAATATTTAGCCCACATATTCTTCTATAAATACACGTGCATTCATTCCTAAATATCTGATCACAACATATTTAAAATTATTATCATCTGCAGGCAAATGCATGCTTTTGCATCTATTCTCAATCTAAAAATTACTTTCATTTTCATCAATTGGACACATGTTCAATGAGAACATGAAATTACTGAAACAGGGATCTCTTCCAAATCCAGCAGAAAATTCAAAAATTACTTTAGTTCATCAAGACTGGGTACCTATGACTTTAAGCATTCTTCAGAAGACTTTTCATGCCATCTGCGATCAAATGATCACAACTCTCTCAAAAGTACTTATGTTCTTGAATTATTTTTTTTATATTTGTGGATGTCATTTTTATGATAATCTCAAAAGAGGTGGATCAACTGGAGAAAGTACAGAGGAGTTTAACAAATGGGATCAGAAGTCTAGAAATCATGTTCTACTGAAAGAACTTGGTTTGTTTAGTCTAAAAAAGAGAAGACTGAAAAAAAGATATGATAACAGCCTTCAACTATGTAAAAGGTTGTTGTAATAAACCTTCCTCGTGCCCACAGGGGATAGGGCAAGAAGCAAGGAGATTAAATTACAGCAAGCATGACTTATAGATGACAAAAGACATTTTATGGGGTACTGGAAACTTAAGCTTTAAGATTTAAAAGCTTACCTACTTAAAAATTACCATAAATATATATATATGTAGCAAGAAGGAAATTTACTAACTAGCCTTTAGTATAGCACAAATAGATAACAGATCCATTGTGGTGGACCACAACATTTGTCCATGTGGAGACCAGGGCAAAACCACCAAGTGCTGACAGCACAAGCTCAGTAAACAGATTCATTTCTTCTTCCACAATAGCCAAAAGCTGAAGATCTGTGCTGCACAATTACTTGACAACTCTTAACTTTTTCTTAAAGCCATTTCAATTTCCCCTTTGTAGAGACTTTGTTCAAGCACAAGGACATAATTTCAAAAGTCTAAGAATAATCCTGATTTGGTCAGGGGAAGTGAAAAGGAAAAATAACAAAAAACACAGTAAGGGAGCTGTTCTCCTGGCATTGCGAGTTAAAGTAAATCTCTCTGATATGAAAAAAACCCAGCATTTCACACTTTCTCCCTTCAGTGTTGCTTATTACTGACCTCTAGTTTTAACCACTTACTCTTAAAAATCATTTTAGTGTGTCTGGACAAAGAGAAATATGAGTAACTATTGACTAATCATTGACATTCCAATAATTCCATCAATGTCTACCCTTCAGCCAGTCTTTCACCTATTTTCTTCAAGGCAGGGAAAATTCTGAGGGGAATGCTGGAAGTATTATTTAACTCACCTCAGTGCTAGTCATGCAACAAAACAGGCAAAAATCACACCTTGTGATACGAGGTAAAACTGTTCCACACTATGTTTACTTCAGTAAAAGAAACAACAGAAATTTTTGTGCCTATGTATCACCTGGAGATTTTAAAAACTATAGAAACCTAAATAAAGCAAAGCACTTTACAAGTTTTCTGTTGAAAAGGAAGAAATCTGTTTTATTTTCTTCTCTAAAACCCAGATACTGAACAGTACCTGTATTTTCAGTAGAATTACAATTACTTCTTACTCAGTTTAAGAGATGTTGAACAAAGGAAAAAACATCCATTCCACAAAGCGGCAGGCATTTAAATAAAGAATCATCCCTGTCACAGTAAATGACACTGTTTTTGTTAGATGCCCTTTACTCCACTAGCCTTCTTAACCACAACAAGACTCTGAACTAAACATTCTGTGTACAGTTCAAAGCCCTGGTTTTTTGACAGACACAAATAATATTCCATCAAGGAAATATGCCTTTTCAATACTCGCTCTCAAAAGACATCTAATGTCTTTAAGGAGTTAAGATTTGGACTGAACTATCTGGCTAATGGAGCACTAAATTAAGATTAATAAATCAATCGGCAGGAATTAATCATCTGACAGGGAATTCTAAAAAAAAGTGCCTTGGAGAAGAAGAGAGGTATGCATAACCTGAAAAAGGGGTCATCTTGATCCAATATGGATTTTTAAATTAAATTTCTCACTGCCACCATGGTCAGATACATATAAAGAAACTACAACACAGAAAAGCTTTTCCTTTCCTCATTGATGGTGGACTAAACAACAACATATTGTATACCTGCTGGAAGCATTCCCCAAATACAGAGCTAAATCTGTGTGGGAGAGTACAGCAACCGCTAATGAAAACACAATAAATGTCATTGTCCCGGACTCAGGTTGCAATCTCAAGTATCTTCAGTTTCCTCAAGCATAAAGAGTAAAGGTGACTCACTTGAACAGTTTATTACCTTGAATACTCCTTTTGAAAAAGGCTTTGCAGCCCTCGCAAGACCAGACCCCGTAGTGGTATCCGGAGGCGTAGTCGTTGCAGACAGCACAGTACCGCGTTTCCTTGGTGGACTCCATGGACAGGCTCCCCTTCTCGTTGGTACTGGACATCCTCTCCCGGATGCTGTGGCGCCTGTTATCAGAGCTTGGTCTGTTGATAGCAAAAAAAAAAAAAAAAAAAAAAAAAAAAAACAAAAAAAAAAAAAAAAAACAAAAANACAAAAAAACAAAACACAAGCATAGTTCTTTCAGGGAGGTGAAGCTTCATCCACTGCTTCAGGTTGTAAGAAAGAAATTTTGTTTGTTTGAAAACAGCTGATAGACAAAAGAAAAAATTTTCTATCTACTGCCCTCTCTCCTAGTTGGAAAGTCACAGAATTCATAAGATATGGGGGAATTTCTCATAAATAAACCTGAATTTATTCGGTATTGTACCCAGAAAAATTAAAAAGCTATTTGATAAATTAATCAATTTTTCAACATTACAAAGGAATACAAAAATCCAGCACTATTTTGTGTACCTGCTCCCATCCAAAGGTTTCAGCATAACTGCAATATCAGCAGCTAGGTCAAGAATCTGAGTCAAAAATCACTTGATGATTGCACCTGAGTTAGTTTAATTATTAACTTACATTACTATACTATATACACCTAAATTATTAACCAAGCTATTTTCAAGTGTTACTGTCCAATTAGAGAAGCAAGCTCTCCTTCACTTGTCAAGATCTAATACTGCATTAAAAAGTGCCTATTCTCATTACAATAGCACTTTCATAAAAATTACGAAGCGGTTTTAGCACAAAAAAAAAAAGAAAGAGCGTATTGAAAATTGTTGCCGAAGAACTTTTGTTCCAGTGATACACAAATGTTACTGCACATGTACTAGATATGGACATGACTGGCACGTGCATGATGCTGTGCACGTGGAAACCAAACAGATCTATCTGTAAACGGCAATGAATTCACATCCACGGAACCTGGTAAGAGGTTATCACGGGTAGCTCCTGCAGGCATGGTACAGAACATTGAAAGAGCTCAGAGCATGTGAAATTGCCAAGGGAACCACCAGTGAACGCTGAGATTGCCCCTGGAAGGCAAACAGTTCTTGCAAAACATGCTTTCCAGTAAGAGTCTGGAATTGTCGAGGAGACAGATACCGACTGGTGTGACAGGTGTGACAGCACCAGACAAGCTAAAGCATGAAGAATCCTACTGTTTACAGTAATTACCCACTTTCATGCATGCTTTAATTGCTGATTAGTAAACAGGTGGCTTTTATCTCCCCAGAGTCTCAACATTTTCTGAAACAAACATATCCTGGTTTTGAGCATCGGAGACTTTTTTTCAGGTTTCTTCCTACATACCTAATTTTGCTTCATTCCCTTCTTGAGCACAGAAAAACTTGCTGTGCTTTGATGAACTGAGACATCTGGCACCAACCACACCTTCCTGCTCCAAACCCGTACTCCCCAACAGCTTTCTGATTGTTTAGGTGTGCTCAAATATCTCCTCTAGCCTAAGTTCCCTGACATCTCCAGCTGCAGTACCTCTCAACATCCAAAAGCTTTCTACCAGCCAAAGGCACCTGGACATCCTCACACGTGCTCTCAGCCATCCCCTTGAGACTTTATATATATAATTTCTGGCCCCAAATATTATATTAATTCAAAGCTTTTCAATGAAAATTTATCATTTATTAGAGACACATGAGGCTTTACCATGTTAGATAGCAGAATCTGCTACTGGCATCATTCAGGAAAATTGCATTTTTTAAACCCAATGTTCTTTGCCAAGACTTTTGCATCAGCTAATTTTGAACATTTACTTAAATAACTATTTTCTTCTTTGGAACTTGTGCAAAAGTGAAGAACTGTAAATGGTGAAGTGCTGACATGACACATCTCTGTTTTTTCAGTGAGACAGGAAAATTGGAGAGTGTCACAATTGACAACATGATTCTATGAAACTAGGCAGGTAAAGAAGTCCCTGCATAATTTAGATGCTGAAATGTAAAAAATTAAAAATTTGAAATGTACCAAAATCAACACAGTATCATTAATCAATCGTTATGGGTACAACACATACATTGTCCACATAATTACCTTTTCCAGCCCAACAAACCTAGCTAACTTCACTTTTTTATTCTTCTTAAAATTCTGAACCTTCCTCTGAATTTGCTTTATCCCAGTGCCTCATTTAATTGACTTCTTTTTTTTTCTACTGAGCACTGATCAAAGCTGTTGTTTCTTATCTTCTCCTCCCCATCCTCCTCTGTCTGCAGCTTTATCACCTCTGTCAGTACAACTTTAAATAAACCATGTTGTGGCTTCTTTAAAATACATACTCTTAGGTGTATATAACTACAAGAATGTTTTACATATTTTAAGTAAACCAGCAAGCAATCTAATAACTGTCAATATAATTTTAATAGCAATAGACTAATCTGTTAGGTACACATGATAAATATTCCTAATATTGACTGGATAAATACTCATAATCTTTGATCAATTTTTTCAAAAACTGATACAAATATGCATGTTACACAAGATAAGAATAGATAGAATTCTTTTCATATCAATAAGAAGTACAAAGAAATTAAAATTTTGCACTTAAAAAAACAGTGCAAGAAAAAAAATTCAAGTTTCGAAACAATTACATCTTTCTGCAGGTATGTAGCAGTTTTCCAACATTACATGCTTACTAAAGCAATCCTAGTTTCCCAGTTGGATACAAAAAAACCTCTTTCGTAGGTAAAACCAAAAGTAAGAAATACCAAAAAGTATCAGTCATCACTGATCTATCAGTCCAAATAAATTAAATTTTCATCTTTTCAGAATATTCATCCTTTTTCAGCTCAAGCCTAGGTTCACAAACAGATTTTTATTAAAGTTACATTCAAGAATAAAACAAAATTACTGAAAAATTACCTCAATCAAATAGAAAAAGCTTTTTCTAATGTAAAACAGATTTAAAAATTGCATTAAATATGCACACTCCAAACAAAATAAGTTGCATGAAAACACTAAGAAGGAAGATGCAGTAAAGACAGATATTTTGCCATGCTTGTGTGGACCCTGTCCCACAGGTTCTGTCCGTCCTCAGTCACACAACAAGGCCCCTTTTCCAGGGGGAGGCTGCAGGCAGAAGCAATGAGAGAGAGCTCGTTCCCTGCAGGCACTCCCAGGGTCCGTGGTCCCAGGGATCACAGGGAAGCAGTGCCACCGCTCACACCTGCCTGCAATGCCCACACGTCAAACCTCACTTGGGTCTCCATCACCTTCCTGCACAGCAACCTGCTACATCGAGAGAGCACTATCAACCTGTTAACACAGACTGTCACAAAGCAAAAGGAATCTGAAGACGACCTTGCTGCTTCCCACCCTCAGAATCAGTGCCACTCCAGCACCACTTGAGCAAAGTTTTGCAAACTGGCCCTGCAGAGTCATCTCATTCAGGCTTTGGTGAACCACAGTGGGAAGCACACTAAAATACACCAGCCCCATATTACCCAAAAATAACATCCTTTCCATTTATATAGTGGAAATAAAAGCTGGTAATAAATTAAGTCAAGTAATTATTAGAGGAGACGAGGAGAAAAACTTTTTGTGAAAACAGGATCTCAATAACAGATTGCTAAATCAAAATATCAGATTTCATCCAGAAACCAGCTGCTAGTTTGCGCTTATCACAGACCACTGATGCTGTGTCCTGACAAAAAAAAGCCCGTAACAGTCTGCTCTTCACCCAGTTTTCAGTTGGGTTTCAAGGGCTGGTCTGGAGAACAACGACCTAACCCAGCTTAAATAACTTTGGCAAGACCATTGTTCCCAAAATACAAGAGCAGAACCTTTTCTACAATTCCCTTTTTAGCCTATGCAAACAATAACAAAAAAATAAAAGACCAAAAGATCTTGCCAACTATGTTTACCAAAAAAACCCCCACAAATTAAAAAGAAGGAAAACCCCAGACAAAGCCCTCTCTCCAAGGCCTGTGCAAAACCAAAACAGATTAGAAAGCTAAAAAAACCCAGAATTTACTCCTCATTTCCAAATGTAATAAAACAAATGTAATAAAATGTAATCAAAATGCAAAGTGTTTGGAACCTACAGAGCAGAACAAACTTGTCTTCCACACTCAGGTTTCACACTTCAATGAGTGTGTAAGGAAACAAGACACCGCTACTTTATACATTCACTCATCACCTGCAGCTCTGAATCAGAAGGAGATTATTAACCCTAGGTTGACTGCAAAGTAAAAAGAAAGTGTACATGAGACAAAGTTTTATAATGTAAACTCAGGTTTTTCACATCAAAATAATCTGACTGGCAAACAGGATGAATTTAGGATAGGCCAGAGTACACAATCTACAGTAAGGCCCAATTTATTCAGAACCCCAGCTTTACCTCTAATAAAGAGATTTCATAGTAGGAGGGCTTAAGGGAAAAATTATATAAGCAGTTAAACAAGATACCTTGAGAAATTCTAGTTTTCTGAATTTATTTTCAAACAGGAAACTTTAATATGGAGCTTCTGAATCTTTCTTACCTTAATGGATGAAAGTTCCCAGGGTAAGGTGCCTCAAAACTAATGGTCATTTCAAAAGCAGTCAAGGTCTAAACCAAATGCATTTCCACACATTGGACATTATTATAACACCATTCTACCATTCCATATGAAATTAATCTACTGTTTAAATGTGAGCTTCCGTATAGGGCAAAATATTTACTAAATACTATTTGAACAGAACTAAGTGCTTGAAAACACTTACAAGACATCTCAAGGAAAAGTACTGCAATAGGATTGACCAAATATATCAGTAAACGGAAAACTGCCAAATACATTAAGGACCTCAAAACTGTATTCTCAAAAAGTAGCTCCAATGAATCTGACAAAAAATCATATGCCATCCAAATGAAAGTGTTGGCTTAAAAAAATATCCCAAAATGTCTAGGGGCTGTAATTAGGCTAAGTACAGCTTGACTACGGAGAGACAAAGCCTTCCATGAAGTTCTATCTCAAATAGACAGAATCACAGTGTATTTTAGGCTAGATGGAACCTTGAGAGGTGACCACATGCCAAGCCAGCATTGGCACAAGACAGGGTGGGCTCCAGCAATGGGAGCAGAAACTGGCATCACTCCTTGGCTGATACTCCACTGCTGATGAAGATCAGCTAGCGCTCACCATGGGACCTGATTGTCAGCAATTCCTGACCCATTGCTCTGAGCACATCCAGCTCACACAGCTAAATTCTCTTCCTCCTCAAAACAGGATGGTTTTGTCTATGCCACCATAGGAGAACCCTTGCATAGCTCCTGCCTGCCCCAAGCCCTGGGAGAGGGTGACCTAACCTGGCCAGACCCTGCCTGGGAGTGTGAAGCTATTCAGCAGTGACAGCAATTATTTTGATCTCCGCACCCATGCCCTGGCCTTGTTTAGGTAACTAAAATATATGCAGGGCTTTCTTGCCCCACTATCCTCAGTTTATTCCTTGATGACCAGCAATGTCTCTGGGTGTAGCATCAAAACCAAGAGTAATAAGCATTTCCCCTAGACAACAATGCTGTCCCTTCCAGCTTAGTGCCTGCTTCAGTAAACTTGACATTTAAGCTCACCAACAATTTCTGTGTGGGATAGATATAGCTGTGGAAGTTTGACACTCCTGGGTGAAAAGAAGCTGTAGGATAAGAAAGAGCTGTCTGTAATTCATACCTCTAAATGGAATGCATGGCTAGCTCCTTCTCTTCCCTCTCCCACAGCCCTGACAGCTACCTGTGCCTTCACAAGTCTCCCTGTCAAGGGAAATACAGACTTTAACTGGGAAGAACACCAGAGCAGAGCTGCACAGCTCTTTTGACACCTAGACAAGACCAGAGGAGACCATCCTGATGGAGAAATGCTCCTCTGGTCACTTATTCTCATTAATTTTAAGGCTTTTGCTCATATCTTGTCTTCTCCTTTAGGGTAAGTGCAGGGACACATCAACAGGACTACTTGCATCAACCCAAGCGGATGTAGTGAATGGATGAGGTGAAGCAATATTGACACAGAAGAATGAGGAGAGAAAATATGAAGAACTCCTTTAAAAATAATAGAAGATATCTATGAAGGCCAAATAAGAAAAATGGCAAGGAAACCAACCGAAAACTGACTGACCTCACCTCAGAAAAAAAAAATATATAACTGACAAAAGAGAAATGTAAGAAAAATAAATGAAAATAAAGTTATATTAAAGTTGAATAATAAAATAATCTTTAAATGCTGACAGGATTTTACTACGTATCAGAAAATTTACTTTATAGTCAGAATACACTGACATGCTTTCTTTACAACTAAAATAAAACACTTTTTCATTTGGTAACTTAAATACAAAAAATTACGTAAAATATCTCAGTATTGACCAAGAAACAGTAGTGTTGAGGACAAGCTCTGGCAATATGAAAACAAAAGCTTATCTTCTTAGGTCATCAAAACGTCTTCTTTGACATGGAACTAAACATTTCCTTTGGCCTTAGTTTTATCATCTTCCTTCATTCCTAACTCTAGTTAATTTTAAAATGAGTGACTGAAACGCTACATTTGGATATGCCAAAACTAAAGCACTCCATGTGTGCAGAAAAATGTCCTCTAGAACTATCCAGTAAAGTCAGTATCAATGTGCACATTTTTTCAGTCCCTTAAAGCTTCATCTTTGACAAATTTAATTTTATTCTCAGATCAGTCTCTAATATTTGCAGACTGCATTAAAGTCTAGAGAGACGTGTTTATGCACCGAGTGGACAATGACATCTCCAGCCACATTACCTGGAGGTTCTATTGATGGGAGGGTAAAGGAGCCCAGACTACTTGATCATGTGTCTAATACCTGAATTTGGACGTTTTCAATATTTCCCCCTCCCATACTTCCTCTCCTTGGATTGGTTTTCCGTGGTTTATACACGTGAGCTAATAATTTTGCAGCAAATTCCCTTGACAACATAAAATTTGCCCAGCTTTCTGAAATATATGCAAGTTTTTCTTTGGAATGGCAGAGGAGTGAGAGATGGGTTCTAAAGTGGAAACAGCTCAACCTCTTTGTCAGTTCTACGGGTCTGAAACTTAAATTCATACCAAAAAAAAATCTTCCGAATAAATACTGAGAAATTGATTCTCTTTCATTCTGTTTCTTGGTGCTGTTGGAATCTAAACTACAGCTCACTTACAGGGTCATTTTCATTATTCTTAAGCAAAGAATGGTGGCACTTCATGGAATAGCCCAAAATTGAAATAGTTTCGAAGCAATAGCAATTTTCTGGAGTTTTTTCCCTTATGCAGAGAAGTTTAATAATTTCTTTCTGTACATAAGGTGAATGCAGAAACACCCACACATATTCTTTATATGAGTATACCTTAAAAAAAGATTAAGATTTTAAACACAGCGTGGTTGAACTGCATCTAGCAAATGCTACTCGAACCTTCATTTATGTGTCCTGTGCGTATGTATGTTACCTTTAATTACGTGACCATACTTTTCAAAGGGCAACAGCTCATCAGTGCACCAAATAAAAAAGAATTCATTAAATGAGCAGCTACTCTGTCTGTGAGGGCTTTTTTCCACAACTGTTCAGTGTCTGATGCCTTACTATCAGCACATTGTCCAAATTCAGAATTAATTTCCTCCTAGTATTTCCATGCCACTTTAGCAATTTAGCAGCTGACACGTTCTAATGAATGTATTTTTCCAATACTCTTCTGAGTTGAAAGGATAAAAAATGAGGCTGAGAGAGATTAAGGTCAAAAGTATATACTGAGTTATGGGCAACCTGAGTTTTTAAGTGCTCACCATTAAATAGGTTTTGAATGTTCAGGGTGCTACTTTTCTTGTCTGCAATTGCAAGAGCAAGTGTTCAACACTTACATGAATCAGACTGTAGGACTTCCATGCTGCACAAAGAAAATTACAATACAACACAAGAATGCTTGTGAACAGCTTGATTTAAATGATTTCTGAACTTTACAGAAGCATTTGTGGCAGAATTGGACAAAGAATTTAGTTCTTCAGGCCACAAATCATCTGCTTCCACATAATAATTTTTGCCTTTTTCCTTCTTTTAGTTACCAGCCTTCGGGAAAAATGAGTAGAGAATTTACAGTGACATATTTTACTATATGACACACTCCACAGATGTTCCCTTTCATATATTGGAACAGCAGCCCACCTATGATTACCTTATAAATATGGAAATAATTATACTAATAATCACAAAGAGATCAAATAAGATTTGCACAGGTCACCTTATCTTGTGCTTATAAAATTACAAGTTGGCAAAAATAGCTTTTTGGCATGTAGCTTCTCACCTTCTAAAGAGGACATCTAGAAAAACAAAAACGCTACCTTTCTGCCTCACAGAGTCACAGACAGCAGAGCTGGCCATATTGGTGGGCCCTTCACTTGTGTTAATGCAGCACAGGATGACAGACCACTCTCATTCAGCAGCAGAGGAAGGATGTCAGTGATGCCCACTAACTGCTGTATGTAGTGACGCTACAAGCCCTTTTTTTCTACTCCATTTTAGGACAAGTAAAAGCTCTTAAACATACAGAGGCTGCTGCCACTGCTGCCAGTGGGAACCTCTGTTCTGTCCTCTCAGAGATGTTCTTTGTCTACTGCTCTCATTTGGCCCACCCAGCCCCACTTGCTGCATTCTAACAAGTACCTTCACCTTTTCGCTTTTCCTTCCAGTCTCATCTCCCTGTCTAGAAAGGACAAACTTCCCTCTTCTGGTGCCTGGCCTGAGTCTGCCTGGCTACTTCTCCCATGCCCAGACTCCCTGCAGGCATTTAATCCAAAGCTCTCCTTCTGTCTCTCTCTCTACCCATTTTGCTCATGTCCTGGGCAGGACGGCCCCACTCTTCTGCCTCTCTCTGTACCACAGCAACCCAGTCTGCCACAACTATTTAGCTTCTGCACCTGTTATATATAATCCTTTTTCTCCTGTGACCTGCCCCACCAGTTGCACAAGCACATACTGAGATTTGTAACAAAAGAAGATTTGAGGGACCTTATTATTGCCATCTCTTGACCACATATAACTCATTGATCATACAAGGACATAACTATATATTTTTTATCAAGGCTGAATTTAAAATTTTTGCAATCCTGTGCTGAGCAGCTCTTAAGAAGCGCTACCAGCTACCAACAAGACAAACGATGAAGTTTTTCAAGTCACACTTGAAATTTAAAATTTCAAATCTACTAGAATTTAAAAATATAAATTAAAAAAAAAAAAACCCAAAAAACAAAACAAAACCAAAAACCAAGACCAAAAAAAAAGATAAATATTTCTTTGTAATGCCTTTAAAGCTATGAAATGTAATTTATATACAGGGCCTTGCCTCCCATTATTTGTAATTCTGTCTTTTCTCCTCTGGAATGGGACTGATTCTCTTAGAAGACAAGCCTTCACAGTAACCACTCCCCATAGCCTGGGGCTTTGTGTGCTAGGACACTTTGCCCATGGGATAAAATGAAGGCCAGAAGCACATCTTTGAAGAACCAATTGAGAGATGCCATGCAAGCCACAACATGTGATAAATGCCATACTATTTTATGCCAGAATTTAACTTCAGAAATAAGGGAAAACATTATTCTCCTATTAATATTTTGGAGGCAAATTAAACCACCACAGAAATCTAGTTTCTGCAAATAAAAAGTTCAGACAAGAAAATTTCTCTCCTTCAATTTTCAAGGAAAAAATATTCACAATGGGATTTCCATTTTGCAGAAATACTGATTTTTAAAAATTTGACAGAAATTTATTCAAACACCAAAGCTTTTCTTTCCATGCAATGCACATTTACAAAGAAAAAAAAATTATATAATCAGCAAAAAGAATAAAGGACACATTCATAGGTACTGTTTTGCCATGTTAAGCAGGAGGAGAAATTGCTGAAATCTCTACCAGCAGCAAAACTGTCCTGCAGTCTCAATGTGACCTAAGTAACACCAAAAGACCCACAGAAATTTTATAGTCTGCACCCATTGTAGAGTAGCAACCAGTAAAGCACAGGTAGAGTATCACTTAGAAGACTACATATCTAGACCTGCCCCACAGGGACTTGTTTTAACTTCCCTTACAGTATTTCCAATGATTAAGCCTCTCTCTGTGAACTGCTTGCTGCTTCACTACCTCACAGCCAGCCCAAGTTCTCTTCTGGAAATTTAGGTAGTTTGCCCTCAGCTATTTCCAGTTAGCTTGGAGAACAATTCAGACGCTGCTCTCTTGGTACACATTTTCCCTTCCCTGTCCTGCTACACCACCCCTCTGCCTCCATCCTTTCTTTCAGAGTCTCCTTTCTAATTCTCCTGCTCTCATAAGGACTTTTTTTGCCCCTTAGTGAGCCTAAAAACCTGAAAGAGGCCTTGCCAGTCCCTCCTAAAACAGCATATTGACCTGTTCCTGTGTTTTTCTGTTCACAGAATAAAATTTGCCTTTTCTGCAAAAGATTAGTCTGTTGACTTGTATTTCACTTAAGATCTTCTCTTCCACTTAAATTATTTTTTATTCTGATTTCCTTTTCTCTACTTACTAATTCTCCAGTTATTGTGCTCGTTCATTAGTTTTCTCCTTCCCAAAGGCTGGATACTGCATGGATCCTTAGAATTTGAGAAATATTTAGTGTTTCAGATTCTATTGTGGTAAGCAGCACTAGAAAAATGTTCTCTTACATACTTGCATTTCAAATGATCCATTTACAGAACTCTGCTACCTATAACAACTAGCAGATAACTTTTGGTTATTTAAAAATTGATGGTAGTGTCTGATCTGTGGAGTAAAATCTCTGCAAATTATTGTTCTGTGTATCTTTTGAATCCCTGATCATTGGATGATCCCTCTACTCTTTAAGGAACAACACCAGTGGAAAAAATATTTCGATCCAATTCCCTAGGATATAAAATAATGACTGGACAACTTGTTCAGGATTTTTCTGCCCATTTCTACCTCCTGCCCAGCGCACTTTTGCCTGGGCACAATCTGTCCCTGACACCATCTCTCAGTCCCAGAGACTCTGAATGAAGAGTCATACAATCTGCGGAACTTCACTTTGCTGTCTTGAAGCGTGCCAAATTCGATGAAAAAGCTGCTGACAAAGTGTCCCTGGGCGCTGCACAAGAGATGAGTTTCTAGCAGCAATACCAAAAGGCTGTGTGGCTGTGTGGCTGTGTGGCTCTGGAGACAGGAGCAACAGAGCCCTGAGTGTGGCAATCAGCTGTGCCCACAAGTGTGCCAAAGTGGAGCTCTCAGCAGGCAAACACTCTGGACTTAGGATATCTCACTTCAGTGTAAACAATCTCAAGAATAAAATGTTGAAAAGCTGAAAGCATGAACAAACCAAAAGGCCAGCTTCAGCTAACAATCTCATGTACATCCTGTACAGCTTCCACGCTTTTAGAAATTCCTAATCAGCCTTGTCTCCATTAAAGTTATTCTAACCCTCAAAGATTCAGCTGAAAGTTGTACCCCTGCACTTCTTATAAGAGTCTCAAAATTATAGTATGGCTTTTGTGAAAAGGCTGAAGTTTATCCTTTCATAACACATCCAGAAAAAGTCTTTTCTCCAGGTTTCACTGTTCTTAGCAAACTTCTTTCAAAATTACCCAGACACTAGACTACCTTTTTTTTTTTCTTTTTTTAATGCTCAGATAAACTAGCACAACCCAGCCATCTGGAAGGAAAAGGTTAAGTGCACTCAATAGATTGGAAAAAGGTACTTCAGGAAGTGCTGTCAGATTCTTACACTTACCTCCAAACTATTTCAAAGGTAAGTGCCAGCAAAAACACAGGAATCGGTCATAAATCTTTCTTTACTGTGCCTTTATAGGACTTTTAAGTGCTCATGTGATCCTTCTATTCTCGGGCAAGCCCTCTTTCCAAATATTTCAGATGCACACAATAAGTTTAACCAATTATCCAAAGGTTCATCAAATTCCTTGGAAAATCTTGCAATGAAGAACAGTAAAATAGACACTTTTAAGAAAAAGGCTTGAAATATTTAAATGCTCTCATTTACATCACCCTCAAAAAATTGTTAACTAGGAATGCTGATTGCATAATGCAACATTATAATTTAGATACCATTGTTCCAAAAATTTCAAGGAAAGCAAATCTAACATTTCAAATTACATTTCTTTAGCATGAAATCTTAAAATGTTACTTCAAGGGATATACTGCATTTCAAAATGAACTTTTGAAACAAAACACTGGTACATCCACATGTGGTCACAACAAAGAAACCTGAGGACTCTAGGCCACAGGAAAATAAACCTTGGTGAAATAAAGACTACTTAAAGTAGTGCTTTGAAGTTCATTAAAGTGCATGCAGACTCTTGAACCAGCAAGAGAAGAGACAAAAACATTTTCCCAAACAGATTACCACCAGGCCATCTCCAAGCAACTCTGTGCCAGCTGCTTGTAAGAATACAGGAAAAAAAGACTAGGCAGGGGTGCCAAATGCAAAAACATGATGGGCAGCAGAGAAGGAATGAGACACTTGGGAAAATCTGACACCTGATTGTAAAAATGCTTGAGTACTTGCCCTAGAAAATAAGGTTTATCTGCAGCTCCTTGTTTTTGTCCCAAAACAGTAATCCCTAGGACCAGAGACTCTGCAGTCCCTTGGACTAACAGCCCACATTTTAGGGCTCAGTAAAAGAAAAAAAACAGTTCCTGAACATACAGACCCATTTGTGCTTAAGCCAATTTCATCAAACCAAACTAATAAATACATACATTTATGGTAAAATTTTGGGGAAGATTATTCTGGGAGTTATTGAAAAACCGCTGAAGGACAACACAGTCATTGGTCACAGACAGCACAACTTCATGAGAGGAAGTCCTGCTTTTCAGACTTAATCTCCTTTTATGACTATGTAACACACCTAGCTGACCAAAGGAAGCCAGTTTACATAATCTTTTTGGATTTTAGTAAAGCTTTAGATACTGTCCCTCACAGTGCCCTTCTGGACACAATGTCCAGCTCATGGCTGGATAAACATATGATGTGATGGGTGAGCAGCTGGCTCACGGGATGGGCACAAAGGGTTATAGTGAGTGAGGTGACATCACACTGGTGACCTGTCACTAGTGGGGTAACACAGGACTCCTGCAGAGAGACCTAAACAAATTGGGGCAATCGCCAGCCTTAAGAAGTTCAACAAGGGAAAGAGCTGGATTCTGCACCTGGGATGGAGCAGCCCTGGATGTACAGACAGACTGAGGAATGAGAGGTTGCAGTGCTATGGAAAGGGACCTGGGGCTCCTGCTCAACGGCAAGTTGAACACGAGCCAGCAGTGCCCTGGCAGCCAGGAGGGCCAAGCGTGTCCTGGGGGGCAGCAGGCACAGCATCGCCAGCCGGGCAAGGGAGGGGATTGTCCCGCTCTGCTCTGCACTGGGGCGGCCTCACCTCGAGTGCTGGGGGCAGTTTTGGGTCACAGTATAAGAAGGATATAAAGCTATTAGAGAGCACCCAAAGGAGGGTGACCAAGATGATGAAGGGCCTTGAGGAGAAGCCGTGTGAGGAGTGGCTGAGGTCACTTGGTCTGCTCAGCCTGGAGAAGAGGAGACTGAGGGGAGACCTCATTGCAATCACAACTTCCTCATGAGGAGAAGAGGAGGGGCAGGCACTAATCTCTTCTCTGTGGTGACCAGTGACAGGACCTGAAGGAACGGCCTGAAGTTGTGTCAGAGGAGGTTTAGTTTCAATTTTAGGAAAAGACTCTTGACCCAGAGGATGGCTGAGCACTGGAACAGGCTCCCAAGGGAAGCGGTCACAGCACCAAGCCTGACAGAGTTCAAGAAGTGTTTGGACAATGCTCTCGGGCATATGGTGTGACTCTTGGGGTTGTCCTGTGCAGGGCCGGGAGTTCGATGATCCCTGTGGACCCCTTCCAACTCGGGATACTCTAACATTCCATGATTCTACTAGTATATGTAGGAGGAATATGCCTCCCAGACACTCAAATATGACTTGAAAGTCATATGCTTAGAAGTATAACAAGGGTAACTGATAGGAAAAAAGTGCATGGCCAAGTGTAACCGATCAAAGGACAGGTGAAAAAAGCATGACAGAAGGCAAACAAACAGCCAGTCTGAAAATACATCATACTGTCCAGGTACTGAATACAAGGACTGCATTTCACCCGCAGGGATGGGCTGCCAAAATGGTTACAGTACTCAAGGGCTGTCAGGCTAACAGAATACCTGTGCTCTGTAGCTTATATTTTATACATATATATATACACTTCTCTTCCTCTGTTAATAAAAATTACAAACAAATTATGCCAAATTCAAGCCTTGGACAGCCTGGACCCTAGTAGGGGAAATGCAGACCTTACAGTAGCATGCTTAATTTGTCCTTTCAGTCAAAATGGTGTCAAGATGGATGCACAGAAATAAGATGCCTCACAAAATCACGGTAGTTTGTGGGTAAACATTGATCCAGCTGAGGTATTTGACTTATACTTGTCCTCTGGAAAAGGCTGAATTCAACTTTGCATGCCAAGTCATTCAGCCAATAATAATGAACACAAACCCACTAGATAAACATGCTAGAGTTTGACACACGGCAGTGGAGTCTGTCAATACCATGTAGTCTAGTTCTTAAGTGTGTCCTAGCTTTTTAAAGCCAGACCCTGTTAACACACAGTAACATAAAATATAATTATTGATTTGATATGTCATAGAGGTTCTCCAGAAACTGAAAATTACATATGCTAGAAATATCATAGAATCACAGAACATGGGTTGGAAGGGACCTTAAAGACCATCTATTTCCAACCCTCCATCCATGGACAGGGACACCTTCCAATCACCAGGCTACTCAGAGCCCTTTCCAGCCTGGTCTTGAACACCTCCAGGGATGGGAAGTTCAGAACCATGTAAGAAATAGTAAGAAACAGAACTTGAACAGATTGTTATACAAAGGCTACAATTTGAGATGCCCCCACAAAACTGATATTCAGAATTATTTGATTTCTTAGCTTCTACGGCTCTTCTTTCAAACATGGACAGCCACAAACTTTCAGCATCGCTCTTGGGCATGACCTCTGATAATCTAGAGTTAAAGGCTACAAAGGCTGTAGTTTTTCTTTATGTCCACAGCATAGAAACTGTAAACTGCTGCCAGACAGGCAGTCTAGCTCTCCTTTCATTTCTGGACATAGATGTTGAGGCCCAGAGAAGAAAATTAATGCTGTTCAACACACAATCACAAGACTTGAGATGGGAGGGGGCCAGAAAACACAGAGCGAAGAAGGAAGGATCCCAACTGTGTGGTCACACTGATCAGAAATATGACAGGGGAAAAAATACTCCTTCAGTGGCAGCTTTCAGTTGATCAGACTAATGGTTACATTACACCAGAATAAAGTACTAAAAGAGGAAAAACAAAACAAAACAAAAGCAAAACAACCAAAACACTGGACCGTGTTCTTTTCCTCTATATTCCTCTATATCTTCTCTTTCCTGCAGATCTTTCTTCATGTGCAGGTTTCCCAGTAATCAGTACTAACTGAGTAGTAAATAGTAAGTTTTACATATCCAAATTCTCTAAATTATCCCAAAGTAGTTAAATTATTTACTCAGATAATGTCTGCAAATTAATTTGCATATGCTGACAATGCAATCAAGAGAAAGCAAAGAGAACATGGCTCACGAAAGGTAGGAAATACATTCATGTAGCCAACTGCACATAATACATGTTTGCAATACTGCTTGTTAACATATTTTTAGGGTAACTTATGCAACGACGTGTGAGAAATTGGGTCTGTGAAAAATAAATAGACTTGCCTCTCGTGTTAGTGATAATTTTGTTTACAATAATACACCAAAGAGTTGTATTTCACTTCGGCAAATCCACATCATCTATTTGTGGCATTTCCTATTCCTCACAGCAACACGGAATCAAGTTCGAGTGCTTCGCAGGTGCCACAATATAAAACCTCATTAATCTTCTCACTTTTTATTGTTGGTAGACAGTAATTGCTCCCTGCCCTTTAAATTACAAAGGACGGAAAAAGTCTATTAGACAAATGAGTGCAGAATTAAATGTACAGTATTATGGACACAACAGCCACACTTCCGTCATGACGTTTAAAAATATATCACCCATTCATATGGGAGACACCTAATACCAGTCGACTAGACACCAGGGATTCCTGCTGAATATTCATTTTCCAGATATGCATGCCTCTTATAAATGAAGAGGAAAATAATTCACCCAGGTTTGAGCTTCTGTTTGTTGCATAATACTCTTTACTGGCTAACTACCGCAGGAAGCCCATCTGTTTACTCATTTCTAGCCAAAATATTCTTTGTTGCATACAGCTGAATGTTGGAAGTGGATGTTGCACGAAACTTAGCACAGCAAAGCTATTAACCCACCATGGTCCTGCCCAAGCCTCGCAGGAAAGCAGCAGCTCAGTGGAGCTGAAGGTGGCAGCTGATGGCAGCGCATCCCTCCTCACCTCTGCTCTGGGAAGACCGACAGGATCCGATCACAGCCCCACAGCCTCTCTTGGCACTCGACCTGCAGGAGCCAGCGGCTATGACAACTTTCACCTAAACCACCTGAAAAATTTTTCATTTTGTCACGCCTAAACGGTCCCAAGAGCTTCCAACACTCTGTTTCAGATATTAGTCTTCCAGAAAATGACTGAATGAGCAGCAAATTAGAAGAAAACACCAGGCTCTCATCTAAGCTTACTGTGGTATAAAGATGACCAAAATTAGTGCTTGATTTTCAAACAGTCCATGTATTCAAATATATATCTGCATAAGGTGAAGTGCCAGGTCCTGTACTTGTGTCACAATAACCCTGTGCATCGCTACAGGCTTGAGGCAGAGTGGCTGGGAAGCTGCTCCATGGACAGGGACTTGGGGGTGCTGGTTGACAGCTGCTAAACATGAGCCAGCTGTGCCCAGGTAGCCAAGAAGGCCAATGGCATCCTGGCCTGTATCAGCAATAGTGTGGCCAGCAAGAACAGGGCAATCATCTTTCCCCTGTCCTCGGCTCTAGTGAAGCCACACCTCTAATCCTGTGTCCAGTTCTGGGCTACTCGCTTCAAAAAGGACATTGAGGTGCTGGAGCAACTCCAACGAAGGCCGTAAGTCTCATAAGAAGCAGCTGAGGGAAATGGAGTTATTTAGTCTGAGAAGACTGTCTACAACTACCTGAAAGGAGGTTGAAGTGAAGTGAGGGTCAGTCTCTTCTGCCCTGTCTCAAATACAAGGACAAGAGGAAGTGACCTGAAGCTATGTCAGGGGAGGTTCCAGAAAGGTATTAAAAAAAAAAAAAATCACTGAAAAAGTGGTTAGGCATTGGAGTGAGTTGCTCAACGAGGTGGTGGAGTCACTGTCTCAAGTGTTCAAGAGGCGTCTGGATGTGTCACTTGGGGATATGGTGTTGGGGTGATTATGGTGGTGCTGGGTTGATGGTTGGAATAGATGATCTTGAAGGTCTCTTCCAACCTTGATCATTTTGTGATTCTGTGATATCAAAAGTGCTCTATAAGACAAACAGGAAGATATTTCAATTATTGCCCATAAGCCTCTGTTCTTTCATTTACTTCTGGTTTGGTTTCAATTTTGTTCTAATCTTAATAAAAATATTTTGAAACATCACTAAGTTTAAATTGTACTCCATTAGTTCCATCTAGCACCACAGTCACTTAATTTCACATACATATTCATGCAGATGTACAGATCACAAAGTTAAATAATTCTAACCAACACCTTTCTATTGCCAAATACAGAATCTAAAACCAGCTTCAATGAGGTCATGTTGAAAAGTATAATACATAAAATGGAAAGATAAACCTACAGTGCAGAGATTCTGAATGAAGATGTCTTAACTGTTTCTTCATTCTCCAGCCTCAGCATTGCTCCACAAACCCCAGTGGGAACTGCCGTATGAGACATACTCTTGATTCTTGTTTTCATTTGCTGATAACCCTGGTAACCTTGCTGGAGAACCCTTTGTATTTCTATCCAAGAGCTCAGCTCCTTCCAGCTGCATACTTTGGAGCACACATCCCACAAGAATGGAACAGCAGTGCGAGTGTACACACAACAGCAGGCTTGGAAAGGTAAATACACATAACTGCATCAGCGGTGAAGAGAAGGCTTGCTGCTGCACCTGCTAGTGAGTCACAACATGAGAAAGAGGTGTAGGGCAGGAGAGAGAAAGGGTATTCCTCCCTGATAAGGTGCAGCTCTGCAAATGCACAAAAATCCACCGAACACAACAGATATCAACTCTTAGTTGAGCTTTTAATGTATGAAAATGTACCTGCAAGTAGGTTTTAGTTTATTAAATTTGATTCATATTCAAAGCATCTTCTAATAAATTATTTGGAATTTTTTTTTTTTTTTTGTTTAGAGAGACAGGAGACATTTTTCTGAACCTGTCAGAGTTCACTTAAACCCTTTGATATACATGTGCAAACGCAAAAGGCAAAAGATCATTTTCTCAGACAAGAAATTGAACTGGCTCAAGCTTTTTCCTAAGACCTTAAGCAATCGTTATCAGTATTTTGCAATAAAAAGTAAGAAAATTAAAAATGGCAATTTCAAGTTCAGCAGCAAGATTCTTAAGGCAGTATTTACTTCTTGCTTTAAAATTCATCAATTCTCCTCAAAAATACTTTGTAACTACAAGGCAGCCTTGCTAAAATAATAAATCACAATAGTTCAACTTTTTGTTATGGATGCTCTCATCACCACAAATTCATTTCGTCAAAAATACAGTTGAAATGGGCTTATAAATCATATCTATGCAAAATCCTATTTAATAGTAATTACTCCAGTGGCATGATAATTCCATTCAGTATTACACTTCAGCTAACAGGATGAGGATTAATATCATCTGAGTATCTGAATTGGTACTGAATTTCAAACCTATCTCAGGACCCCTGATTGCAAGGACAAATAATTTTTTTCCTGTATTTTCTACATCTTGTTCCTTCTACAGAGCAGCAGTCCACAAATCTAATGGTAGAAACAGCATCTCACACCAGAACATCCAAGGATTAAGCAAAGACAATAGCCTGAAAGTGCTGAGAGTGACAAAATGCAAATCTAAAGAATAAAAGCAGCTCTTCAATTAATTTTTTCCCACGACAATTTTAGAGCAGAGCCTAACACAGACCAAAAAAAACCAACAAAACCAACTAGATAACTGCACAGCATGCACCAGTCACTTCCCAGTTGCATAAATACCAGTTCTAAACATTTCTGTAGTGATTCTGAAGTAATCATCCATAGTATGCAGTAAATGAAACCTCCATTCCTTTCCTTGACTCTGCCAAGATGACTGAGGTTTACAACAAAGCTAGTGGTTTCAGATTTATTAAGCACTGAAATACTTTACTACATTTCCATTAGATACATATTTCTTTTTTTATTTTTACTTAGCCTATTTTCATTGGACTAACTTATGTCTGGCATTACACTTTTCAAGGAGTCTTGGTTCTCACAAAAACAGTCTTTAATATCTCTCACACTTAGAGAATGTGGCAATGAAAACTCTGGTTTTGAATCTGGGGTTCAAGATTGGCCACAGGACAGCAATATTGTTCTCATTTTTTAAAATTTCTCCCCTGATGTCATCAGAAAAGGATCAAGTAGTTGGCAGGCACATACCTGAGGAATTTCTCTGGGACAAGGAGAACTTCCCCAAGAAATCTGGTAGCAAATTGACCCTAACAAAGAACACCTCCAGACTTCATCCATTTTAGGCTGCTACGTGACATAAACATGGCTCTCATCAGAATTTATGAAATGGTGGTCTTGGGGACCTGTTGTCATTTATTTCTTACCATATCTCCCCTGTAATAAACAAGACAAATCATTTTGCTCTTCTTCTCTGGTTTTTAGTTCTGGAACAACCTGGAAGGACCATGCAGAAGTGAGGCCAGTCTCTTAGGAAATGCAGCTTTCAGGTTGCTTGTCATTTCCAGACAGATCCACATTTGTTGACAATAAAGTGAATTAGAGAGAGAGGAAACAAGGCATTTATGAGTCAGAAAACGGGTCATATATGAAAACAGCTTGAAGCTATTAATACCTAAAGTTGCCATTTAAAAAATGATTTAAAAGCTAGTGCTATCCATACAACAACATTTTAGATCTTCTTGAAAAGGCAGTCTTTGGCCTAAGTAATATTCTTAAATGCTTTTGAAAAAAAAAAAGGGGAGGGGCCGGGGGGAGGGTACAGACAACATTTATTGTTTGCTTATGTATTGATTTTTGTACCAAAATGCATCCCTCTCTCTGAAGAGTAAGAACTTCAGTGCTTTGCTGGAGCAAAACTGGCAAAATCCTTCATCATAAATAAAGAATACAATGAACTGAAGGTCATATCTGAGAGCTCATGTCAAAAGCAAATTAACTCCTCGATTCTGTGCAGTCATCCCTTATCTACCTATAGAATAAATAAATGCAAGGTAGCTGAACATACAATTCCATATAAGGACTGAAGTGGAAATATATTGATGCTCCATTCTTTCTGAGAAATACGTTGGGTATGTGTGTTTAGCAAGCCTGTAAACAATTTTTGTTCCATTTCAGATACTGTATTTAGAAATACCATTGCTAGTTTCCAAACCCCTACTCACTGAATGGGTGAGTTCAGTATTTTAGTTCTTTTCACCCTTATTCATATGTAGCCTCATGTCTTCTTTCTCATTCAAGCCTGCTCTGGAAACAGTCCTGTCAATTTTTCACATGTGATTTTCAGTTCATTACTTCAGACAGGCACTTTACTGACACCAGTAAATGTTTGTTTGCAGGAGTCCTGTATGGTAGAACAGCAGAGTCTTCATTTCACATGTTAGGACATTAGGCAGAGAGAGGGAGAGATCTAGGTATGCAAATTTAGTTCTGGCATGTTTCAGCTTTAGGAAGGCTGATGTCATGATCTCACTGCAGTAACTTTATTTTCCCTATGCACATGAGATATACCAAGGCTTTAAGGAATCAAAATAATCAAACTCCAACCAGTCTCTGTGAGTGGCAGTTGTTTCAGGAGTGATGGAAGCTCATGTGTACAGCACCAACATTGACCACATTGGGCCTTTGATCAAACCAACAGCTGGGTAGAGACATTATCTGCTGGGTAAATCTGTAACAGACAGAAACAGAAAGCAAGAGTTGCACATATCTGTTGGGAGGAAGATTGTTCTACATGGGGCCAGCTCCATACTCTTTGTTTCTCCCTGTGAGCCAGTTTACTTCTCCATGCTTTTGCAAACACGCACTTGCTCTGTTTCAGTCATGTTTTTTGTCCATCCCCAGTCCAAGTCACATTGCCTGAGAATCAATTCCACTATTTATCTCCAGTTCAGACTTCTTCAGGAGTTTCTTCATCAGCTTTTTCAGTTCTGGAGGTTCCCCTTCATCTTACTTTTGCAGTTAATCCCAAATTCTTCCAGGAACTTATACATCATCTATTTTCTACTATTAGAGCATTCCCCTGTCCTTCATGTTCTGTCTTACTACAGCCTGCTACAGCACCTCACCAGAGATTCTAAGTTTCTACCTCACCAGACCCATCAGATTTCTTCACTGGCCCCATTCTGTTCTTCATTGAGACCACCCTTATTTTCTCCTCAGCCCATCTTCCTAAACTGCAAGCTCAGTTTTTTACTGCATTTTGCTGATGTGGCTTTTGCCAAAACGCAGAAGAAGAAAGGCACTAAAAGCACAAGAGACCAATTTTCTCAATCCCAGTGAAGTATGATATGGGCTGCACAGATGAACTATAAGGTGGATGGGAAATGACTGGACTGCTAGTCTCGACAGATTTTTATCAGCAGTTGAAATTTGGCAAGCTTGCAGTAGTACTCATGCGCAAACAATACTGAGGTGAATATTTCACTGACAATAGAGATGAAGGGAGAAACTGCACCCCTAGCAAGCTAATGACAGATACCAAGCTGGGGGACAGGGAGCATGCAGAGTGGTGGATTTGCTGCAGAGCAAAGCTCCCTATAACGTGGACCTCAACAGGCTGGAGAAATGGCCCAGCAGGAAGTCCATGAAGTTCAGCACTGGAAAACACAGAGTAACACACCTGGAATAGAATAACCCCCTGCAGAAATACAGCAGGGGCTGGACTGTACTAATATGAACATCTACAGGAGGCTGAGAGCAGAGCTGGTTTCCCTCACCTTGGCAGTTGCAAAACTGCTTCCAATTTGGGGCTTCCAAGCTGAAGCCAGCCTTTGACAAACTGGAGCAAGTCCAGGGACAGACACTAAGATAAAGAGGGGGCTGGAACAAATGGCCTATGAGAAGATGCTGAGGGAACTGAATTTGTTCAGTTTTCCAAAGAAAAGGCTAAGGCAGGATTTATTGCTGTCTCCAACAGCATAATGGGAAACTTTAGAGGAAACAGAGCCAGACTCTTCTTGGAGAACACCATGAAAGGATGAGAGACATCTGACACATCTTTGGGAAAAGAATATTCTGATTATGTATTAGGAAGAAGTTTTTCACAGTGAGAATGGTTCACCACTGTAACAGATTGTCCTGGGTAGATGTGGAGCCTCCTTTCCTGGATATCTAAAAAGCACAACTGGATAAGGGCCTGAGAAACCTCACCTGACTTTGAAGTGAGCCTTGCTTTGAGATGTTGACCAGATAATCTTCAAACTTACTCGCCCCTTCAAACTTACATTACTCTGTGATTCTCAACTCTCAGTAAATTGCCCCTGCCCACAGCAATATTTGCAGAGAAAATCCTGTTGAAATGTCATGCAGCTGTGCGACGAAGCAACTTCAGACATTTTGTCAGAGAAGGATGCTCTTGCAATCAGGTCAATACAGAATCACTGAGAAACCATGGAGCATGTATGGTAGATAAAATTTCACATAATTTAGCTATCAAATGCAAACAGATTCCCACTGTGAATACAGGTGTTTCAAGAGTTTGTAGCTTAAATTCTAACAACATTTCTAGGAAAAAATAAAAGAAAAATAATCCTGATTTAACAGCATTCCCCTACTACCAAGTATCAGATGTACGTATACGTATATTACAATGGTGTCTAGGATGTCCAGCGAAAAAGTTAGGGTTTTTTTTCTATGAGTACAGCAAAATTTTCTTTTCCCTTCATGATACTTAGAAAGTTGAGCCATTTTTGTCAAAATGTATTTAAAAGAATTTACCTGAGACAATCATCTAACATGGAAAGTATAAGGCAAAGCTAAACAATACTAACAAGCCAAAACGAGAGGAACCTAGTCAGACTTAATAAGAAGCAGTATTACTAGAACTGCCTGTAAATAAAGCTGAGTTTTATTCTGGGATGTTTCAAAATTTCTCTGTAGAATCAGATTAACTTCCGCTTTGGTTTTTTTTATGTCTTAAATCAAGGAAAAAATAGTAACAACTTACTGAAGTGCAACCTGCTTTAAAAATGTTTGATTCCTTTAAATGCCATACATCTGGCAGACATTCTTACATCTTAACTGGTTCTGATATTGTTACCATTAAACATTCAGCTACATTATATTATAGGGGTTTCTATCTCACCACCTTTCTCCGTGAACATAATTAGAATACTCTCACCACATCCAGGGTTTGCATGCTTTATCTCTAACTGATATTCCTGTAGATGATAATTAGGATTATATTTCCCATAGCATGGCAAGAATAAACATACTTTTCAACCCATAAATTCTAAATAATCCAAACCACAAAAAAGGTATTGCAAGGTAATAAATCTGCTACAGTGGCTCATGTGTTGGCAACATACATATTTTTCCTTGCTTGTGGTTATCAATATGGCTGAAGGAGAAGTATCATTTTACTGCAGGATGGAAACAGACAAAGCTGTCCTTTGACACTTTAGTTCCCCAAAGGTGACTAGATTTGCTGTGCACTCAGAGTATCCTTTGCCACAGCTACAGCTTCCTGAAGACAAGGCTTCTGTGACATCATTTGAAACAGGGATCTCACTGCCAAGTCCACATTGAGAATAATAACGAAAGCAGGGGACACTTATGCAAATTAATTTCTTTTAGACACCAACTGATACAAGCTATTGAGTAATAACTAGATACTGCTTGATCAAGATGGCTCAGCAAACGAAATGTTTTAAGAATGTTTACTGGCATTATAAACTGAAAACAGAAATGACAGGGTATTATGTAACATTTTATTTTTGCCAAAGATCAGATTTTATAGTACTTGCCTTCAACAGTAAAATTAAACCACAATTTTTAGAGTTAGCACCTTCCAAACTTCCATCTGTTTATAGATTAACTGGAAGAAGGAAAAAGAGTAACTTTCACTACACCAGAATATGTCAAAGAAGAGCTGAAATGCATGGAGGTCCACATAGGGATGGATGTGGACCCAACTGAGAACTTCCAGGTCAGGATTAAAGGGAGGGCAGGGACAGGTGACATTGTAGTGGAGGTCTTCTAAAGGCCACCTTATCAAGAGGGTCCAGAGGAGGACCACAAGAATGATCAAAGGATGAAGCACCCCTCCTATGAAGACACACGGAGGGAGCTCAGGCTGTTCAGCCGGAAGAAGAGACCTTATAGCAACATTCCAGTACCTAAAGGGGGCCTACAAGAAAGCCAGAGAGAGACTTTTTACAAGGGCATGTAGTGACAGGACAAGGAGGAATGAACTTAAACTCAAAAAAAGGTCAGTTTAGACTGGATATTAGGAAGAAATTCTACACTATGAGAGTGGTAAGGCATCAGAATAAGTTGCCCAGAGAAGTTGTGAATGCCTCATCCCTGGAAGTGTTCAAGATCAGGCTGGATGGAGATCTGAGCAACCTGGTCTAGTGAAAGGTGTCCCTGCCCATGCGAGGTGACTTGGAACTAGTGTTCCCTTTCAACCCAAACTGTTTTATGATTCTATGATCTTTCACTGATTTTTGAATTATTATATCTTGTCTCTCAAGCCTGAATTACATTTAAAAGAAAATGAAAATAAAAGTAGAAGGGAAAAAGAAAGAAAGCAGTGGGTATTACATATTCAAATTTTAGCAAAACTCTACGCAAAAACCACAGTGAAGGCTCTTTGGAAGGTATAGTATGAGTTTCCCAGCCTTGTGATTTAAGATTTGGGGCCTACATTTTAAGTCATAATTCCTTCTACAGCTGCTGCTTTCTGCACAGCATCTTCCTAATGATTTTTATTTATCATGAGCTGAGACTTTTCCTGTGTTGCAGTAAATCTCCCTTCCCTCTTCTTTCAGCTTTGATGTCCCCCTTTGTAGTATCCTAGAAGGTTTTCTACAGTCATCTTGCAGCAGCCCAAATCAGTACAGAAGTAGGCTGCAGTGATCAAAGCACTGTTCCTGCATGATAGCAAGTAAGAAAAGAGGGAGAAAAGACTGAAAGTAGCAATTAATTTGCAGGGGACATTTGCACTGCAGATTGCTGAGAAACTGGAAAAAATCTTCAATGGAAGAATATCGCTTTTCCCTATGTAATCAATTAATAAAAGTAGCTTCCTTTATTAGATAGGATGATCAAGATGAAACAAAGCCACTCTGCTTACTCACATAGTTTATGAATGAAAGGTGAAATGCATGCACATTTAATGCAGCCTGGTGCTGCTCAGATGCTCACAGGTCTGCCATCCTCAGAGGGAGAGAAGGCTCTCCCTTGTAGCATCCAACAGTTACCTTGTACAGATTCTGCTGCCTGGCACCTGAGGAGGTCAGTTCTGGCAGCTGGCAGCACTGTGAGACAGCAGCACATGGAACCAGAGTGTGACACATTCCACCCATGTTGTCTGACGCAAGGGGAACTGCACTCTTCTTGAAGAGTTGTAGACAACCCACTGGATGTGAGGTGGTTACATGCGCGGCTGTTCACTGTTAGTCACCAGCTGCTTTTTTAAGAAGTCCTCTTAGTTACTTCCAACTTTCAGCCTCTGCTGCTATTTTTCACTTTTACCAATGGTTTCCATGCAGTGAGCCATCTTTTCATATTTTTTTATTTATATAGGTGGTAGCTGTTCTGAAATTAGTTAAAACTGCAATGGTTGGAAGACCACTGCAATTGTTATGTACGTGTATCAAATAGGATTTACATTTAAGACAGTCATATTTAAGCTTTCTGTCTTCTGAGGACCATATTCCCTTTTTCTAGTAAAGGGTTAAAATAAAACACCTAGATCACTTCTGAATCCAATGTTGTTATCAATATCTTATCAAGGAAAAAGTTTATCCTGCAGATTTATGATCTTCTTGTCTCTAACAGGTATCACTCATGCATTCATAGTCTTGCACAAGAATATCTTGAGTGAGATGAAGTAAGAAGTCTCCCAGCAACTGGAATTTGAGCTTGGCAGAAAAGCAGAAATGCCTTGCCTTGCTCAGTGTCACACTGATCAGGGTTCCTAATAAGCTGTGGTAAATTACAACCTTTTGCAAGCCACTGGAAAGGCCACTCAGCCTCAGATGTGACTTCTCCCTATACAGGAAATTTTAGCAACAGTCCCTGCAATGAATGCAATGAAAACAGCACTTCAAATGAGAATGTTGAAGGACAGCATCTCTGCTCAAATCTCTGCTCTGATACCTGAATAGATAATAGAAAACTCCCTGCAGACAGACCAGGGAGCTCATGATTAGTTTCAGAGTTTCATTGTCAACAATATCAAATTACAAAAATTACCAAAATCTCAATTTGTTAGAAAATGTGGATGCACTTCAGTTGCAGGCATCTTCTCTTGTGGTTTTTTGGAGCTATGCCTTAGATCTGGTCAGCCTATCTTGTTGGTTTAATAAAAAATGCTGGCATCTGATGTTCACTTTGCAATTGCTGAAGGAACTGATGCCAGCAACTAATGCTTTCCATATCAGAGCAGATATGGCCAGCAGTGTTTGTTGTTTCGATAGGCTCAGAGCAAGAGTGATCAAGGCCAGTGACACAGAGTCGATTCCCCGTCTCCCTCTCAAGGGACATACTGCAGTGTCTATGTGAAGGGATGTTACAGAGCATGTCCGTTTTGGCTCTTTACAGGAGATGTACAGGTGGGATCCATTTCACGTTAACTTTGGACATCACTGGGTATCCATCTTCATCCAGCAGCTATCTGGAATAGAATGTAGCCATCTTTTATAATACAGAGAGATAAACTTGCTTTTTTTGAGCCTAATGCACTTGGTCTACTTTTATCAGGTACCCTAGAAAGAGACAATGCGTGTTCACAGTGCCTCTTTGTCTCAGAGTAAGAAGGGGGTCCATGTGCAGGTTTGATGCTGTTGTCAATGCCATTTGAGGTGTTCCAGGTGGTGACCCTCACTGACACCCACCTCCACCCACCCAGCAGGTCCTGTGTCATATCTACTAGACCCATCTGACCTTCTGGCCTCTCAAATGGCACCAGATGCCTAAGGAATGGAAAAATGAATACAGACCGAGGTGTCTACATTCAATCAGATGAACCCCATTCACAGGGTCTGTCTGAACAACCATGGGTTTAGACACAAATTTCAAGCCCAGTTGGGAAGGACTTGGTATATGGAGCACTTCCTGCATCGGTGGTTTATGCAAAAAAGGTAACTGCTGCAGAAGTGAAGAAAGTTTTCTTTAATGAGAAGAAAGAGCAAGTGAGATCCATCTCCCTGCCTTGGCAGAAGGAGAGTAATGAGGAAGCATAGGAGCTCTTTTACCCCTTTCCACCACTGTCTACCCTTATTCAGGGGCACAAGGAGGCACAGATCACATGAGCTCCTCAACAACATGGATTGCTGACTTTATGGTGCAAGCACACTTGCAGCAGGATCCACATCAGCACATGCTCCAAGAAGGGCTGCAGAAACATCAAAGTTGGTTTGTACAAGTCCCTCATAATTTTCATGTGTGAACATCTCGGAACACTTAATGGTCTTATCTTTACAACATTTCCATAAGATAAGAAACTATCTGTGAGGTGATTCCATGTTTTCCTGTCTCTTTTATTACAGTCATCTATTGCTGTAAAATTGTGAGAGATATCAGCGCAAGCCCTGAAAACAGAAACACTCCAAGCGTTCAAGAAATTGCCTGAACACTTGAACTGCTTAAGAGAGAACCTCTGAGCAGATTGATGTTTTAGAGAAAAATAAACAAAAAAGCAAAGCAAAACACTCCATTACATCATACTCCATGTTACGAAATACTTCATGCTATGTTAAAAAAAATAAGAAAAGAAAAATTATCTTTGAACTTTGCATTCATTTTAACACTTAACTTTAAAATTTGGAAAAAGTCTTCTTTGTTTAGAACTTAACATGATCAGCTAGAAGAATTCATAATGAATCAGACAAGGTTAACAAAGTTCATGTATTTGGTTACATAGCTATCTTTTGGACTGATGGATTTACGAACTACAACAGAAGAGGGATCAATCTACATTTTTAATATTTCTCAATTTTAGCAAGCATTAAAATTAAAGCTGTGATCATACTGATTAGAACAGCAGACTTGATTGCAGTATGATAATTGTGGCTAATGTTAAACAAATACCTTATTATGTTAATCTAAACATAAAGCCTGAAGCATTAGAACATATGAACTAGCCACTAAAAGCGAGGGAGCAATTCATCTGTTATTCTGTTTGTACACTGATTTGCCCAGCCTCGTTCCCTCACTACAGACTGACAGACAACTTTCTTGTCAGGAAGCTGGAAGGTGCAGTCCATTTTGGGGTTTTTTTGGCTGAATTTGCTACCAGAACCAAAGACACACTACAAAGAGCCCTAAATATATGCATGACTTTACTTCAGATCTGAGGAGTGCAAACTCAGTGGGATGACATGAGAATGTCACAAACTGTCAGAGCAAAAAGGATGTTCTGCTGTTGCTTGTAGGAATCTACTGAGGTAAATTAGCTGCTCTAAGTCTTGATTATTCCCTGAGTGGATCAAAACTTGCTGAAAAGCAAGAGGAAATAACCAGAAATTACGAGAACTCAAATTCAGTAGTTAAGAACAAAAGAAATATTCCCGTTAATTTACTGTAATAACCATGAGTACAAGATTTCCTGTAATAATTATCAACCACGAGTTGGCATTTAATAATAAAAAACCCCAGTACTAACAATTATCAATAAAATAAAATAATAGTGAGATGTGACATTGTCAGATAAGAAAAACATATTTTAGTTTGGCTACCTATAAAAATAGCCACAAGATCAGACATAAAAAGGTATAGACAGTATATTTTGAGTTAATTAAGCCCTTTTTTTCCACTTCTCAAATTCTGATGCCTCATGATTTAGAGATTCCAGAAGGGAGATTAATATATTTATTTCATTCTGTAAAAATCATTTTTTTCATGTATTGTTATGTTCTTCAGCCAGATATAGAAGCCTGCCATTATCTCACAAAAGAGACTAGAGAACTCTTCTGGAAAAAAAAAGACAAAATAAAACTTCATAATTAGTAGTTATATTGTAGTTATACACATACTAATACATACATGTCTACAGGCAGTATGATTTTGAACACTTATTAACAAAATCAAAAGACTTTAAAAGTTCATCTTATCATACAGAGTAATTTTTTAGTTTTGTGACTGAAGATTTTTAGCATTTTATCCAAGTATCAAATGGAATATCATCTCGGCTCCAACCTATAATGTTTATTTATTGTCCTAGGTATTTGTATCACTGAATGCAGCACCTGCATGTCAAATTCAGAGTAGAACAGGGTGATACAATGCAAATATTTCTGCCCTAAAAGCCAAAGAGCACAATTCAGTTACACAGAAAGGTAAACGAGAATTGCAGAGGAGTCTTACTGGGACTTGGGTTACATAACTTTTTATAGAAGCAGGCAGCCATATCACAAACTAATCATGATTCATTATAACTTTTTTTAGGGCTTCTTGTTTAAGAAGAATTAATTATTTTTTATAATAAAAAAAAAATCTTATTTTTTGCCTTTACTACTCCTACTGGTAGGTTGTTCCAGAAAATCACTATTTTGGTAGTTAGACATCCTTCACTCTCCAGTTTATTCATTGCCAGGTTACACTGCCCTATGGTCTCTTTTCTCCCATAACCCAATTGAAACCAATGAGACTAGCCAAATCAATAAAGCAAATTGGAAGTTTTTAAAGAACTTGTTCTTAAACCCAAAGGCTAGACAATTAAATATTTTCCAGGCAGTGAACACCTATACAAATTATTTTTGACAAACTACTGGTGATTGGGCTCATGCCAAAACACAAGGAGAAAGACCTAATGTTTAATGTTGTGAGGGTGATAACTTTGTAAACCCAACCTCAAAAAAAATGAAAAGCAAAAAAAGCAAAGTTTTTGTAAATTTAATTCCAACAGTACCATGCCTGTTAACAAAAGATAATCAGAGCAAGCACTTTGAAACACATTTCTTATTACCACATAAGATGCGTTCCACAGAGTTATGGCTGGAAGGGGCCATTAAATCATTTGTATAACACTGTATGCAGATAAACCTTCTGGCATATCCAAGATCGTAAATTCACCTAATTACTGATGCATTAAGCCTCAGCAATTTCATATGGCTAATACATGTCTCCAAGGGGGACACACAACCTTGATCAGAAATGTCAGGAAAAGGGAAATACAGCACTGGTCTTACACATTTGCTCCAGCACTTACACAAAAAAAGTACTTCGATTTTATTTTGAAGGGTCTCACCTCAATTCACTGCTTAAAAATTAAAAGAACACTATTTCCATAGCAACTTCTATGTCCAGGTGATTCTTAGGCTTGAATCCTCCTGCAGTACAATACCTGACTATAGAACATTTTCTGCCTGTGTATTTCAACTTCATAAACTCACTACTTAACTGCTTACATACATAAGGTCGCTTATACACTTTTCACCATAGGTTTGCACCGGACATTCATGTAAAAAAAGCCTTTTAATCTAGCACAAAGTGCAGTTTTACTCTCAAGTCACTGGTAATCATTCAAGATCACTACACTCTGACATGTCCTTATTCTTCCAGGAGGTACTGTACTTGGTTGCACTAAAATGAAGTTTGTTTCAATCAATTCAGTTTACAGATCACTGTATTGGACAGTTTAACACAACCATTATCTATTATTTCACCAGTCTTTAGTTTATCTGCTCCCTGCATCTCACTAATCCATTGCAAAAAAGTGCAATCACTTTGCTTTCTGGGACCAGATTTTATTACCAGCTTCTTAGCCAGTCTGAGTTAGACCTAAGATCACACGTTGCTGTTCACGGTAACATGTTCTGTTGTGCAAATAAGTCTAGCAGCGTCTGGCCCCCCACATGGAAAAAATTACTTGCTTTTGTTCTTTCCGAGTTGTTACATTTCTAACAAATTCACCTGTATCTCAAATCAACAGAGAACAACAGAGCTCAGAAAAAAAAAATTACCATCTAACTGTTCGCTTTGACTCACTGAAGGCCAGTATAATAAGCTGATGCAAAACTATGCTATAAACACTATACAAAATGTTAACAGCGTGGTTATAGGTATGTATGACGATATTTTTTTTAGAAGCCATAATTCTATCAATTTCTGTCCCTTACATCGAGAAAAGATGTATTTTTTTTCAAAATTGACAATAAATACTTAAACCATGGAAAATTATTTTCCCCTTTCAATGATACTTTTACCTTTCTATTCCAGANAAAAAAAAAAAAGAAGACAAAACCAACCTCCCATTGAGGGACAAAAATATAAAAAAACCCACTGAACGATCCTATTTTTTGAAAAGCAGCAAGCCAGGTTTATAGTTAACATATATCGCCCTCCAATGAAAAATGCATGTTAATATGAGCACAGCTCTTTGGATAGCTCGGGAAGGTGGTTACTGACTGAAATACTGTCACTGAGTCAACTCTAACACTTTGATTAGGAAAGATATAATGCTTCTGAACAACTTCCTATATAAGCCACTTCTCACACTGCAAAGGAAGACAGAGGAGAAAAATACACTTACTACCAGCTAAGAGCTGAACAAACAACCACTCACACCAAAAATGTGTAATGGTGGAAGTCTTTTTAGTATATTTCAGACAGTATTATAATACACTACAACACTGAGGTCATTTGCCATTCTTCAATCAATTATGATTTCGTGTTTTCCCAGGAAATATTTATACTCATTATCTGATTCATTTTTTATGTAGGTAGACTTTTCAAAATTTACAGCTTACAGTCACAGTGGGCTGTGAATTACAGTTTTCTTTTATTCTACACTATTTCTTACGGTCTAGATACCATCGATGATTCAATTAAATCACATGCTCCTTTACACAAAAAGCAAATATTAAGGCATAACAGATTTCCACATTCTAATTTTCTCAGATCATCTGCCTAAATAAGAAAGAAAAATTTCTGTAGCATTTACCTGTAGAAGGCTGGTGGAGCAGCTTCCCTCATCCCAAAACTGCCCTGATCGTTTTCAAGGTAATAGGGTACCTGTTGGCTGTGATGATGGATGAAGGGCGAGAGCTGGGGTGCTGTTTGCAAGAACACCACCGGGCTTGGTGGGACACTGTTCAGTGAGTGAAATCCTGCCAGACTGCTGGACCCAAAAGATTCAGAAGTAGGGGCATAACTGAGCGTAGTAGAGCTGTAGACAGGAGCCGTAGTACCAAAATCATAGGTGGCTCCTTCTGGGTAGTTAAAAACTCCTGTCTTGTTGGTCTCCACGTACATGTCGCTGAGCGATCTTTCCAGGGGAATCTTCAGCTGAGGTCTGCTCAGTGTCTCCAGTTCAGTGCCTTGAATCTGGTGTAGCAGGGTAACTCCAGAGGTTTTGGTGTGAAGGGTCATGGTCAGTACTAATGGCAATGAGCAAGGAACATATCTGCTTTTACTGTCAACAGCGAGATCGGCAGCTGGCAGTCCACCTAAAAAAAATACCAGAACCTATTCTGAGGCTCAGCAGAAATCATAATAAAGCAGCACTACACAGGTATTCCTCTAATCTCGGCAAGGAGGAGGATACAAACAAACGCAGAGTGAGCACTGAAAACGCACATTCTCTCTCTCTTCTTCCCTCCCTCTCCCTCTCTCTAACTTTTAGGAACTCCTCATCTGCGCTAATATGCATTACAAGGTGCTGGCTTCAAGCCAGGAACCCTTGCCTTGTGCCGACGTTGGTTTAAACATCACTTCAGAAACAATTAGTTTTGGAGTTATACCAAAGAATTGTCCATCTAAATGTTACTTCATTCTTACTAATCGTTTAATTTTTCACTTCAGGGTACAGTGCTTTGCAGCAACTAACGGGAAAGAACACTTAAATCCAACCAGGAAAACTAGTCCAGTGGTCAGTCAGATTACTGCCTTTTATTTCCTCAGCAGGCTCCAATCTATCTGTGCTTATCTCTCCTCCTGTTTGATTCATTTTCATGTTTGCTAGAAATATGTAATGTGTACGTTGTACTGACCCTGGGCAGGACTATGCTGTAACCGAGATAGGGCAAAGCAGAATGTGTGTGTGTGTGTGTGTGTGTGCAAGCACGTGTCTGTGTGTCTGTCTGAGTGTGTGTGTCTCTGTGTGTGTGTGTCTCTGTGTGTGTGTGTGTGTGTGGGGAGCAAGCCTCAGTCGATAAAGCCACCGAACAAAATTAAAGTGTGCATGATGCCTATGCAGAAGAGATTTATAATATACTTCCATCAGCAACAGCAACTTGCAGTTACCAGAGGACTATAATATTAAAAAGCAAGGAAAAGCTTTAGACTAGCCTAGAAAACTACGCCTGCTTCTTTTTATGTTCTAAAATGATGAAATAAACATCATTCAGATTTTGCCACAGTTAGGAGATGGGTATTTGATTGCATGATACATAACTTGAATACAGGAAATGCTTTCTCCTAGTCTTGTGAACAAAAGCTTAGCAAACTTGAATTTTGAAATCAGACTAGAAAATCAAGTAATCTAAAATAATCACATGGGATTGGCTTTAAAAAAAAACTGAAATGCCTCTCAAAGTTATTTTTAGAAAGAAAAAAAAAGGAAAAGAGAGAACATAATGAAAAGGTGTGGCATGCATGCTTCTTCTTGCAATCTCATTCCATATAATTTTAACTTCGCACAAACCAGTTCTCCTGAACGAGCTAAATGAAAACCTCCAGAAACTGTTTCAAGCTCTCCAGCTTCATTGCTGTGGTCTGTGGTACAGTCAATGAAATAGGCTAATGTCAACCCTAAATGCATTAATATATGGGCTCTGGTTAGTGTGCTTTGAATACTAGCAAAGCCTATGCTATACTTAAACAACTCCATAGTTATTTGGCTCAGCCTTCAAAAAACCCAAGAAACTGAAAAACTCAATATGCAGGTCACTAGAAGTGTCAAGAAAAGTCTACTAAAAACGGTTTTATTTTAGAAATAATGCTGTGCTTTCAGAACTTCTACTAAAATAGCCAAAGTTTTTTACACTTGCAAGAATATTCTGAAGCAATATACATTTGTACCTCTGCAGGCGCAGAGCTGAGACATCAGCACACACATAACTACGTACTTGATATATTTCCTCACCCACCCAGCCACCCTCCCTACCCTGTTCAAATTTCAGATTGTAGACTTTGATCAAAGAGATAAGCTTGTTTAAATAACACTGGACTAAACATGTTCCCAGTAAAAAAAATAATAATCAGACGACCATACCCAGCAGTTCAGAAAGTCTTCGAAGAGTTATTCTGAAAGTATGCCAGACTGTGTGAGAGAAAAAAAGGAGTGTGTGTGCATGTTCTCTTAGAGTAGGCGACCGTGCATCTGCAGACTCACAAAACATCAAGTAAGCACAGCTCTCAGCAGCCAGGCTGCAGGGCTGCACAGGCTGAAATGAATGGCAGCTACAAGTCTAAGCCAGTCACTCTCACACATTTCATTTGTAAGAATGAATGTATTTTATTTTGTGCCTTAAAACACATAGAAAAGACATTATCTCTTATTAAGCTGCGTAATCTGAGAATTAGTGCGAATCTGCCTGCCATATAAAGTACCCACTTCTATAGTGTGCTGCAAAATGGACTTCGAATTTTTATCTAAAGCATTATCCAACATGTATGCTATGTTAAAACTACTATATTGACAGGAAAGAAAATGCTCCAGTGTAATAGCTATGCAGAAGATGGAAAACAGAAGTGAGCAAACAGAGAGTTGACTTCTGAGTGTGCCCTGTTCTTCTTACATGCAATTTTTAAAAACCTCATTAATTATTTTTGGGAGGTGGCGCATTTCCAGTGAGTCAAATATTTTAAATTTCCATCAGATGCAAACAGCATTTAACACACTGCAGGGTTAACATCACTTCTGCTGTGTACTTTTAAATTAGGGACCCCATGAGCAGCTCTCCACAAGCCACAGTCCTCCCACTGAAAGGGCTCAGCAACAGACAGCTGCAGTATCCATGCAGCACACAGCCTGGTACACATCTTGAGAGAAAAAAATATGAGTGCCACAAACAAGATCTTGAGGACTGGCTGAGAGCCTCTGTGACAGCATCCTGTAATGTCTGACTTACTTTTCCTGTGGAAGAAAAGCAAGAGAGCAGGAAAGGGCAAGGGTGAGGCAGGGGACGTGTCAAGCCAAATCCCATGAAGAAGCTGAATTTTTGATTTTTGTATACTGAAAAAAACCCCAACAGGTTTTGATTCTGCTTACTACATACGGGGTTTTTAGATATAAAGAAACTATGAAATGCAACAAGTTATCAGAGGGTTGTTTTCTTTCTTGTCCTACACGTGCTGCTTGCTCCATATTAACAAGCACTGCCTCCTCACCGTGCTTTAGAGATGGCACTAAGTGCATCCACCTGTGGTCTCGCCGCTCAGGAAAATGAGATCTAGATTTCTAAAACCTGGTATTTGCACTTAAAGGTCAGAACTTACTTCACCATTCAGTTTAATCTGATCTATTATGTGTCAGATTTTACATGCTCTACAATATGGAAATATTACAATACAGGAAAGGGTACAGGATATAACAATGGTATTTAGTGCTGATTCACAAAGTTTATGCAAAGATTTGTTTTTTCTAAATCCCACATCATGTATGCCTTTAAAGCTATGCAGATCTCATACAGAAGGGCTTGCCTCATTCACTCTGGGGTTTTTGTTTTAAATTACATGTAGTAACAAGAGAGAGTAAATAAAAACATGAATCGGCTGCAGCACATTCATTTCCAGTGCTGGACAGATGTGTTCATAAATGGAAAATCTACCTCATCAGATCTAGTAATTTCTCAACTATTGTGCATTTAGCTGTAGCCAAGCTGCTCTATGTATTTCTCTCACCTTAATGAAGGTCTAATATTGTTTTGGAGTTGCTGAGCACATACTTCAAGAGAAAGTTGTCTATCACAGACACATGAAAATAGAGAGGAACTGGTTCTACAGAATCTGAAGACGTGCTAACTTGATACCAGGTATAGATTGGGGGTTTTGCTATATTTCTGAAGTTTGGGAACATACAAATAAAATTTGGCTTTGACCCCTCCAAATGTATGCATACACAGGAAGGAAAGAAAACAGCATTTAAAGAATACCGAAGTAGGAGGGACTAGTCCACTGTGGCTGAGGAGCATTACAGACATGTTAGCAAGGAAGGTCACAGCAGAAACTGTATCTTCATACACAGGGATTTTTAATGAGAATTAGTTGGGATAAAACACACCACACTTCTCATGGAAATGAGAAATTAACAGATTAGATAAATGAAAGTGACTGATTAAATCCTGTGTAACCCTTTTAAAAATTTCAACCTTTCTGTTTTCCTTTTCTAGATAGGCCAGAGTTCCGGTGCTCAACTCAGATTTTACAGAGTGGGGAATTTACTCTAAATTACACTAATAAAATACCAATACTAAATCACATTTCTGTTGCTCTGTGGTTAAACTAGCATCATTTTCAGCTGAAAAATACTTAGGTATGTTTCTAAAGGCAAAATCTGCTTATTTTGATTAACTGATGAATAGTTTGCTTCTATTTTTTTTTAATTGTTGACAAATGACTACCATGATCACATTAAAGCAGCAGACTGTGCACACTGCAGTTTGGCTCAACTGGACCATGGGTCCAACAACAGCTCAAAATTAGAACACAGCTTAAAATCCCCCAAAAGTAGCCTTCTTCCACTGATGGCAAATATTGTGGAACCAGTGAAGTGATCTCAGAAATAGAAAAAAAGAAAACAGATAAAAATTAAAAAATATAGAAGATATTTTTTTAACTTATCTAAATAACTGGAAGGAAGTTTGGGGATTTTCAATGCCATTAAAATCAATAATTTTCTATTGACTAAAAGTCCTGAAAGCCAGTCAAAGAATGGTAACAAAATAAGTTCAGTTTATAGGATTAAAAAAAAAAATAAAGGAGGAAGGAACAGCCTGAACATATTTTGCATTTTGGACAAGATAAAACAGAACTTTAAGGGAAAAGGAGATAAACCAAAAAATACTATACAAAGTAAAGTGTTCAAAAGTATATACTCTAAGTATGTACATGCATATATATGTACAAATTAAATATATAAATATATAAATATACACAAAAGCTATTAAAATTATAGAAAAACTTAAAGACAGCAAAACTCCATTCTATAACAAGCATTTTTCAGCACTAGTTTTAGTAAGTATTGCAACAATAAATGGTAAACTCAGAGCACTTACTATAAATTTTCCATAAACCTGCTGACAGTGAAAGACCATAAACTTTGTCTCTTTGGTTCCACAGCTATAAAGACAGAAGTTTTTTTTAGCTGCTGCAATTAAAAAAGAATCTATTGCACATAACAGGAGGAACATTATGTTTTTCCAAGATTCCACAGTAACATTACAGAGAAATTATGTTGTGCTTAGTCCAGTGAGGAAACTCCTCAAGATAGACAGCCGGAGAACAGCACCATCTACCCCACTGCTTTATAAATCTTCTCTGGGGGAAAAAAAATACAAAAAAAATTAAAGCTCTCAATACCACTAGGCAAATGAGGCATGCTTAAAAATTCCTTAGCCTGTAAGGAGAGATAAGTGCTTCATGCTGTTACTGGAAGTTTTGAACATTTAAAGTTTTTTAAGTTGATATGAAGATATATTCCTCTTTTTTTTCCCCTACTCCCAAATAACTCACTAGAGCTAGCCATGGCACCAAAAGACTAGACCTAAGATTTCTAACCCTAAATTTTTGGTTTAGGTTGGTTTTCCTGTTAAAAGGGGAGCTTCTGCTTTCACATGTCAAATACAAGTATAGGCTTTGAAAAAATTTGGTCAAAATAGTTCTTATTGCAAACGGAGAACTGTGGAATACAATTATTCCATGCATATGTTTATTAAATTACAGCATTTTAAAATGCCTTAAATTTTACCCATAATTTGTATGAAAGACCTATTACATACTTTGACATTATCTATGTAAACACAAGAAAAATTAGTCTAGGATGTCAGCATATCTTTTTGGCAAAGTATTCCAATGCTTTAAAAGTTAAGACTTTGTTTACATCTATTTATGACACTATAAGATTTTAGCCATTCAGCTGGAAATTTTGCATGTCAGTGATGAACTCAGTGATAACAATTTGGAAGTATCTGAGCCAACTGAAAGGAAATTATTTGCTTTTCCCTCTTTAGAGATTTCTAGAAACCATTTTTTGAAACTAGAAACCCTTTTACTGCAGCAAATAAGGAGTTTGGAGCAGGAGCTCTGGCAGGAGCTGAAGCTGTGTGTCACAAAACTGCCTTTTGCTATTCCTCTGAAACTCCATCCACATTTGGCCAATTTTTCTACCCTTGGAAAAATTGCAAGCTTTTAAGAGTTAAGATTTCTAACAGCTCTTTCCTGGCTGAGCCTGCTCTCCCCTCTTTCAGATCTTAGTCCTGACTCGACTGGGCACAAAACTTCCCAAAAGAAGGAATGACATGCTAGACTCCAAACTAGTATAAACACAGAATGTTTTCCCCTTTCATTACTCCTCTGGGGCAGAGGAATAGTCTGGGATTAAGTGCAGATTACTGTGTCAGTTATAAGACTGAATTTCAGTCCCCAAATGTACAGACTGAATTTCCTGAATCCAAAATGGGACACCATCTTCCTTCTCAACTCAGCATTAGAAAACAACATGTTAAAACATACCCTTTTCTAAAGAAGTAGAAAACATCCTGTAATATAACTGCCTTGTGCATTTTTTCAGTTTTTTGTACCTCAAAGATGGGAGAGGATAAAACTAAATAATTCTGCCTGACTCATACAGAATAAATTACTTAGTACATATGTAAAATGGGCCAAAATACCTGAGTACTCTGGACAAACTCAAAAGATATTAGCAAATACCGATGTTTCAAAGAGTTAGTAGATGCTTTCATGGATGCAGAAAGACAAGAAAAAAAGAGAACATTTCTCTGCTTTCCTACACAAAATGTTAACTACTTGCGAACAAGGATATTCACTGCTAGAAAAGCAATTATACCTTGATTTAAGATTAAGCAACATTCCATGCTTAATAACAAACACAACAGCCTGAAAGAATATTTCTCATAGATCTAGCTTCACGTAAAAGCCAAAATGAGCTTGGAAATACAAAATGGTATCTTAGTATCACACATTTAGAGAAAAATTAAATGGAGTGACTGATCACCATGATCCCTAGCATTAGTCTAGCAAGAAAACTATTTTTTGTATGTATTGGAATTGGCTTAAGGGGGAGGCATCTTCAAAATGATCAAACATTCCCATGCCCAAGCTCCCAAACATAGTCAGAAATGAGACACCTGCTTTATCCATTTATGTGGTGAATCTCATAAACAAAACTCTTATGTTTTGTTTATGAAATTCAGGGAGTGAAAGCCGGTCCAGATCCTTCTACTGAACCTTTCTATCCTTAAGAAGATCAACATTCCCACCCAATCTGGTGTCATCTGCAAACTAAATAAGGGGGCACTCAATTTGTCCAGATCATCAACAAAGATGTTGAACAGGACTGGCACCAACACTGAGCCCTGATGAACAGCACATCACCAGCCACCAGCTGGACATGGCTGATGTACTTACAGAAACACCTTTTACTGTCATTTATGGCAGCAGACAAATTAAACTCTCCTTGGGCTGTTGCTTCATGGCATCCTTATAGTCATCCTGAGCTCCAAAGACCCCAATCTGGTCAAGACATACAAGGACAGGCTGAGGTAGCAGGGTCTTCTCAACTTGTACGCAAAAAAGACTCAGTAATACCTTACTGCTAACTACAACCATCCAAGCAGAGAACACAGAAAATACAAACGCTTCTTGAAGGTGCACGGCAACAGTCCAAGGGGAAAGGGGACTGAGATGGACTATGGGAAATTCTGATTTGATATTAAGTATGATTTTTTACATTAGGAATAATTAAATACTGGAACGGGCTGTCCAGAGATGCTGGAACTCCTTTGAGGATGAGACTCAACTTTGAGTTCAAGACTCAATTGGACAAGTCCTTGATTAGCCTGACTTAAGCCTTCTTTGGGCAGGGGTTTGGACTAGATGGTATCTTGATCTCCCTTCCAGTTTATTCTATGATTCTATGCGTCTAATACACAGATCTGCAACAAAACAGTCAGAAGAGATTAATTACCTTGATGATGACGGTCTATTTCCCCATTTTCCACAGATGCCTGATTTCAAGATCTTATACATTTGATGAGTTGGGAAGGCAGAAAATTCTACTGGGCTCACTGTACCTTCTCAGCATTTCTGTAAGCTACTCCAGTCCTTATCCAAAATATCTTTGCTGCCCATTGCATCAGCAATGGGCCCACACGTTCTCACTAGTCAACAGCACACCTACTATTGAAAACTCACTAAGACTATGGTGATAAATAATCAGCCATCTTTTGTTGCTTCCACAAAACAAAACCAGCTGCCTTTTTTTGATGGAGACAGCTATCTCCATCAAAAGACTCATTCTGAAGTGTCATCAGTTCCCCGGGCCAGTGTTTTTCCATACATACATATGATGCAGGTACCTGTACAACAAGGTGACCAGAGTGTCCAAGTACTTAGAAGGTAGAGCCTAACCCCAAAACAAAAGAAAGTGTAAAATCAATCTATGCCATGACCTAGCTTCTTCACTCATTTCTCTTCAATAATGGTATTCAAAGATAATAAATTTGGTTTTAGCATTTACCCATTCACATTTCCTCCCCAGAAGATGATCCTGCAATTGAAAGTCCTTGTGTTGAGGCTAACCTTGTCACCTCAAGCAGATATTGTGACCCTGAGGCCAAGAAAACTCTTCGCCCAAATGACTTGGAAAAATTTTGCTGCTTTCAGCATTCCATTTTTATCTACCAGATACTGGTAGCAAAAGTCCCTCACTTTCTGTGCATCTTCAGATAAAGGGATTTGCTTTAGTTATTCCCCTAATCACTGTCAATCAATCTTCTCTGCTATTGCAAGCATGCCTACATGTACCAGTGAATAATCTGCAGTCAGCACATCAAGTCCTCTTGCATGCCTTAGGTTCTCCCTATCTACTTAGAGATTATCACAGAGCCACTGGACTGTTGCCAGTGCCACACAAGGAAGGCGTCTCAGTTTACCTTTGGGCCTGTCCTCACAAATCTAAAGTCCAAGAGGAAAAGCCCAAAAGGGGTATCAGTTGTTGAACTTATCGGTGTTGCTATACATGTTGCTGTATTCTCTCCTTGACGTCAAGAACAGGCTTGTTATTGCCACCACCAGACCAGACACAGCTGGTTCATTGCTGCCACTGGTCATCCACCTGGACCATGCTCCAGAAAAACACAGTTAGACAGCAAGTGTTCATTAAAAATTACCATGTCTACCAGGGAAGGTACTGGCTGCAATTGTCCTGTGCAGACCCCAAGCAAAATAGCAAATTAAATATTCTAGAGATAAAAGAACGGTAGATGTTGTAGGGGAAAATGCTGTGAGTTAATTCAACAAGCCTCTGTAGCCTGGAGATGTTGTCTGCTCTGGCGTACGTCTCAAAATTTTCTGTCATCAATTAAGAAAATATTTCTTAATTCTAACAAAAATTCAGATCCTCTACAAAAGAAGTCCCAGTAAGAGGTTCCCTCAGAAGACAATTCCATTTAAATAGCAGAAATCTACCATCTATATTAAAGATGCATTTTGGAGCTACTTCCGAAACAGACATAGCGAAGACATGCAGGACTAGAAAGATCTTGAAATGAATCCTAATAAGGCACTTTCTGATATGTTTACTTTTTTTTTCTTTTTGAAAATTGATACGGATTGTATTAAATATATAGTCCTAAATAAGGCTGTGCCATATATCTTCCATGATAATTTGAATCAGTTGCTGACTCCAGAGAAACTGATCATGATGAGCTAAGTTATGAGTTTAAGTGCTTTCCTGGATCAGGGCCTAAGTCTGATCCTCACGCACACATCATCTCCAACTATCAAAGACGTCCAAAATTAGCAGAGGTTATATCCCATTCTTTGGGAATAACTTGCAAGCTTTATGTAATTCTGGTTCTGTCATATAGCATATCCTCCTTACTCCAGAGAAGAATTTTTTTAACTGACTTAACAAGCCTACAAGCATGATCAATGGAATCCGCAAAAACCAATGCAAAACATTCAGTTCTATAGTGATTGTTATTTGTACTCAGGAGCACCTAAGATCACCATCAGAAATTAGGTTCTCATTGTGCTAAGCACAAGGTATACTTAGAACAAAGAATGTTTACTCAATAGCCCAGATTTAAATATATCAGTGACTGAATGCAGCACCCTTAAAAAACAAGTGTCTCCATTTCTCCATAAAAATCAAATAGACCTGATAATGTATCTCCTGCTTCTGTTTTGAAATTGCATTGTTTAATAAAACTGAGGTCTGTTTGCTAAACTCTAAATATAAAATCTTTCTATCAAGCTATCAAACAATTCAACAGTTGCAAATACAAGAAACCTATACAGAACTAATGAATTAGCACTAGCAGCAATTGTTAAAAAAAATCAGGCAGCTACAAAGAGAGCAATCACAAATGACACTCACGAACTAACCATAATGTAACTGAAGCATCAATATATGCTACAGCTGTTGAAGCATTTGGGTCTTGCCAGAACAATGAGCAACAGTAAAAATCACACAACTTCAGTGTTGTCTAACCAGCACCTCACAGAAAAGAGGGACACAATCATCAACAACACACCATCACAACGAGATGGGAAATAAAACCCACACACACAAAGAAAAAAAAAAGAAAATAAAAAAAAAAGAAAGAAAGAAAAAAGAAATCCAGTATAGGAGAAAACCTAGGCTTCTTGTTGGAGAAGGCTTTCAAAGTCTATGCTTCTGCAGAAAGACAAAAATGCATTGTCATCTGTCAAGCGGAACAAATAGGACCTTAGTAATTCAGTAACAGTTGCACTCTCTTGGCAGATATTAGCTTGTTTAAGGCAGGGAAGATCAAAGAAAGTAACTGGATGCCAACAGATGAAAAAAAAAAAAAGGTCAAAGTTATTTATTATTTCAGCATTCCCCTATCTTTATTTGTTTTTCCACCATTTTCATTGTTTTGTGCAACAAGATGGAGGTCTTTCTGAAACACAGCCATCAGTAATTTAATGAAATGGCTCTTTTGCAATACAGCCTCTTCTATAAGTTCAGAAGTCCATCAGATCAACAGGTTTCCTATCCATGAGGGGTGAGTGAAATAGACAGTTCCATGTACTCATTTAGCAAAGTGGTCCACAAGCCACAGAAATTATTGTTAATTAATTACAGAACCAGAAAGAATGAACAGCAATCATTGGCATTAGAAATGTCAAATCTAGGAATATTGATACTTGATTTGATGTCAAACTATAGGAAAACCAGAGTTAATATTAACTAGTTGCCATTTTTCCAGGGAAATGAGGTTGCAGTTGCAAAACCTTTAAAAGCAGCAAACGCTGCTGTCCAGAGACTTTTTACACCTGTTGCAAATTAATTTAAATTTTTAAGCCATGTTTTTCTCCCTGGAGAGATACCAATAAATTTAATTTCTTATTGTGCAAATAAGAGGTAGGATTATCCCTAGTAACTCCTAAATATAGGAGTTGCCTAAATACTCTTGTATTTAGGCACAGGCAGAACTCCAGTAATGCATCGCTTGTGCAACATGACAAAGAGAAAGGGGAGATCGGTACTATGCAGAGAGAACTGATACAGAGACTCCCAAGCCATCTTTACCTGACTCAGCACTGAAATGTGAAGAAACACTGCTGCTAGCACTGTGCCATGCTCTGGAGGATTAACCCCTGTCTCACAGGCAGCATATTGCCAGTACAATTACACTGCATTCTACACCAAGTTACTAATTGCCAACAACTAATTCAGGCAGTGATGTCGCACGATTCTTTCTACCCCACTCCTTCAAATAGCATAGGCATGCTTAGAAAGGCCTCTTGACAAGAAATAAAAATGCTCAGTAGTGTAGACTCGATTGATTCTTCTCCTTTGAGTACAAACAGTCTTGGCATCATTAGAGCTTATAGGGACTGGTGACACACTACAGAATCAATGCGGTGACATTGTGGGCAGCACCAGGAAGGCTGGAGCCCCTACAAAGAGGCGAGCATGCAGCAGCTAGTGTCACCCACCTTCATCAGAGCTGGCTGAGAAATGAGGAGATGACAACGAAGATGCTGAAAGCACCTTCCTCAGGAAAGTACTGCCCTCAGTGAGCTGCAGGCCAGTAAAGCTCCGGGCTGTTTTTAACCTAGTGAAAATAGGACATACCTGCAGACTCTCTGCAACTGTACTACAAACTGTTGCAATATTCCATGAGATAAGTTTGGCATGTGCCAAACAGCACTACCCCAAACTATTTCTGAGCTTGAGACATTAAAAAATTACAGAACCATTACTACTACTTAGTTTGCATTCATCCACTGCTTTGTGGAAACTATTAGCACAGATGCAAGTTATTCCAGGACAATTGGTCCAGCTGCCTAGGAATCATCTTGGGTGTTTTTGATTAATGTTTATAGCTAAAGCTCCCGGCTTTTAGGTTTGATCCAAAAGACTGGTTTGCAATCTGCTTTTTAGATGACAAAGTTCAAGAGCAATGCAGACTCCTGAAGCCTGGGCAAGCCTCACTCCCAGCAGCTTCAGAGCATACTGTGTATACTTGAGTACACACAGTGAGTTGTTGGGCACTTCTGACCTGAAATGGTCAAGCGAGCATTTGGAAGGCACAGAGGAAACACATGCCTGCTTCAATGTTCAGTGAGTTTGCCTTCCTGAAAGCCAGCCTATAAATTCAATCTTTCATGCTTCCAGGGTTTTAAAAAGAATAGTTTTGCAATACAGCTCAAGTGATTGAGCAGTGAACTGTTGACAAAAGCGGTCATATTCCTCCTCCTGCCTTTGCACTCCTGCATCTTTCATGCTTCCAGTCTGGGGACTGAGGTTAGTGTAAAGTTCTTGTTGGTAAGTTCTTGAAAGGTAAGTATCACGCTGGTGCAGCTCTTGAGCCAGATTAGGAGAAACTGCAGGAGCACATGGCCAGAATGAAGAGACCACCTTGTTCGGCAGCAGCAAGCCCTTAGATTAATTTAACAGTGCACTCAATGAGCCAAAGCAGAAAGGATGTAAACACTCAAAGGGATGTGTGTCCACCACACATTCAGATTGGTCATGATGAAACTGAATCAAATACACCATGGGTTACATATGCCTTTGACATGGTATATTTGTTTTCTATTATCTGTATTATACTATTCTGTCCTTAATAAATAATTTTGTTTTATCAAAAGATTCATTGTTTGCAAAACAAAAAAATAGTCCCTGCTTAACATCAAGTAGTATTTTGCTTTTCACAAGTTTTTATGGGAAGGTTCAGTTCACTATTTTCCACTTTTCTATTAAAAAAAAAACAAGTGCAACATGAACTACTTACGAGGAACTTCTGCATATTTGTAATTAGCCAATGTTGACAAAGAATAATATAAAAAACTAATACTAAAATTATGACTCAATTTCACAATAACTGAGTCCTGACTTCTTTTACTAGAAGAGAAATATTTATCTAGAATACATAATATTCTTTTTTAAAGTGAAATAAATAAACAGTTAATTTCAATACCTGTGACAGATCAAAAACTGTTCATCCATAATATTAATATTAAGAATTTTTCTTCAGTTAAAGTTTCACATAGGATTTAAAAGGTTGCTGGAGACAAAATACTAGGGCTAGCAATTCAGCACTTTGCTCCAATATAGCAGCAATCCCTGTATGCCTATGTTTCATTTTGTCAGAGAAAGATTGAATATGAGTAGATCAAATTACAAGAATACCTATTATTATTCAATACATATTATTCATTGAAAGCCTCCATCAGCTACTGAAGAAGAAAAATGCTTGTTGTTGCTTTCCACCATCATCTGGTCACTGCTCATTAATCAGAAGACTTCTGTAGCTGCAATATGACCTTCAGTCTGCAAAATCTACACTGCACAGAAAGCACATACTTAGTACTCATGACTACTCACAAAAATCCCCACACTTCAGTCTTCAGATATTATAAAGCACTAGGATGTATTCTCTTATGTAATCTAGATCCTGACACATAGGATACCTCAGTAAAACATTTGGAAGCAGAAGTAAAAGTTACTATTTCCATGCAAAATTTTATCCTTCAATATTCACAGTTCTGGTTGGGATAAAATTTAGTTTATGTCTTACAAATATTTCAGTAAATAATTTTTGAGAGACTGATCTACTGAATGTCTTTGTAGGGTTGTGAAAAATACTTACTGAAAAAAGGAACTGAGGGCAAATATTGGACCAGTGTTTCTCTTGAGCTTATACCACAAATCAGTTTTATCAGTTTCAGAATTGAAACAGGACTTAAATTCATTCATACTGTGTAATTTGACTATACTTAACAATACTGCAGCAGTTTCAAGTCAAGTGTAGATGCTGTGTGTGTGTGTTTAAAGACTGCACTGGCTGTCAGGTAGTATTTTGGGCAATATATAAAAACGGTTGCCTATCAGTCTGCATGTGTGTTGAACACTGATGACTTGTAAAGATATCTCCAATTTCACTGTGTGGAATCCATGCTCCAAAAATTTCCAGCATAGAATTTTACCACTGGGAATTCTTGCTTAAGGACTTCAGACACAACTTATATTCCCAGGCATTTCAACCCCCTCTTCCCTATAAAGTATTCTTAATTTGCTGTTCATTGTTCACTATCAAAAAACATAAAACATAATTTTATGCAAAAAATAAAAGCACTATTGAAAATCTAGACCTGCTCTGTGACAAAACAAATGTATGCTGAATGGAGATGACTACTTATTTTAGCTGAGGTGTCCAGACTGCATAAAACCACCCTTGATAAAACAGAGTGGAGTTTGTCAATACTTAAAAGGTAACTGGCAAACTTGCTTGACGAGCACGACTGTATCCTCCTCACTTAAATCAATGAATAAATAATCCCTATAAAATCAATAGGACTATCCTCAAATGAATTTTCAACAATGCCATGTAAAAATAATATGGCTCCTCTTATTAAAATGGGGGGGGGGGGGGGTGGTGGTGGCAGGAATCCACTGCAAGGTATTATTACTTCGCCCCATTTCTGCTTTGAAATGTTGATTCTGAGGAAATACAGGAGGAAATGCTCTTACACAGCCTCACTGACAGGATTAGCAGCCGATTTTTGACAAGAATCTCTCACTGATTACTTACGCTCCATGAATTCAAGGAAAAAACCCAAACCATCATAAAAGATACTGTAGCAGCAATATCAGAACTCCAGCAAACTTGAATGGTTTTTATTTTGTTAGGTGCGAAGTTTCTGCTTTGAAGGGTTAAACTGTCATTTATTTTAATCTCCCAGGCATTTCAGTAACCACTGATGCCATAACACTTCTATTAATGACACCTTTCACTCTCATGGATGGAAGTCCATGATGGAAAACAGAATAATCTTACCATTTTAAACATATTCTAGCAATGGTTGTTCATTTTATGGAGCAGCAACAAAATGTATTCACTTGCACTTCATGCTCTCTTCCTTTAATAGATACAGCAACTTCACAGTCTTATTTGGCAATAACCAGGCTTTCTATCAAAAGCCATCCAATTTCAAGAAAATATTTAGAGGTGAGAACTACCTCATCCTATAGCATTTTATTTTTACCTAAATTTGTTAAAAAACATTAACATGGAGTTCATTGCTTAAAAATTTTACATAAATCAGGATCTGAAGCTCAGCTAGCACTCTATAAAAATACTGATTTTGAGCAAAGCCTTCAAATATAATAATGTTTTCTAAAAAACCTCAGATAAACTGATCTTGCAAGAGCATTTGCAAGAGAAAATATCTGGCCTACATAGGACATGGGGCACATGCAGTAGAGCCATTTATGTCGCATTTTAGATAAGTTACTTAAGAGCTTCCTATCACCAGCTTCCTTTCTCCTAAGCCAAAGCAGCTCCATTAACACATCCTTCCTGACTGAAACTACCACACAAATTTGAAGAATATCCACAACTAAAGTTTCATAGGCTCATATTGCTTGAAAATGTAACTTGTAAAGAAGCAATCAAAAGAGATCACTGTGAACAATCCCAGTATGAAAATGGAGATCCTCTAATCTCATCTCAAAGATATGGAAGTGCCTGTAACATCACAGAAACCACTCTCCTGAAGAGGTTACTTCCTTCCAGACAGAAATTGAACCTCGATGTTCATAAAAACTGAGGCCTGATCATCCCCCAGAAGCTGAAGGCTTGATAAGCCTGCCAAGGCCACCGTCTCTTCAAATGAACAGAAAGACGCATATCTGCAGCTAAGTGGCTGGTAATGCCTGTCACTGCATCATCTCATTTGCTCTTCAGAATCTTTGAATTCCACACGAATTCCTTTCCTAATTCTAGCTACATACTCAGATCTTGCTCCATTTACAGCCTGTCCCTAGGTAATTACATATTATGCCAACAGAAAAATGAATCAATTGAATAACCTGCATTTTAAGGAACACCAGAGGTCAGAATTATTAGATGTGAACAAAGAGTCACGAAACAACATTGTGCATATATGTGTAACACATCTAGAGCACTTCGAACACACGAAAATACTGTTCGATAGACTTAAATTTTCCATATCTAAATATATACAAACAAAATTTATATTTTCTTCAATTCTGGGTCAGCTTAAATTGTCAAAGAGAGATGTCTGAATCTTTTGGCTTTGTTACATCAGTGTCTTGTACCGACAAGAAGTCTGAAGAAATAAGTGAGGAGAGCCAGACTGCATAAATGTCTTCATCAGCATGTCTCAGAGAAACAGCTAAGCCAATTTGTAACAACTTTGTTTTATTTACTTCCACATATTCTTGCAAAAACTTCCTAATTGTGTGCAGGTCAGGTTAGCAGCCCTTGCTTTTGGTACTACAGAAATTCCTTCGGACACACACAGAACAATACCATACAATTCATATCGGTACCAAACTGTTAAGCATAATACTTAAAAACAATACTTCTGAACGCAATTCAGTAGCCTACACACAGCTTTTTCACACCTTTGAGGTCACTCTAGGACACCCAAGACACTACACGAGGGTGGCACATACGACCACAGAGGAGACCTGTGACCTTTGGAGCAGCTGTGCGCGGTCAAGTGGCAGCTACGTCTTACAGGCCATTGTGCTTGCATTGATCAGCAGAGACATAACATACACATATATAAATATGTGTGTTTATATAGTTATGCATAGGTGTGCTGCATGTGTGTATCAGCAGCTTATCTATACATACATGTGGGTGCCCACGTCACAAAGGTCTGTTTCAGGGGACAAAAGCTATACCTTTTTGTACTTGTGTCCTTTTTATACTCATAAAACAAACAGCAAAAGACGAGTCAAAATAATTTGCCAGTGTAGCTTACCCATAAATAGAGGTAAAAGAATTACTTATTACAGAAATTCACTCACCTTGAGAATCTCTCTACCAGCAGGATAAAAAGCTTTACTTCATCTTTTACTACGTATCTTTCATGTTTGTACTTTCAGGTGAGGCGTGGCCCACTGTGTTCAGAAACTGTACAAGCAACATTGACTGTATTTACATCTGGCATTAAGGTCTTCCTTCTACTTTATGTTTTATTACCGTTTCCTATACAGAATTCCAAATAAATTTCAAATCCATCATTTGTATGGAACTTCTACCTCATATAAATTAAAAACAGATTTTGTATAGATTAAGTGATCATAACATCTATCCACATTTTTTTAAAATATACTTATAGTAACACAAGTATTTTTAAAAATGCTTTGGTCTCTGAAATAGATACATCCGTTATTAGCTTTCCAAACAAAAACTGTTTTCTTCTTGCATTATCAAGACATTTTATTTTTAAAAAATAGCAAATTCTGATGATGTTAAAACCGAAATTTGACATGGAGTCCTTTTCTGTGGTATTTCAACTTAATAAATCAAAGGCAGAATAAAAGCATTAATTTTACTTTTCAAGGCTATTGTCCATCTTTTGCATTCAATTATTTACCAAGTCATATTTTATTTGGAGACTTACTGATCATCTACAACTGACTGAAAGATATGATATCCAAAACAAACTACAAGAAAATTTAATCACTTTACCAGTTTTCCAAAATGAACAAAAGCACAGTTTTATAGACACCTGGGAGGCTCAAATCTACTGACCTTACATGACTCAAATGCACTATATGAAGGCATGAGAATAGGCGACACACCAAGCTAGTGCTTTGTGGAAAAGTAAATCACTCACTGGTCGAAAACTAATGCCTATATTTGAAACTTTTACTCGGTAAAGCTGTATAAACGGGTCTTAGAGCACAACTAGATAGAAACAGAACAGACTGGAAGAGAACTGGAGGAGAAGTTAAATATACGATAACCCGATTAGTGCAGACCCAGAATCCCCACAGCCCTGTAATACTGTCTTCAACAACGGCTGCTACAAATGGACGTTCAGGGAATGGAAAGAACAGGTCAAGTTTATGTGATATTTCTCCTATATATTCTCCTAGCTTCTATTTTCTGCTCACAGGATATGCTGAGCCTAATCCAGTTATCTATTCAACAATCCTCAATGGAGCTATCATTCAAGCTGTTTTCATTCTCGCTTCAACCTGTACAAACTGTTTCTATCCATAACAACCTTCCTCAGAGAATCTCACAAATGCCTGCTATGTAGGAAATTACTTCCTTTTGCTTGAAGTTTCTTGAAGTTTCACTGCATGGTCTAGGCATGATTCTCCTTTCTGAATAACAACCTAACACTCAGTCTCTATCAATTTTCACATTAAATTCAAAACTGGGATCCAAAAAGACACAACAAACCAACTCTGAAGACCCCCAGAGGAAACTGAAGCCACTAAACACCTCCCTGAAAAATGATTGCTTTTTCCCCTTTGGTACAGCACTGAAGCCAGTCTCCCTTAGCAGTTGAGTTCCCAGCTTCCTGTCTCAGGCAAGCTGGAATACATAGAAGAGGAAAAACAGAATTAAAATTCTCTGTGAGCAGTTTGGAAGGAGTGGTCTGAACACATCGAACAGAGCAGCACACTAAAGGAAAGCTTAACAAAAGTTAGTAACTTATTTTATTTAATTTTTAGGTGATGAAGGTATGAATAGAAGCAAGACTGCAGCCTGGTGGTTGGAAATTTCACGGGGGAAAATGAAAACTTGCATTTTGGTCCTGCTCCCAGAACTATTTGTGATTTATCCAAAGCTTTCATTTAAAACTCACGAAATAAGTTTTAGATGAAGACTGAAATGCACAACTGTGCTGGTTTCACCAAGCTAAACAATACAGGAAGACTAATGATTTCTCTGGAGTTCTATTAAGCCCAAACAGCTTCATGCAAAGTATATTTGCTAGGAGGGTCCATAGCAGCAAGAGAGAACAGCAAGCTCAGAAACCAACTGGGACAAGGTACACAGCCAGCCCTTGCCAGCACTAAGGCAAAGTTTCTGCCTGTGATAGAGACAGAGTCTGGAACAATCGCTCAGTAGATCACTAGATTAAACTTGTTAAATACAAAAAAAGTTTTATCTATACTTCTGATAACCATCTCTGAACTCATCCTTCCTTGAACACATAGCTAAGTATGAGGTCAAAGAAACAGAGTTCCCATATTCTCATTACGGTCCTAGAGGACAATGATAACAACATAGGCATAACATAGAAAGACAATTATAAAGTGTTGTCTTATTTTCTGGGTAGTGGAGATAAGGTATTACTTTTACATAAGTGATGGTTTTCCAACCAAAAAACAGAAACTATTTCTCACCAGAATATTTATCATCATTAACGATTAGCTTCCTGACAAATTTTCAACTAACAGTTATTTTTATGCCTAAACTATCAAGGTAAGTTCAATATTTTGCTGAGTGATGAAAACAAATTAATTCTCAAGTGAATCTGCACATCACTCAGTCTAGCTTAGTTTTATATATGTACCTGTAATTGCAAAAGTACTCTGGTGCAGTAATGCCATGAAAAACAATGGCTAAATTGTTCCTAGTTTGTTTACTTATTCTTACTAAAGAAGGCTGCAGCAACTAAAAAAATTTAGTTTATGTAAATGTAAAAAAACATTTATCCATGACCCTTCTCTGTCTGACTCATGCAAAATTTTTCATTTCCCTATATCCCAATTTCATATACATCCTGTAGGTTCGTAGCACCTCACCCACTCAGTCTCCCAGTACGATTTATATGCTAGCACCAGCCAGTGTTCTCAGAACAGTTATAAACATTAAATGGCATTAATATTTTTCCTTATACAACACAGGGATGTGGCAGGGTTTGTCCAACACATACCATTTTAGCAATAGAGCAGGATAAAACCTAGAAAATAGATGTTTTCCCCTTTCTTGATCTAAGTGTGTTTTCTCATTGAATATCATCCATCAACAAAGCGTATGACTCAAAGGCTACTACTACGTAGAACATAATTTTGCAAGTTCCAAAATTCTAAGAAATCTGAAACCAAAATAAGGCCACCTTTGAAAACCAGAAATTATTCAACTGATAATCCTGCCAGCCAACTGCGCAATCGCATGTTTGCTGCTCAGAGGTGGTCAGTATCAATGGAAAACTTAACTTCCCGTTAAGCAGAGATGAAAGCATGGGAGAAGGTACTAGTGCACTATAATCCAGGCATCTGTCTCAGCATTTCACTGGAGCATCTGTAGCTGAACCATACGGAACTGCACAGAGAGGATATAGGGTTAGGCAAAATAGTCTGAGAGCCATTCTAAGTGGTTTAATAAATAAACAAAAAATATTTTACCTTTAGATATTTTTTCCAATTGTGTTATATTCTTCTTCTAGGTACTCAGCAAGAGTAGTCATTTTCCTAGTATAGGAATCCTCCTAGTATACTAGAAGAGTCCCAGGAAAACTATCATATTCAATATTCATTATTCTGAATGCACAAGGGGAAAAAAATGAAAAAAATGCTTAGTTCAAAATAACACTTTCTTGTTCGAAAATTGTTACAAAATATCTTTTGCCTATATTCCAGGTATAATTTAAAAACTTTATTCATATTTGGCTTTTCTTAATATATAAAAAAATATCTAAAGATAGGCAAATCACTGACATCTGTCTGTTGCCACAGCTTTCAGCTACATGGGGAGCCATCATGCAGTTCAATAGCTCTGAAACTATTTCAGATAACATTTTCTACAATGCTAGTTCTATTAGGTGATTCAACATCCAAAATGCTGAACACTTGCCTTCCCTAGTGTGTCTAGGGATTCCAGCAGGAATACTATTTCGAGAACTAAATCAAATGTTTAAAAAACTTAACCAACACACAGGTTAACCTGATCATACTACTTCATCATCAAAATATATGTATTGCAAGATCAAATCCATTTCTAGTTTATTATAATTTAGTGGCATTGTGGTTACTCAGGTGCTAATTAAAATCTGGCTGTACTATTTAAATCCCATCTGTTCTCTCTTCCTCCCTTACCCTATTGGCAGATTGGTTGGAATATTCATAGCCATGAGAGTAAATCAGGTAAAGATGGGTATCTGATTAATACAAGAAAAGATACAGGAAAACAAAGTTGCACTGCTATCGTGCAACAACTTCGAACACAATTCATAAATTCCATAAAGTTGTTATCACAGTTTGAAACTTTGATTAAACAGAAATCCTGCACTCTCTTCCCAAATTGCAGGTAATTTTTCTTTCTGTTTTTCAATTTTTCAAAGTTCTTCTAAAATTATAGACAAAAGAAACACTATTTTCTCTTCTGGTATGCTTCAAGCATTCCTCTTAACCCTTCATGCTGCTTCACTGTTATAGCATCTGAGGATCACATTAGTTCTTCTTGTCACAATATCACACAGGCAGATCATGATTGCTTTGCTCTCTCAACACTCCTTCCAAAACCATTGTTTTCTGAGACATGGAGTAAGACTACTATAAATGTGCAAATATAACATTTGCTTGGCTCGTTCTTTGATTCACGTTCAAGTCCTGCTTTCCTGACTCACTATCAGTATTCTCGTATGGCTAAACTTCTAATGTCAGTCTTGGGATCACTGCTGGAGTGATCCAGCCAGCTTAAAGCAAGGACTGCAAATTCAGCTGAGTTTCCCAGGAAACACAAGCACAGCTGTGAGCCCCATTTGCTGTAGGACTCCCTTAAGATAGACAGCATGCATACATACTCAGTTTAGTTTTCTCCTTCCAGGGTATTTCTATTCCCCTGAACTCAAAGGACGTGCATCTTCTTCACCTGCAGCCAGGCACAAATATGCACATCTTATCACTCAGGTACACAGGTACAACCCTCTCACTGTTCAGGATGTGAAACATGCTAAGAATTGTGCCTCGGTGCCGCATGGGTGACAAGTCCCAGCACTGTGGTATGGATGCAGACATCCACTCTAGTGAGGACTCATTTTGGATTACTTCATGGGTGTGGTCCACAAAGATAACTTAAGAACAACCTAAGGGTTTATTTACTTTGAAGCAGATATATCATTGTAAAGACCAGAACATATTTACATAGAGTAATACTGATGCTGCTCCAAAACATCCAGATGAATGAAAATTTTCTTGCAAGCAAACTAAATTCTATTGGAAAAAGGGAGAACAACAGTACTTGTCATAGGGCTGAAAAAAGTTCTCAATAAGTTTGCCTCTATTTTCTTACGTGTCACTGTAGATAGGCACATTCATTCAGTGTAGATAAGCACTTTCCTGGCTTAACTCACTAAATCTCTGAAGATTTTGCTGATTTTTACTTTAAACAAAATACTAAAGTATATCTTGTGTGAGAAGCTAATTTTGTTTTAGTTATGCCTCAACAATGGTTGTCAGAGGCACGTGGGGGAGCGGTTGCACATGTGCCATTTGCAGAAGGCAGCTAGGAGAAGATGGAGGAAAGCCTCGTCTCTGGGGGGACTTCACCTGGCACCACTACTTCCCATGAGGGACGGAGCAGGGAACACTGTGGAGGGGCTTCTCCAAACATGTCACGAAAAGCTCTCCACCAATGGACGGCACAGGACGGTTGGACTGGGCCAATGGTTCCTTGTTACGGGGCAGACTTTGGGAGAGGAGGTATAAAAACTGGGAGGTATAAAAACTGAGTCAGGGCTCACTGCTGCTTGCTGAGGCCCAACCTGCCTGCCTTCTGGCTCTCCTGCCCTCGCTGGCTAGCTCTTGCACCTGTCCTGCCTTCCTGTGCCCCTGACCACCGCCTTGCCACTTCGCCCCACGTCCTTGCCTCGACTGCCTGCTTCCAACCCTGCTGTGCCAATCACTGCCCGCCCTGCCATCGCAATCCAGCCGGCCACTGCAACCCTGCCCAGGGTCGTGGTCTTCCCGTCCGAGCGCCCACTCACCACGTGTCTGGTGCCGTCGCTGCAGGAGCCGAACCCCTCTGGGAGCCACACAGGCTCCATGAGACCCATCCTGGCCACAGGCAGGCAGCGCACACATCCCCTGCTGCCTGGACACCCACTGCACTGCCCTGGCTCGCTGGTGGTAACGCCCTCTTTTCCTCTCTGTCCTCTCTCTCTCCCCTCTCACACATCCCTTTCCATTTTCCTTTCTTCTTTTCTGTGTCTTCTAGCCCTCTTTCGTCTGGGCAACTCCTTTTCCTTCTCATTTTCATCACCAATAAAGGGTTCTCAGAGACAAGGTTTGCCTCGTTTGGCTTAATTTAGTTCCCAACCATCCATTTTTGCAAGAACTCTCTGCAGTTCCCCGCAGTGGAACGCGACATCTTGTCACAATGATACCTCAGTGACTAGGAGAGAATTAACTGAAATATGCACTAATTTGGCCAGAATTAATATTTTCAGCAAACTAGTGCATTACTGCTACAATGCCCATACAACCAGCATTTAAGACAGAGCATTATGACTAGCAACAAAATTCAGTGTTGACAATGGAAAGCATATGTGAAACAGCACATGGCTTTAAGATGATTCATTCTAATCCCGTTGAAGACATTAGTAATTTGGCTTCAAACTTAAATGAGGACATTTTAAGACCTTAAAAACGAAAACTAAGAAACAAGTCCGGAGCTAGCAATGTTGGTTATAAAAGAAATCCATTTGAATTACAAAAGGAACACTCTTTAGAAAAATTGCAAAAGGCAGACATTTGTGTAACAGCAGATAAAACTGGCACTCACTGAATATAAATCATAATCAGTACCATTTGAAACACAAATTCTGTGGGGGGGAAAAAAACAACAAACTCCAAAAACCAAACTATTAAAAAAACCTCTCAGACACATTTAATGATCCACTTACAAAAACCATGTAATAGTTGTTCTATGATAAAATCCCATGTTATTTGAGCTATATCAGAATAAGGTAAGTTTTCTAGGGTGAGGAGGAATTAAGTAGGGAATATCACTAATTCAAAAGTTTTAACTAAATGACCGAAGAAAACAGCTCTTTCAGTTAGATTTCCTAGTATATCCAAATTTGTAGAAAATACAGCATGCTAGAATGTTCTCTGGGTGATCCAGTGTAGGAAAGCAATGAAGCAGAAAGTGGTATGCCGTGGAGGAGTAGGGTTATAAATTTTTTAAAAAGGAATACGCTCAGCTGTCGTATAGGAAAATGGGCAACTGTCCAGATTAGGACAAATTATGTTTGATTTCACCACTGGAAAAGCTGTCTTAGAGTATTTACTTTTAGAAAAATGTTATCACAGTGTATTGCAGGAAATTTGAATGACAAAGATGTATTTTTAAATTAATACAAAGGCAAAAAAAGGTTATAAAATTTGAAAAATAATTTTAGGACTTAGCTATTAAACTCTAAGTGCTGTGGCTCTACCAGCTGTATATTCAAACAACAATGGATGTTAGCATTCTTTTGGACAGGGCAGGGAGGGGCTAAGTGATAGATAATCACTTATTAACCACAAGTCTGGTTTGCAAAAGAAACTTCCTACACAGAGAATAAATAAATTTTGATCTCTCAAGAATATTGGTCTGAAGTGACAGCAAATTTGAAGTTAAAAAAGACTTTAGTGAATACATTATACTATATATCCTTTTCCAATGCTTACAGAAAAGACAGCAAATACAGAGAAGGCATAGAAACATAGACTTCCTAGAGGTGCATAGTCAGCCCATGTATTTGGATATATGCCAAGAATCTGGAATGAAAAAGGGATAAAGAGCATGAAGTTTTACAGATTTAGAACTGTTCAGTGAGCAATGAAATTGGAAAGCTTCGTATTTTCTGCTCTAGATGACCATTGTTCTGAAAATGGCTGATGCCTACGTTTTTTTCTCACTCAGCACTCTTAGTGGGTTTTGGAAGATACTTCTGCCCAATGACAACGTTGAATCATCCTTATGTATAATATCACCTACAGAGTGTCTTTTACCAATGAATGCAATTTTGAAATTGCTTCTTTAATGGAAATAAACCTCAGAATTCTGCAGCACAGTAGTGCTGCCAGCTGTTAGCAGAAATGTCGGCTTTGTGGGTTGGAAGAACATAAGGTAGATATCCATAGCTCCTAAGATAACTGGCACAAGCGTACTAGCACAGGTGTACTAGGGCCTACAAACAACGTCCCTCAGGTAGAAACTGCCATGGGAGACCCTGGAACTCCCCTCCTCTGAAAGGAGACATCGCCTTCATTCTTACAGTTCACGAGTGGAGTCATTAATATGGAAGAAAAAATACAAAATATGAACTCCACGCACAGATGTCTGCAGATAGCACCCTTTCCACAACACCATTATTCTTATTTGCAAAGCTCTAGTATTTCAGATTATTTAAAGAACAGTGCTATGAAGCCTACACAGAGAGAGGCCTAGTCTGACAGTGCACCCTGTTTCCCTTTGGCCAGCATCACGCACTGAATCTTTTTCATCTTTTCAAAACTGGACAGTTCTGCCATCTTCCTTGACTACCAGTCACTAAAACTCGGCATTCAGCTTTTCATTCCGTATTTGTCTTTCAGGCCACCCCTTATTCACACTGCTGATAATACATTGAAAAAGAAAGATACTGATGCTAATTCAGGAAGCCTCTAAGATGCAAACTGCTGGATAGAGAAGATGCATTCTTTGGAAATATTATAGTAAATTGATTATATTCTTATATTTTAAAATATGCATCCCCTTTTACCGCTGCTGGCGGCAGAACTTTGTGCTACATAAACATGTGATCTTGAGCCAGTATGGTCTTTCTTTTGTTCCTGGAGTTCATTCTAATCAAACTGCTAAACCTAATTTCTGTTTCAGAGATGAAATAAAATCATTTTGATCTCACCGATTAGAGGGCATCAAATTATAAGCAGATTGCATCTCATCTATGTGAGAAAAGCTTTTTAGAAATGTTCCATATCCATCAATGACAACACACAGGAAAAAAGCTTTTTTAGAAAAAGCCAAGTACATGGGCAAGAATTAGCAAGCCTATATGATGTATTTTTAACTGGTTTATCAAAACCAGAGAAATCTCAGACTGGAGGGAATCATGCCATAATGTCTCTGTATCATCCACAGAATTCAGCCTCGCAGATATACCCTTGTGAATACTGTTCTCCTCAGAGCATGGGAAGAGTCTTTTCTCTAGCTTCTCATATTGTAGAAACCTGACATGTTTACATGAGGTCCTGAGCCATTTCTTAAATGGAATCCTCTCTAAAGCAAGTGTAAATTAATTCTTCTGGAAACTTCTAGAAGCTAAAAACTAGTTTCAAGTGATTATTAACAGGACCTAAAAAGTTTCACAAAACTTGTGGGCAAACATAAAGGGCAGAAACAACGCCACAAAAGCAAGAGTATCGCTCAACACAGACACAACTTCTGAGGGCCCAGCTAAACCTGGCCTTGATCACAGTAACTCATTTCCACAGCCACAGGTGACAGGCAGCCCAAAGTGACCCACGGTCATACTGACATTCTCACATTCGAGAGGACAGAAGACATAACGGCTTCGTGTTTGCAAACAGTGCTGAACACTCTGATTAAAACTAAACAAGGGCAAGTGTTAAGAGAAATGAAACCAGGGGCATAACAATACACAGCTATATGAGCCCTCGAGCACAGAAAGACAAAATGGCAACCTGTCATAAGAGTTCCCTTTCGCACAGCTTAACAGGGCAGACACAGATCCAAACTGGGGTCTGCTCAGCCAGGACCATGCCATGGGACAGGAGCACGGACACTTCACAAATGAAAGGGCTGATCTAGCCCAAAAAAAAAAGCTCCTACAAAATCCACACCTACTTCTCCTTTTGCAGTTATCTAAATAAGTTTCTAGGTACGCTCACGACCATGATTTCTGGATTTTGTGCTGATCCAGCAATACTTTACTTCTCTCTCACTTACATTCTGTCCTAAATTTCTCTTCCTCTGTCTCATAACTCTGTCTATTTAGCTTTTCCCAAGCAGTATGTTTCTCACTCACGATGAAAAGGGGGAAGGGAGCAAGAGGTAAGACTTAGTACAAGAGTTACACCTTCTCCCTGGAAAACAGGAAGTTACTGCATCACATAAATGAAAACAAACAAGAGAAAACGGATTGAGAAAAATGTCAGACCACAGATACCCTTCCCACAGATAACTCTTCAGGGCACTTAGCAGCACATAGCAAATTTTCCAGTATCCCACAGGTTCTTACAAGATGGACCCACATGAATTCCTTCCCATTAATCAAGGAGTCCTACACACTACTGCTACATCAGGAATGCACATATTATTTGCATGAGTAAGAGTGGTGGAAATGAAGTTAAAAATATATCCACTATTTCATCTGTCAGTGCAGAATATCTAGTTGCATAATTACCTAGAATTCAGAAGGAAGCTTGGGCAAATTATTTTCACCTAAGAGTCACGAAAAAAGAAGACAGTTGCTATGTATCAGAAGGTATTGAAGCATTAAGATACTGGTAATACTGGGGAGAAACCTGATTGCTGCCACTACTTGCTTACTAGAGGTTATGAAAAGAAAGAGAAAGTTGTATTTTTACTTCTAGCTTTTAAATTGATCAATGTTAATTAAATCACTAAGAATAGTTAAATAGGAATCAAGTTAGCTTTTGATGCTATAATTCCATTTTCTCTCTGTAGGTGTTCTTCTGACTTTGTCTGCCTAAGTAGCAAACTTTCATTTTATTCTTCAGGCCCTTTGCCAGCTTCTTCTCTTTCCTAAATTATCATAATCCTCTGTGAACTGTGGTAAAATCTCAGACATTCATGCAGCAATAAAATGGTTTTACTACCAAAAAGTTTCTAGCAGTTTACCTACTAGGAAAAGAAGTCACCATTTCAGAATGAGAAGACCCATGCTGAAAAGTGTGCTATCACTCTCCTGCAAGATACTAAAAGGTGACATTTCCTGTCTACGCATATTAGAGAATCATACGAAAAAAAGAAAACGTTGCTTTTTTGTGGTCTTGGTTTCTTTTTTAAATGTCTCTCCTAAGTCAGGAATCCATGGAAATTCAGAGCAGTATTTGTGAGATGTAAGGTGGTTAGGAAACACTCACATATATTTTTATGCAGATAATGCCTGATCCTAAGGAATATCTGGATAGAGACAGACAAAAATATAGGTTCCTACGAAATCAGTAGAGGACCAGAATTTCAATTCAGGATTTCAGCATTCTCTGAATGTTCACAATATTCCACTCAGAATCAGAATGAGAAGTGGAGCACCAAGATTTACATCTACTTCAGAACATGGTAGAAGGAAAGAACCAAGGTTCAGATTCATTAGAAATTGAGGCTGGTTAGTCAAAATAAAAGAACCTTCAGCTGAATAAAGCAAGAACCAATCAACTGGTGCTTAAAACTGAGAAAGAAGATTATGAGTAATTTTTTAAACAAAAAAAAAGTAAGAAAATAACAATATGGGAAAAGATTCCAGACCATAAGATGTAACATGTCTGTTACAGACGATGAAGAGAAAATTCAGCGCAATCAGTATCAGAGGGCGAGAGTTGTCAGATGAACAACAGAAAATAAGCTGGCACTTTAAACAGGGTGCCAAGAGAACAAAAAAGTTGGTACACATGCTTCCACATGAATACTGGAAGGCATAAGAAATATAATGACAGCACTGCCATATTTAGCCCTAAATTAAGGCATGGACATCCTAGGCGTATCGGAAACTAGTGAATAACCCCTGGTGCTAGCATACAAAATACACGGGAAAAATTAAAGCAACCAACTTTATCAGAAGCAGATAGGGTACTTTTGTAGGTTGAAGAGAGCCTAACGAAAACAAATAGATTAGCTAAGTACCTCAAAATGTAGCATGGATTCTATAGGGCTTGAAATATCAAGCCAATGAAGAAAAGGATGAATGGGAGCCTACTATTGGGATGGTGACATAGTTTCTGATGTGCTCAGGGACATGAGGTAACACATGCAGAATCTATGACAATCATGTCAGCTTTTGGCTATCTCTATGTAGGGACCAAAAATGTATCAGGCTATAATACAACAACCAAATAAATGACACCATTAATTATTTTTCCATGGAGCAAATAGTTAGATAGTCCTCAATAGAAGACGCAGTGCATGACTTAGTTCAAAAATCTCGCACAGTGAAACAGCCTATGCAGAACAGCAACCATTTCATGCCTACAGACATCTTTGCAGAAGTGTGAAACTCTAAATACCCACCACAATGCCCTCAGATCCAAGAGGACATAAAAATAAAAGTCACCTTAAAAAAACACTGGGAGAGCTGAGATAACTAAATCCTTAGAAATGGCTTCTTGAAGACACCATCAGGGAAACAGAGCCACTTAAGGAAAGGCTTGAGAAAGGGCTGAGGGAAGCCAGGAAGGAAAGGGAGTAGATTATATGCATGAAGGCGAACTTCCAAAGACTGAAGTCATGTGTAAAAGAAGAAAACAGGAAGTCTGAGGAGATGTGAGAGACTAGGTGCAAGCACACCGTAAGACAGGCCAAAAAAGTGATTGAGAAATAACTAAAGCAAAACTAGCACTACATTGTTCTTGAGACACAACCGGAGCAGAAGCCTGCCAAGGGCTATCTGAAGATCAGGGCACAGAAAACAGCAAGAACAGCAAGAACAGCAAGAAGAGCAGTCCTTTGCAGAAGTACGTGGAATAACTAGACAGCTTTTAAAGGAAACACAAACTTGCTTTCTGAGCAACTCAGGAAAAGATCTGTCTGAAATGCAGCTGAGTCTAGAACAGGCTATAGAAAGATTTGACAAAGTGAATACAAAAAAAATTGCCAGAATCAGATCATCTCCACCTAGGACAGCTAAAAAACTCCAGAAGTAAGTAAGTAAGTAAGTTACAGTAATTAGTGGTACACTCTCAAATCTCACTTCATACATTATGATTGGCAAATGGCCAACAAAGAATTCTACCATCATCTATGTTTTTTCTATACCTGGAATACCAGTTCCAGGTTCTGTCCCTTCCTCCTAAGCAGTATATGGAAGGACACAAAAGGTTTAAGATAACCATGGATGACAAAAGGTCTGGAGAACATGCAGAATGTCTCTTTTGTAGGAGGGATGAAGAATAAAGTAAATTGGGATTGCACTCTTAAAAAGACGCACATTAGATGGAGTATGAGAGAGATCAGCCATACCATGAATAAAATGGAGAAAATTGGTGGATTTTGACTCTTTACCAGTACAAGAACCACAGGGCATGAAACAAAGCCACTAAGACCCAGGTTCAAAACAACCAGAGATAATTTTTCATGGAACAGAGAGCTCATTGCTAAATTACTTTCCAGATCCTCTAAATTCACTTGGATTCTAAGGGACACAGAGAAAACTTAGAAGATCAATCCACTAAAGTTCACTAAATACTGAAAAGCCCCACCTGGCTCCTTAAATCCCTAAATTAACTGAAGGCATGGAGAGTATTAGAGGGAGCATATGCATTTGCTTTTCTTTCTCTCATGGTTCATACCTTTCTCCCTGCTAGCAACATGGCTGAGCTAAAAAGAAGGGATAGTGCATTCTTATCTTTGAGATTTTTCAGTAACAGAGGTTCCAGCACATGTGTAGAAAGAAGAAGCCACAACACCTCTTTCACCCATTCAGTGTGTCTTATCTGATAGGCTCCCAATTACTGCTGTGTGCCCTAATTAGGCCGTGCTGTTCATAATGTGCAAATAGCCAGGTCTGTCCAGAGGCTGCACAGTCTCCATACAAAAGAAGAAAGAGGAAAAAACGTAAAAGTGCCCTTTTCTTTTCAATGGCACTTGGTTAGAGTGCACCAGAACTGACCCTAGATTCAGCACATTGTCTTGGAATGTTAACAGGCAAATATTATCATGTGCAGAGAATCATTCTAAATTCATATCTGTTTATGCAAATCCTGTCAAGCAGAAATGTTTACCTAACCAAAAGTCCTTCTAATAAACCTAATTATTTTCCTCAAGTGTCCTGAACAGTAGTGATACACATGAAACAGTTCTATCCTGCTGCACGCTACAATTCTTACCACTTCACACAGTTACGTATCTGGCTCTAACAAAATATTTCTATTTGATTTAAGAAACTTTATAGAACTGAATTATAGAAAGTCTTGTGACACTGCCAGTAATTAAGGTTGTGCAACATCTCTTTTCATATTTTCTGCTTCTGACAACAGTGTGGGCTAAAATTTATTGCAGTGATTTGCTGTGCTGTACACAGGATAAATTTTTCCGTGAATAATCTGTAATGTTCCCAAGGACAACACTGAGAAAAGTACATCCACTGTCCTTTTACTGACCATTTCAAATACTTCTGTATTCTCAAGCAGAGTTCAAAACAGGGGAGTTTGAGCTGTAAGTTAGAAGGATTTTCAGTTTCTCAGTGAAATTTTTCTTCATTTTGATCAAATTAGATAGTTGTTACCAGCTAGAATCTCTAAGAGGAAAATTATTCTTGAATCTCATTGCACATATTTTAAGAATCTCTACATTCATATCAACTTTCATCTTGCTTATTGCCTTTTAGCTTAAATAGCACTATCCATTACCTGAAGATTACAGTCCTTGATTCAGAGTATTCTATCATATCTCTCATACTTCTTCCAGATTTCTTCCTTTCAAATTACAGTTTATACTTTTTTTTTGCTCATCTTCTAGCTCAAACCAATTTTCTAGCACATGTGTGACCTGAACAAAAATTATATAGAATATAATGCAGAACCTTATACAATTGAATAGATATTTCTCTACATCCCAGGATATGAGAGTCACTGAGGGGAAGAGACTTAGAGAGATTCATTCGTCCAACTCCCTCCTGTTCAAGCAGGGGCAGCCAGAGCATGTTGCTCAAGACTCTGCAGAAACAGATTTTTAATATCTCCACAGGTGGAGACTCCACAACCTCTCTGGGCAGCCCATTGCAATGCTTGACCCCTTCCCCCTTACTGTAAGAAAAGTTTTTTCCTATATTTATGTAGAATTTCTTGTGTTTCAGTTTGAGCCCATCACCTCCTGTCCTTGGGCACCACTGAGAAGAATCTGGCTCCACTTTCTTTATGTCTATATAATATGTCTATACAGCTGCCTCCCATCAGGTGCTCATACACATTGATGAGAACTCCTCATCACTTCACATCACTCCAGGCCAAACAGACACAGTTCCTCCTGCCCCTTAGATGCCCCAGTCCCTGGATCACCTCTGTGGCCCTTTGCTGGACCTACTGCAGTACATCCACATCTTTTTTGTACTCTGAAACACCCACTGAAACACCTGAGCATATTGATTCAATCACAGCTGCATTAATGGTCTCCACTTGTAACCATCCAGTTAACAGCTACTACATTGATGTATGCCTACAAACACCTAAACATAGCTAAGTACACCTGACTTGAAGTATTCTTTGCTTGACTTCAGGCAGGGAGATCTCATTTTATAAGGACAACTGACCATATTACTTGCCTTTCATTTTATAGCATTACAATTCAGTTTTACAGTTTAGTAAATTGTACAGTTCCATTACTGCAGACCTTATGCTTTAGGGATTTTAATCTTCACCAACGTAGTTAATATTTTTTCCTGTCATTTTCCCCCAAATGCTTCAACTATTGTTGATCAAACCAGTTGTTTCTTAGTCTGGAAAATCTATTAGCAAAGAAATAATCAGATTACTGGGCAAAATCAAATTTGGTTTTAACTCATTTTTTCTTTATCACATAGTTTCTAATCCCTCCTTCCCTCAAAATATGGTCTAAAGCTGAGCATATAACTGAAGACAGACTGTAGTTAACCATTCATCTTTATTTTTTGCAAATAACAGATACTGTCTTTGCCAGTATATAATCAAAATATTTACAACTTGACAGATGATAAAAATATCAGCCTTGGAATCTCAGCAGTAATATCTCTCAAATTATTTCATCATCCTACTTTAAATACATTCAATTGTAAGTTTTAACCTCCAGTGTAACTCAGAGGTGAAGTTAAGATTGACACTTAAGACTCAGGGTTAGATATGAATATTTAAAGTGCTTTATAATGCTAAGTACTGAGAAAAATAAGGTCTCAAAAGACTAAATTCTACTTATCTAATTTTTATCCCATCCATGATCTCTAAAATAAAAATACCACTGCTCTCTTTTCCTCAGTGATTTTGAAATGGTGTCTTATATTGAACCACAAAAAGATTTAAAGGAAATTGATAAAGTTATTGATCTCCATAATGTTTTAACTGCAATATTTAAAACAATAACTTTACCATACATTACACAATGATGATGAAACATGGACTAAATGTTCATCAGTTATGCCTCTTGTATTTTGCACCAGGTAAAGAGATTTTAGAAGAAATACCATGCAATCATGTTATCAGAATTTTACCCTATACTCAGCATAAACAATAAAGCTGAACAAAGAATGGAATAGCAGTTCTTAAAATTTTGCAGTATTCATATTTCTGCTTTGATGTTCAGTATTTATCTGAGGAACACATTACTGAAAAAGAAATTAAAAGCATCTTCCTCATTAGCAGTAAGGAATAAAGTATCTATGCCTACTTTGCTTTACTAAAATACAGTCTCACTGCTGAAATAATACTTTAATGTCGATGGAGAAAACACGTTGTTTCTCAGGCAACACGCTGAACATGTGCCAATAGACATTGTCTGACACACTAAGGCGTGTTGTGATATCTGCCATCAAGTATTAAATTGGATAACAAAAAATAAAAACCTTTCCTTATTCTCATACAAAACAGCATTCCAAAAATAAATGTAAAGAGGGAAAAGAAAGGCAAGCAAAACTTATAGAAAAGGCGCAACAAACACAGCATTCTCTTTAAAATGTTTTCAGATCTTCCTCTTGACTTGCAGTTGAAAAAGCCTATGGTCACCAAGAATTTATTTGAAACTGCTCTGTCTAGTTTCCCACTTCTCTTCCCTGAATCAAACCTAGAAGAAAGAAAAAAAAAAAACCTTCAAACCACTGACATACCAAGATGATGATGTTCAATTCTCCAGGAAAGGACTGCGTTTATAATGTATTGTGTTCAGATACATATGGTAGCAAATAACAGTTGATAACAGATTTTAGAAAAGCTGATGGTGACTTGCAGTTGACTCTCCAAAAAAAACCCATTTTGGATATATTCCAAACTAAAGACAGTTACATTAATACTGATTGCCTGCAGGGAAAAAGGACATGCACAAACATTTCATGTCAGAGTCTGGCCACTAGAAACCCCTTTTACACTAATATGACCAAGTCAGACATATGTAATTTCTATACAGATCAACAGAGAAAATCTCCCTAATCTTAGGTAATGGGTCCAAGTCAAAATACTTCCATAACCATTTTTCCCATCACTACTAAAGCCATCTGTCTAGCACTCTACTTTATAAAAGTATTATGCTTTTATGGTGCACCAAAACTTGAGGAAATAAACACTAACGGGATCCCTCAATCCGCTTCAGGACGGGTTGGCTACAATGTACCACACCTGAAATGTTTCTATACTGATGCAGGCAGCATGAGGAACAGAGAGGAGCTGAGGCTTCGGCCCAGTCCCAAAGATTTGACATCAGTGATATATGTGAAACCTGGTGGGATGAGCCCCTGGGAAAACATTTTTGGCGAGTGCTGTGGTCCATCAGTGCTGGTCACTTTTTAAACATCACCTCCTTAAGGGCACAGGAGCAGACAATTCCCAAATGTAAGAAGTCAAGTCGGTGAGGGCAGAAGGCCAACTTGCCTGAACAGGAGTCTTCTCTTGGAAATAAGGACGAAAAAGAAGGTGTATGCCCAGTGGAAGCAAGGTCAGGTGACATGGGAAGAATACAGAGATGGTGCTTGCCACCGTAGGGAAGAAATTCAGGCAGCCAAAGCTCAACTGGCCAGAACTGTGGGGGACACTAAAAAGAGTGTTTTCAAATATGTTAATGGCAAAAGGCAGTGTAAAAATAACATTGGCCCATCACAGGATAAGCATGGTCACCTCACAACCAGGGGCATGGACAAGGCAGAGATGTTTAACACATCCTTTCCCTCTGTCCTCAGCACTGATGACAGACCAAGGGGGATCTCAGTGCCCTGAGCTGGAGGACCATTACTGTGAGATTGAACAACTCCCAGTCAACCTTGAAAGCTGCTCCAGCTAGTGAAGGGCCTCGAGAAGCCAGCTGAGGTCACTTGGTCAGTTCAGCCTGGAAGAGACCAAGAGGAGACCTCACTGCAGTCTACAATTTCCTCATGAGGGGAAGGGGAGGGGCAGGCACTGATCTCTTCTCCCTGGTGATCAGTGACAGGACTAGAGGGAATGGCCTGAAGTTGTGTCAGGGGAGGTTTAGGTTGGATATCAGGAAAAGGTTCTTCACCTAGAGGGTGTTTAGGCACTGGAACAGGCTCCCCAGGGAAGTGGTGACAGCACGAAGCCTGACAGCTCAAGGAGCATTTGAACAATGATCTCATACACATGGTCTTCCATCGGAGCAAAAAAGGATGAATTTTGATAATGTATTTCCTTTCCACAATGCTTATTTTCTGTTTTAGAAGGTTCTTGGACTTCCATTTTTCAGTAGTTCCTTCCTAAAGCTAAGCCACTACTTCAGTGGGACCAGAAGTACTGTTGGCAGGTTGCAGGGTTTTCTGATCCAAGATTAAAATGCACACATACACACAGCTCTCACAGTTACAAAGTTTTTTTTAGATCTGTTCCCCGATCTAGATTACAGTTCAACAGACAGTGAGCCTGCTGTACAGAGGGGGTGACAGTAACTCTGTGAGAATCACCAGCAGGACAGCTGGAATGTCTCAAGTCAACCTTGCTAATAGACTGTTCATAAAGTGAAACCACTGCCTTACTTATTTTCATGCCAACATTCATAAACCATGCTCATAGCCTTTTTGGCTGTAGTCTAGTCACTTTCAAAGAGGTAATTCATTTTAGTGTATCAATGGATATTCTTATTAGCAACTGATTTTTTTTATTATTATTTTTTAAACACAAAGTCAGCTCCAGACTCCTTCACACTTGGAATGATTTTCAAACACACACAAGTGTGTTTAACACATCATAACATGACAAACAAAAAGACATACAAGTCTGACAAGGTCCCCTGGAGAAGAAAAAAAAAATTTCAAAAGTCCCTGTGTAAGTACGTACAGACATGTACAACTCTATACACCCAAAGCTAGCAGACATTATACTTGTCTGCAGAACATGTTCATGAGCTGCCTCAAAGACAGCAATGATATATAGATTTAGTCCATCACTGTTAGCAGTAGGAAATAAAGAAATTATTATTTTAATGACCGTCTTTTCAAATCAGTTGTATTGCATTTCAGCAGTCAGTAAAATAATGTGGCATATTAGAAAAGGAAATCAGAAATCATGATAAAAAGATGCTTAAAACGTAGAAGACCAGGATTTAACTTTTGTAATATCAAATAATCACTTCTGGGAAAATGGGGTTTTAAAAAAAAAAACAACTTGGCCTGGATCTTACCACCTACAAATCATCTGCTAATTATTTACTAGTTTGTCAAAGATGCTAACACACAAACAAAAACAGATATGACATGCTCTATGTGAACTTACTGATCTCTCCTTTCCACTCAGGCTATATGAACATTTGCATACACTATGTTACTACTTTATGAAAAACTCAGGCTCACACACTGCCTAGCTGCTTACACATCTGAATGGTTAGAGCAGGAGGAAAGGAGTAACAGGTGTTTTATTAAACTGCTGCTGAGAATACATAGTTCAAGTTACTTCACCTTGCCTAATATTTAAATGCAATAACATTTCTTTCCAAATAGTAAAGATTTGATTAAGAAAATTATTCTTTCAAAATCTTCCAACTGTGAGAAAACATCAAAACACACATAAGGGCACAGATACATTTTATTTACATATTTTTTTAATGTGTATTTTATCTAGGAAATAAACTATTTCTCCCCCATTTCATTCCACGCTGAAATTTCTTTCTCCTAAGAAAAGAAATCGTATTATCAATATAAGGTCCATCATCTCCCAGGGCCAATCTTCCAGGCCTGAGCCTCATTTTTCCATTGCCTCACTCAGATAAGATGCATATACATACAAATTATACTAGAAATCAATGCAGGCACATGTACACACATCACTGAAATAATTCTTTAAGAAATGGAACACTCAGAATTCAGAACCGTAAGAAAATAAAAAAATACAACAGGCTTCATATTGACTACTAAACCTACACAGATTATAATGCATATACCTATAGCACCCCCTGGCCTCCAGAATTAAGGGAGTTGATGCAAAAATTCAGACTATAATTCTTGCAGAGAATTCCTCAGCAATATAATGAGAACACAACGAATTATCACAGGAACTCTGCAAAGTGATTTCTCTGAAGACTGCCATCCACAATATGCAATTATACAAAATATAAACGGGGATACTTTCTTTATCCAATCCAGAGCCAGAGATCCTACTACACACAGCTGACTATTCCACCTCCCAATTCCACGTAAGGTTGCAATACAAGCATTGGAAGAAACAAATTAGAAATCTGTAGATCCCCCTGATAACACACGACTAAATGTTCCAGATAGTAAAAGGAACAATGAAACTAAAAACCTAAAAGCTTTGGCAAGTAAATTCTGTTTCTGATTCAATCACAGTGACACTACAGAAAGCATTGTGCTTTTTTCCCTTAGTAAAAGATGTTGCTAAGGGTACCCAGACAAACAAACAGGCAAGAGAAGAGAAGGGGGAAAAAAACCAAGCAAAAATGTCTGGAAATAAAAAAATTCACAAGGTGTCCGAAGGGTGCTTTCATCTGAGAAGACTGATACAGAAGCTGTTTTGCAAAGAACTAGAAATCTTTTAAAAAGTAGACAGACTTTTAAAGCCAACAGTAAACTGAAGACATAATGTTAAAAGATTCAAGGATGTGTCTATTAATAGAACAGATGTGCCCAGTAATACTCTTACAACAAGGCTTCATATTACTATAGCAATACCAGCATGAAAATTTCAAGAAATATGTCAATATTCATTAATTAATGTCATATCACAGCCATCTGACACTACCCCATCGAAGTAAGAAATCAAAATGAGAAAGGCTCCTGAGAATCCCACAATTATCAGCAGAGTCGGAATTAGAGTGAGCGGACAATGGGTCAAGACTAGTAGAGAACAAGAGCTATGCACAACCTTTGCATGTGAAAATGATCCAGAAAAATTCATTTCCTACTGCTGTATTTCAGTCAGACAACTGATCTTCTTCCTAAACACTGCTCACTTTCACAAACTATAACCTAGCACAACGACAAGTGTGTCTGAGAGCATTTTCTAATGGGAAATCTCCTCCTCGAAATTTACATAGAGAATTAAATCTTTTCTAATTGCTAATTATTCCCTTCTTAGACACTTGCTTCTTTTTTTGCAAGCTTCTGACCTTAATATGTTTTCACCTGCTATCTCAAGGATATTTCTATTATGAAGCTATTATTCATACACAGAAATTAATAAACCACCACCATTTATAAGGCTGGTTGTCTTTGGTTGAGACTAAGCCAGATGTTCTCCTGGAGCTGTTCTACAACTTAAGGAATAGTTTAAATCTCGTTATTTCCAATTTTTCAGTTGTAGCAGGCTCACTTAGAAGTAAGAAATACATAAAGAAGGCATGTGTCTCTTTTGACAGATTTTATAAATGCTTCAGGTCTTTATATCCAACAACATTCAGCCTCCAGCTATCTTTACAAGAAACAAGCCATTATGGAATTTTTAAAAAGTCATTCAGATAAAAGAGGATACCCTCTTCTCTACCCATACGAGAATAATCTGAAAAAGCTTGTGTGTGCATAAGTGTCTTTATTGTTTTCCTAACTCATATGCAGGAAAAATTCTACCGAAAGCTGCCAGGGAAGCCCTTTAATAACCTAAAAAAACCACAAAAAAACCCAACAGAAATCTACACTAAATGCCAATCTGAGAAACAACATCATTTGAGTATAGCAATACTTTTCAGAGCAAAAGCAAAATATAGTTTCAGGTCTGAAAGGAAAGATTTTGATGGGAGAGCAGGGGACTAAGAGCCTCCAACCAGGTGAGGGCTAATTTTTGCAGCAGCCAGGAGGTGACATGGCTAAGACCCCGAGTTATTCTATACAACATCACGTCATTTTCCAAGGCTGGGGGAAGGGCTCCCTGCTGGGATCAACACAGCACATCAGACGGAGCAGTGGGGTACTGTCTGTTGTCAAGGGGTTCCATGCGAATGGTTCATTCCTCGTACCCTCAGTCACTGGTATTGTTGGTGTTACTGTTTGTTTTCTTATCTCATTGCTGTTTCCAGCAAGCTATTCTTGTATCAGCCTGTAATCTTTACCTTTTGTATCCCCAATTCTCATCTCCAGCCTGCCACAGGGAAGGGGGAGGGGGAAACAAGCAAGCAGCACATAGTTCGCAGAGTCTCAGTGGAAGCACTAAACTGGGAAGTACCATCACCAAACCACGACAGAGTCAAGCAGTGTCTCTCCGAAATTAACTTACTGATATATGACATTGGTTTGTGCTAATCGCATTGTCATTACAGACAAGAATATTTAAATATGCCTGTGCATGTTTATGCACACACACATATGTGTATAGATAGATATATATATATAAAGATAGATACACACACATATTACTATACTCATTAAAATATGAAGCCTAAGTTTTTCACAGTAGAAACTGTTCTCCAAAGGAAAAAACCGAGATACTTCAAAGGTAATTACAAAAACTGCAGCTTTGTGATTCACCTCTTCCTCACAGATTCTGTGGCAGTTTGAAGGGAGAATAAGCTGCAGAAATTGAAAGCTGTCAAATTTATCTGAATTATGCTTTTGACTTTTGTACTCTCCGAAAACACTTCTGCAACCAAAACCATTTTCAGACCATGAAATTAATCAAAGTTTTCTAAACCATTCAACACCGAGAAAATAGTCAGAGACTTCTTCAACATCTGAAGATGTCACTGTTCTGGCTATGCTTCTCCTCCCTTTTCAAGATACCATGGGCAAACCTGCCTGCCATTCACAAGAGCAGGGGATGTGATAGAGCTGGTAGCTGCAGGATCTAGGGAGAACTCCCAACAGCCTCTGCCTTCAGCAGACCGGGTCAGCAAGAGGGACAAGGGCTATCCATGAAGAAATCAGGGAGCAGCATGCATGCAGGCAACTACCATACAGGACAGACAGTGCGGCCTTGGTCAGAAATGTCTCTGCCTGAAAGGGTACAGGGAACATGGAGGGACAGTGAAGAAAGTAAGGCCTGAATAAAAGAAGATAGAGAGCAAAAAATAAAACAGATAACAATGAGAAGGAAACATGCGAGAGGAAAAAAGGTGATGACTGTCAGCCAGTAGAAAGCCACCCAGCAAAGGGACTAAAGAGTTTCCTTCTGAACCAGACATCAAGTGGTAACTGGAACTTTATGTTGAAGGGGAATAGTGTGGAAACACACAACTAACAATGTTCAGCTTGTGGATTACATCTTGCAGCAACACAGCTGAATGTGCCTTCCAGCCTGAGCCAAACCACAGCACGTACCACCAAAGCATCTTTGCAGCAGCGCTGGGAGCACTTCAGCTCAGCCAGTGGCGAATTCTTTCTTCATTTCCCCCTGCTTCCAGGACAAAGAAGGCTCCAAAGACATGTAAGATTACTTCAAGTACTCTTCATAAGCATTTGCTATGTTAACATTCTGCAGAAAGGACAGGCTTGCCAGCAGATCAAGGAGTCCTTCAGGAAGATGAAGGGTGTCCTCTTTAGGCTTCACCTTGCCTTCTGAACTGACCCCCAGATCAAACACAAAACATAACACAAACATGAGAGGTTTCTTTACCTCATTGGCTGACACATCTGGGTCAACTAAGACAAGAAAGTTGTTCATTCAAAGACATACCATTAACAGAATGGAAAATCAACTTGCCTCTTCTGGTTGCCAAGCAATAATGAAGAAAATAGCTGAAACCATCAATCATGTACATCCAGAACAGGCTAATATGCTTCGAAGTTAGAAGGCAACTTAGAGGTGAGTTATTTTGCTATTTCAATTTAACAATAATTTTAGTAGGAACAGACCACTCCATTATGAGGATGGGAGAAAGGAAGGAATAGAAAAGAACAAAGGAATAGAAGCAAAGTAAGTTCTCATCAAGCAGGAAGTAATGTCAGTGTTCTCATTTACCAAACAGGGTAAGGTTCATGGTTTAAAGTTCATAAGTGTCAATGATTTTGCAATCACCTATGAACTCAGACAATGCAGAACAGTGGAAGTGTTTTGTATTAGCTCTTCACTTCATTTGTAATATTTCTTCATGTCCTCACTGACTGCTTTTTCTAAGATAGCAGTATCAGCAGTTCCATGAAGGTAAAGGGAACAGGCTGCAAAAATTACACCAGTCACTGTATCCACAGTTTTCCTAATTCCAATACTATAAATCAGAAGTTAAATGAAAAATAAAAACAAAGGGGGGAAAAGGGTGTCATTGACTGCATTCCTGATGATTCCAGTGGTACATATGTGTTCAACAGAGCAGATACTTTCTCAGGATAGGTTGTTTTAATACTAATACGACACTAAATGAACACAGAGTCAAGAATAGTAACCTTGATAATGTAAATCATTCTTCAGAGCTATTAACTGTGAGTAGAGATGTGAAAGACTGAAAAAGGAGGACAGGACAAAAGAGAAGCCAAGAAAGAAAATTGCATGAGAGTTGTGGGACGTGTAGACAAGGTAAGGAAACAATATAAAAAGAAGAATGAGTGATAAAAAAGTGAAACACAAGATAAAAGTGGTCATAAAAAAGGAAGGCAGCAGAAACTAGGGCATAGATCCAGAAAAGCTCTTATGTTCTTAATGTTAAGTATGTTATTAAATATATGAAGCACACTACAAATAAAGTTAGTGATATATGCTCAAGGATGGGAACTTACAATCAAGGAAAGAAAAGTAACAGATAAAAGAACAATAATATCCAAAGAAAGAATAAAAGAGTTTGACAAAAGACTAGAACAAAACTAAATATAGAGTGTGAGCCATCCTTGTCACAGGGCACTTTTTTCTGAATTTTCAGTGTTAAAGAATCTTTGGATAGCCTAAAAATCTTACACAGTAGTTTCTCAAATCAAAAATTGCTGGAGCCAGCTTGGGGAAATTGCATATCATTCGACAAAAGAAGAAGAGATAATAATTTAACAAAAAAAATTTACAATCACAAGGATGCCACTAATAACAATTAGACTGCAAGAAGTTGTAATTGCATCAAGACTAAACCAGATATATATATACACATATGTACACACACACACACACACACACACACACAATCCCTTTCTCTCCTTTCTCATTTTAAAGAAATAGTTTCATAGGCATGAAAGCAACAAGGATTAAGATCAATTGAAAGCAAACATTTGCCTAGAGAATATAACGGGTATTTGAAAATTTTTTAAGCATACTTTACTGGCTCTTGGGAAAAGATATAATTCACAAAAATATCACAGTTGGAAAAATAAAAAGGAAAACTAAAATTTGGTTCACCTTTGGTTTAAAAGATGAACAAGGGAAAAATTATGAATTTAGTAATAGTTTGGGATAATAAAATTTTTGATTCTCTAACAATAATGGCAAGATTAAACACATGCAGAGAATATATTCATAGAGTGAAAACAGATATAAAGTCAGCATTTCAGGAATTCTAGAAAATTAATAACTAATCTAAATAATAATAACTAAAACAAAGAGACACAAAAATAAGATGGTAGTTCAGGCAAGGAAGGCTGTTTTCTAAAATATTTAGGAAACATATCCTAATATTGACATCAGACAATTCTTAAAATGAAACTGGTATTCTCAATAACAGTAATGCAGAAAAACCACAGCAGCATTCAGTAAGTCTGTTCTGGCTCAGAAAATCAAGGTTTTGATTTTGAAGTAGAGACGAATAAAATACTATCAACCAATAGCATTACAGAAGTATATTATATATAAGTATACAGTGATTCTTCTTAAATTCACCGAATAAATCTTAATTCAAGATTTTTTTATTGATAAGAAAAATAGCATTGTGTAATATATTTTGCCTACTGTAAGGCATGTGATACAACATTCCAACAACTTGGTAAAAGTATGAAACAAATCAATTTGCCATCTAATAAAATGAAAGAAAACTAGACTTAAAATAATAAAATGATTAATGGAGAAGAATCAACAACCAAGCATTCCCTATTGCAATTCACAAGTTTTGTTCATATTTTCCTCAGGGTCATGAATACAAGAATAATAGCATTACTAATCAGATGTGCAGAAAAAATACAGTACTTGGAATAATAAATAAAAAAATACTGCTTTTAATCAAGAGATACAACATGGAATGTTTTATAACCTTCCTTCAGGAAAACAACATAATTTCCATTACAGCTAAATATAAAAGGGGGGTGAGGAGGGGGAAGGCACGTCATGCAAGCCATTTGCTAGACATACTACTCTGTCCTGAGGAGAAGTGACTCACAGAGATTTTCAGCACCAGCAGACAGCCAAACAGGAGCTGTCAATGCTACCCTGTGCCCATAGAGTTTGATAATCCTGGTGTAATACAGCTCAGTAGGGAGAAACACAGCAGCACATAGAGGGACATTTGCCTCTGTTTGTCCCTGACACACCGCCTACTGGGAATACACACATAAAGGCTAGAAATGAACAGCCCTTTTTAACAGCACAGATAATTTCCCATCGGACACCTATGCCATGCTGGTATCAGACTGATATGAAGTAGTGAAGCAGAGTTGCTCTCTTCAACCAGCAATATATCAAAAATTTTTTTGAGAGCTCCTACAGGTTGTGCTACAAAACAAGTCAGCAAGGATGGTCAAAGCAGGTCTTTTCAGTCACACAAGCTCTAGAAACAGGACTGCGTTCATTCTGTGGGAATTATCTGTAAGGCAAACTCTGCAGCAAAGAGGTATTTCCCAAGGTCTGTCTCACAAAGCCTCACAGCATCCAGATGCCAAGAGCAGAGACAAGAGGAGAACAACATGATGGACCACAAGACACAGCGATGTGAGAAACCTAAGCAGCCCTGCCACTCAGAACTTCCTACCTCTGCTCAGGCATTTCCAGGTTCCTGTTCTTGCTTCATGTAATTGGAAGAAGGAGGTGACTTTATTTTAACAACGTGTTCTTCAAATATGCAGAATCCCCATCCCAGCATATCAAATTCAGTCACCTGGTCACCACATCAATGAGAAAGATACTGTCAGATTGGAGAGTATCGGAAGATAAAGTACCTAAGTTAGTCTGGTAACTTGCCAGCAATTGATAAAGTCACTAGGTCAGTTCAGGTGATACGTTTCAGAATACAACATACTAAAACGAAAATAGCACAGGAGATGCATGTAGCATGTACAGCACAACTTAAGAAGACATTTAGAATTAATAGCAGGAAACAAAACGTAGCTGTCAGAAACATCCTCACCAGCAGTAGATATTCAGCTGCATGACACTATTTTGAGGGGAGGAAAGGGTGTGGGGGGAAGAAGAAAGATTCACTGATGGTACTCCTAGAAAGCTAGAAAATTCAAACATATCTGCCCTGAGCAGAACATGGAAGGGAACACCCAGTACACTTACACTAGTTGGTTTTTTCAACTATGCTGTAGCTGGTGACTGGTGATACAGAATATATATTTGCCAGAGATGCGACAAACTATGTCACCAGACAGAAAATGGTCCCATACAATCAAGTAAATATCAAAGTTGTGCATGACTGCAAAACAAAAGCTTTAGACACTATTAAATGTTTCAGAGAGCAGATAAACAAATAACCCACAAGATAAGCAAATACTAGTTTGACATGGCCTCATAATTTGGAATTTTGCTACCAAAGAGCCAGTTTTTAATAGCAGTCATAAAGCCCTTAAATTATGCATTTATCCAGGAGAAAGCAAAGCCTACAAATCCCCTAAAATTCTACTTGATTGGAAAAAATAGGAAACTAAGAAGTTGCAACAAAGGAACTTCCAAGCAGACAAACAGAAGGACAAAATATTTGTAGGTAGTACACAGAATATATTGAGTAAAGCAGAGCAAACATAAGGAAAACCAAAGCAGCTAACTATCAATGTAAGACATTATTTGAAGCAGCCCTTCAAAAAAATCCCTGAAGCTGCTGTCTTAATGAGGACAATAAAAGACAAAATAAAACTCTGGGAGACTGAATGTAAAAATGCAATAAGCCAAGCCAAAAAAGATTTAACAAATAACTTGCAAGAGGTTTTTTTCATGTTAGGGTAGTAGGAGTGAGGGCCAACTGCGATGAGTTGGAAAAGGATTTCACAATATAAAATATGGGATGAAACGGCAGCTGGAATCCAATAAATATCTGAAGGTTAAAGAGTATATTAAACAAATGATGACTAAAAATTCAACTCATTTAGACTGAAAAACACCAAAGATCAGAGGAAAGCTGATTACTCCTTATAAATACGTTAGGCATAAACATCAATACCTAAAAGGTATTTAGGACAAAGAAAGCAAGCTGGTACTGCAAATGAATTTGCTTTGGAAATTATAAGCTTCTCCTCTGACAGAACAGCGAAGCTCTAGATCAGCCTGTCCATGAGAGGAAAAACAGCCTAACTGGGCTTTAAGATAAATGTGGATAAGCACTATGAACAAATTACACGATCTGGTTGCTATGACAGCTCAGTACTGGGTTAGCCATCCAACTTAGGCTGGATTCAACAAATGAGACTAAAGCAGAAACTTACCAGAATTAATCAGATGCACTCTGAGTCATGTCTATGCAGAAGCAAGTCATAGTGCCTTACCTATGCAGAAATATGTTTCTGCTTAAATGCAGAATGTTTCTGCTCCTCTTTAGATCAAGAGAGGTGAATTGCTTTGTGTGCAAGAAGCCTTGGAGTCACATGCACTAGACTTCAATCACTAGAGAGAGAATGAGTTTTAAAGGGTGTTCCTAAGAGAAAGAATGTTCCACTTATATCCAAAATACCTGGTTTTGCCTTTGGTTATGTCCCTATAAGAGCAGAGGTAGCGTTAAAGCCTGAAGGTCCAGCCTTTCATAAGAAGTTGTTTGTCTTGTCAGAGCAAATTTAGTGCTGAGACAAATTAGTGACATTAGTTAGCTAGAACAGGGAAGGAAACTAGTTAATAAAAATAATCTGTGTCTATGCTACTGGGTTTTTTCACAGCAGTAGTGAGGTTTGAAAGTGATTTCCTTCATTGGCTTGGATTATAAAGCAGCTGGGATGTGCAAAAAACAAATTCAATTTGGGGTAAACTAAACTGAAAGCTCTGCTCCAAAAGCGTACCAAACACAGACTGACTCCTCACAGGGACACAAGACTGGCTCTTCAGGCAGTCTCAAGGAATATGTCTAGCATTATGTGCCAGCCAGGACTCCAGGCCCTCACTGTCTCATCACAGCTTTGCCACACATTCACATGCATGGACACCAGTGTCTGGAAACCCACCAGGAAGGCCGTGCCAGGACAGCAGCACAGAATAGGCATGGTCCTACCCCAATCTGGATACCCAAGTGGGAGGACCTAAACTGGCCAAGTATCTCCTAGAACTCTGGGAACAATTTGGGTTGAAAGGTTGGTAACAACAAAGCAGCTGATACAGGTTCAATTCAAAAAATACACATTTCCCAAGAACAAAAATTTTACCTTGAACCTAATGAGTTGTACAATGTTTTGTCTAGTTTTCAATCCTTTAAGTTATCAAAGATCAAATGTGCTGAACAGTTTGTCTTACTTGCCTGAGTTTAATCCCTGAGGGAAAAAAGATTAGTTGCTTGTGCCTAGTTCTCGTTTGAAAAAAGAAAAAATATCATAATTGACTTGACATCTAGTTCATGAAGTTTCTTGAGTTTCTCTTGATTCTAGCTTTCTCTAGCTTTCTTTTTTGTTTTTACAGGTATTTCTACTAGTGCATCCTTTATGTTGCTAGGTTTCGACAGAAAATAAAGGAAGAAAACAAATCAATATTTAAGAAATTTTTTTGTCAAAAATACAAAGGGAATTACAAAAGTAATCTTCTGTTACTTATGTCAACCTCCCTTTTTCTCTAAATTTACTTTCACAGTGTTTGCAATGGGCACTTTGAATACAAACTCTGCCAGGGAGCAACAGCAAACACTTTATTAAGAAAAAGACTACCCCACAGAAAATGAGGTGTTAGGGAAACAATCATGAACTTCCATGCTGCATGTAGTGACAAAATGTCATTCAATTGGTGCCTTTGAAGCCCTCCTGCTTTAAAGCCTGTGCGTGTACATGCAAGAGCAAGCTCTTGTGTGTCTAGGAGTGGAGGACCAGGCATTGGTATGTTTTGTCTCAGACAGGACATGGTTAAGACAGGAAAGTTGTGACCCGGGGAGAGGGTCCTGCAGAGGTGGGGCAGCGCTGTGCTGAGCCAGCTTCCTGCTCACCTTGACACTGGTGCTCAGTCCTCTTGACTCACTTCCTGGAGGAGGGCTCAAAGGGCTGGCTGTGCGTGCACACACAAAACAGTGGGAAAAATCTATTTTACACTGAGGGGCGTGCACAGTTTAACAATAAACAGAAGGGGATCAGGCCTCCTTGCTCTCTTTTTCCTCTCTCTTTCACTCACATTGTTTTGCCCAGCTCCAGACCATCCACGCGGCAGACCAACACAGGATCTAAGGACTGCTGATACTCTCTGTTCTCTCCTTTTTCTGTCTTTATCTCTCTCCCCCCTCGCTTCGCCATGGGCAAAGCATGGCGATGATATTCTGCTCAGTACTGAAGTTTGTTGTGGGAGCAGGAAGCTTGTAGAAGGGTGTTGTGGCTTTTTAGCCAACACCTTTGAGTAGTGGTGTTGTAACTTGCTAACCAGTATTTGGTTATGTGTTGCGGCTTGTTAGCCAGCACCTTGGAGAAGTTTGTTGTGGGAGTTGAGAACTTAGTGAAGTGTACAAAATCTAAGGGTTTCTAAGCCATCATTTTTGAGAACATGGGCTGTTAGAATTTAAGGGCTTGGTAGCCAACACCTTTGGAGTGTAAGGAGTGGGCTGGTTGCCGGAGTTAAGGTGACTACAATAAAGCCTGAGACATGGCCCAGAGTCTTGTTTAGCCTGACAAGAAGTTACAACAAACACCGTGCCCCCTACCAGTGGTCATGGCACAGAAACACCATTGGAAGGCTGTCCTGCTTGGTGCAAAGCAGCTGTTAGCTGGATAGAGCAACACATACGACAGGACAATAAACAAATCCACAAGAAATATGCCCAGTTTAAATTACAGAAAGTTCAGGTTGACAAAGCAGAACAATCAGACTGGCTGGGACAAAAATATTATCACTTCTTTCTCCTGTGAAATGCGCCCAGCTTTCTAATGAGCACACGAAATTAAGAGTTCAGGGTTGCTTTTACATCCTCATGTGTCCAAGCAAGATATCAATGCCTGCATAGGAAGTGCCCTGCAGACAAAGCCAGAGGAAGACAATACAAGCAGAAATGGAATGATTTCTTGGGATAGTGGGAACACAACCTGGCAACAGTTGCGGATATATTTGCCTCAGCATAGTCTGAGATTAATGGTATTTTGGAATGAATAAGCAGGCTGGTTTTTTATAGCCATATAGCAACGTGAGCCCACAAACACCATTCAAGTCCATTATCTCAAAATTGATGAAGCAAATAAAATGAGCAGTGAAATTCTTCCTACTGCATAATTGCAAAACAAAATCTCAATGATCTTGTTTGTGAAGACACAACCAGTTTTTCTCCACTTGAAGGATGCAGAAGGCAAAACTACAGGCAGTTACACTGAAGTTACCCAACAGCTGAAAAGGACAAAAATCTAAAGAAGATTTTAGTTTTCTGTTGGTTTGGATTTCAAACCAAGTGATTTGACAAAATTGCCAAAACTCATATCTGACCAATTTTGGCTTTACAGTGTTTATGTTTAGCTGCCACAGATGATACACAGATTGAATGGACAGTTATGATAATCCCCAAGGCATCTTGGCAGATCTAACCTGTAATTGCTGTGCTATTGAAAGCCATAAAAATTGTCAATGAAAGCTGTTTAGAACTGAACAGATACAAAATTAGTATCTCTATATAGAATTGCAATTGGACTCTTCAAAAAACAATATATCTGAAACATAAACATATAATTCCAGCCTTGTTTCATTGCAGATTATTCTCCTTTAACTATTCAGTTTTTTAAAATAATCAAACACAAGACAAATGGTATTTTTTTGTATTTGAAGGAATTTGTAATAAAACTATTACTTTTATTTGAGCGTTAACAAAAATATAGAAAAATGCAACCAAAAAGATATTTTCAAAATCAAATACTATTTCCACTATAAAAAACTAACCAAGTTTTACCATTTAGATTTTAGAACAGACTTAAATGACAAGATGCTGTTCTTTCGTCTGCAGTAAGCAATTGTAACAACAGAAAATATTAAAAAAGAAAAAGCAAATATCGACAGCCCAAATTATAGGTCAGCAAAATTCTAAATAAAATTACTTTTAGTGTGCAATATAGAAAAGGGCTTTTAACATACCAAAGAAATCTGCAAATACAGAAATGCTAGGCACAGAAAAAAAAATATACCCTGTAAATCTAGCAAATTTTTCAATATCAAGTAATTATTTAGAAATCTTTTCCTCCAGATTTATCTTCTTTCTCAGTCTAGTTTTCAAGCATCAACTGAATGCTGCCAGACTGAGCTGCTACTGGCTCCTTGGAATGTGGGGTTTTGTTCCCTAAAATTAATAAAAAGGAGTAGTTCACCCTTGCTCATATCCATCTGCAAAAAAGCATTGCACAAGTTTATTTCCCATTTATCTATAGAATTATTCTCCAAAAACAAAGAAAAATAAAAGAGAATAATATGTTAAGAAAATAAATGGTCATATTTTTATGTGTTTTTTCTTCAGAAAAAAAATACTGTCAAAATTCCAGTTACACTGTTTAGCCAGAAATGGAAATAGACATCTGAGTCCCTGAGTGTAATCCTGCTACCAAGCCTTCACCTCCTGTAGCCAACCCCCTGAGCCTGTTGTAAACAGCAACGTGTCCTAGCTTACCCCCTCTGAGAGGAGGCTGAACCCATCTACTTTTCCAGCTCCAGTCTGAATTTATTCACAGTCGCACCTGTTTGGATTTATGTTGGCAATTGCTTTCAGGACAAGTGTTCCAAATCTCATCAAGATAAATAGTCTTTAAGAAAAATTAGCACCGACAGCATTAAGGCAGAAAGATATTTAAAATAATCTTTCCGAAACACAAGTTAAGCAATTAGTTTTTGCCATTTTTATATAAAGTTACATGCATATATTAATGTGAAAGGTATTATTGAGCTCTCTACACCTTTCATGTGCATTTTATGTTGCTTTTTATGTATATAAAAAATCTGAAATTTTGTTTTCTCTTTTCTCTACTTTTGTACTTCCATTTCCTACCCAGAGAGCTCATGTTCTTTTGTACCATTCATCAGGTCTCTAGAGTACAACTGCATACAGTGTATGGGACTGGGGCTTAATGTTTTTCATTAACCTCCAAGGGATCCTATGAGATCTGCTTCTTCCTCCCCTCCTTCCACAAACCCTGGCACAGCCTGTGCAATCTCCTACATCCGCTCCTCAGCTTCTGGAGATTCCACAGTGAGATTCAAGCAGCGTAGCAAGATGGTTGTAAGAACTCAGTCCTTTTACTTTCTACTTACACTTTTCCCACAGTACTGCCATTAATTTTACTCTTTTCTCCTTCTCTTTTCACCAGTGTCTCCTCCTACCACTGTGCTACACTGTGGTGCCTGAGGAGACAGCGGACAAAAGACTGGGGATTAGAGACTGCTGCCTGAAGTGACTCGGAGTAGCTGCTCACAGTGTGCCATCCCTTGCTGGGCAGTGACATTTCAGGAGGGGTGGACTGGGCAATGCCAGCAAGGAAATCATGGCCGTCACTCCAAACAAATGATTAATGACTGAACTGAGGCAGCAAAACGACAATGTCTAAAACATGAGCGTGACAGTCTAAGGCGAAAGTCTACACATGACTTCTGATCTCTCCCCAGAGCAGCAGTGCTGTCTACGGCTCTGAATGGTGGAGGGGAATTCTGAGACTAACGGGATCGCTGCGGCTCGGAAGGACCTCGGAGATGCCATCATGTAGCACAACCTCCTGCTCAAGCATGGTCATCCACAGCAGGTTACTCAGGGTCAGGGCTGGGTCCACTGGGGAATATCTCCGAGGATGGAGACTCCACAGCTTCTCTGGGAAACCTGTGCAACTCTGTGACTGTCCTCATAGCCAAGCTTTTTACTGCCCACCACCCCCATTTTTAATTTTTTTAGTATGTTCTTAAGTTCATTTTCAGAAACAAGTTTAGACAACCAATGAGCACGAATGAAATTAAGCAAATAAACCAGTAGGGGAAAAAAAAAGAAAAAGAAAAAGAAAAGCAGTGATAAAACAGATCTTCTAATTTAACTCAGTATATTTTACCTATTGAAATTTCTCTGGTTACCTCAAGCTTGGCACAATTTTTAAGCTGGCAAGTTGTGTTCACAAGCCCAAGCATTATATTGTAGGAAGCAATAGAGGAATCCAGCTCTGAGCTGCAATCTCAAAATTCCCATTATTTGCACACTGGTTACATGCAAACTCATGAAGTGAAGGCACATAAGCAAAACTGGGTTAGAACTCGGTTTATAATCTAATGGACAAACGTTTTTCTTTAAATCAGTATAAACAATCTTCAGCCCTGCAAGTGCTTCACTTTTTCATCAAAACCAGTAACACAAACCTTTAAACAAAAGTTCTGTAAGACTGGTTCCTAAATTTCATCTAGTTTGCACAATGAGTATGGCTTTTTCTAATTGTTTTCGGTTTCTGAGTCAGATATTTATACAGAGATGCTGTTGCACTTCTGGCACTGCAACAATTCAACCAACACAGAATTTGGGACTTCTTTTTTCCAGTGCCTATGATGATGAGAAGAACTAAACTGAAAACCTAATGTGCTCTTTCTACTCCAGTGTAACCATTAAGTGAGATTTCTCTGCTAAAGATTAATTTGGGGAAGGGGGAAACCAAAAAAGACTTCCAACAGTCCTTCATTTAATAGCTGGTCATTAGGGTATAGATCAAAAACACAAAGAAAATAAAGTAATGTGCAGTAATGGCCTCTGCACCTCCAAGTGATGTGATAGGAGGTCCAGGCTATAGGCCATGAAGGGAAATAGAAAGATTCTAGCTTATTTCATTACACCTTTCTCCAAACACTCTTTCTCAAACTTTTATACAATAGCAAGGCATATCACTTAGGGACCCAAGTTTAAAAAAATCTTAGCAATATTTAAACACTAACTCCAAAACTTAAAAGTAAACTCCAAAGAAAGCACGTGTAATTTGGAAGAAAGACAAATAAAAGAAAACCAAATTAAATCAAAATAAAAGCCAAAACCCCCAAAATAGAAATAAGTAAAACATGGGGGAGAATGATTTTTGGAAAATCATATTTACTCAAGAAAAAAAAAATGCTGTTAGACAAAACCATTACTCAAAGATTACCACGTAAATTTTACCAACTGAGTTCAGAGCCTGTGTTAAAAAATAGAAAGATCAGACTCTTCCTTTGCACCAGGAAGCACCCCGACGACAAATCTCACTAAATACATGGTTTCAATATTGTATGCTATGAGTATTGCTCAGCATCAGCTGAGATCAAAATACAGTATTTCACTTCATTCATGTCAGAAAAACGATACACTGCCTTGGGTGCATGACTGCCCTTTAATTCAAGTAAGTCCTTTCCCCATTATGTCTCAGCCAATTGGTAAAGGCACCAGAATTTCAGTTAATTTCAGTTAATTTCAGTTAATTTCAGCTTTAAAATGAGTTCAGATTATTTTATTTACTATTGTCCTTCTACCTACATGAAGAATTTTGACCGAGGGGCTGGGGGACGGGACAGGGGGGGTCACATCGTTCTTTCGCAACTGCAGCACAGGATTTATGGCACCATCTATAGCACACATTAAACAAAGTACTACTACACCTGAAATATTCACCTTAAAACACACTTTAGGCAGCTTTTGCAATGCCTTTGGCTAGTTTTCTGTTGCTTTTTTAGGCTTCTCAGCGACACTGCAGGACACAGGAAAAAAGGAACATAGTAAGAAAAGTAACATTTGAAGGAGTAAAAAATAAATCCAAACCGAAACACCCAACTTCTAAGCATTTCCATAGGTATAGCTGGGTGTGTCCAGCAAAGGTTCAGGGTAAAAGCAGTGTTTAAAATTGAGTGTGAGGAACAGAAACTGCAAAAACCAAGAGTTTTTTTCTGACTTACATTGCTCCCAGCAGGCTGTTGCCATTCCCTCTGCAGGGCTCTCACTGGCCAGGGGGATCACATGACACTGGGAACCAAAATAGAAAAGTCTCGGGAGCAAGGAAGCTGAACCAGAAACACATTTTCAAGAAAAGACATACCGTGGGCACGATAACACACTCGTAGGAGCAGAAGGTGGTAAATTTAGACGGGAACCTAGGCTGTGCTGAAAAATGGGTAATGCCTTGAATTTTGCAATCTGGCATTGGCTACCCTTTCCATACACGGGAAATGTTCATAAATCTCAGCCTGTGTCTGTATGTAACTAAACCTGCTAACTGCTCTAGTAAATCACCAGACCTTAAAAGAAAATAAGATCTATCAAATTTTAAAATAAATATATTGAAGTTTAAAAATAGCCTCCCACCGTCAAAACCATTTTCATCTTCAGGATAAGGTTTCTAGTAGTTTGTTTGTAGAGAGGAAGGAATTTTTTTAAAAGGATATGCTCTTAAGATAATTGGGCGAACTGTAAACACATTTCGAAGATTGCTTTCAATTCTTTCATGAGTAAAAAATGGGGTAGCAGACCTGTGTGTTTGTAAAACATTGCTGTAAATCTATAAATCTTATAATCTGACCATAAAGATATAAACAAAGATGCAAGGAATCCAAGTCAAAAGCTGGACAGATGAGTTAGTGCCCAAATGAGAGTTCTGTCCAACAATAAAATATACTCTGATTTTAAGGCTGCTGTTTAATTATCCCTGTTAGAAGATTAGCTGTTCCAGTTTTGTTAAGCTTGTGGAAAATAAATTCCAGCAAAATACTGTTCTTGGGATTACAGGAAATGCAAGTTACCTCTGTATCCGCTAACTTTTTCACCATTTCTCCTGGTCATTTGAAATTAGATTGTTACAATTTTACATTTTATAAAATGTCAAGTGTTTCCTTGTTTCTAGTGAGTCTCACGACAGTTATTGCAGAAGGGGGGGTTTGCTGAAAAATGTAAACAGCAGTAGAGAAACTGTGATCAAGGAAAAGAGAAATATGCTGCACATCTTGACAGGACAAGGACGGGAAACAATTTCTTGTTCTAATCTTTAAATGCAGTCACCCTCACCTTGCAGTCATAAGGCAAAAATATTGAAAATCCCACCCTTTCAATGCAACTGGCTCACAAGACCTTCTGGATAATCACAGGAGTAGAGAATGCAATTCAAAATCCTACATAGCAGACTCCCAGCACTGCAGGAAAAAAATTGAAAATAACACGATCATGAGTTAAGACGCCAAATTGTTCTCCTTTCATTTAAAAAAAAAATCCCAAACAAAAATAAACAAATAAAATTTTTTTTAAAAAAACAAAACAGGAAAACACTCCCACACACAAAGCTTCTTAATAATAAAATCTCAGATTAAATCTCCCAGAAAGAAATGTACACCTGTATCAAAATATATACATCATTAGAGAATATCTTCAATCAAGACAGAAAACTTGGATTAAAAAAAATATGATCTGCGTTATTCTGCAGGCTACCCCAATGCTTAAACTGAATTTTTCACGAAGTGAGGTACAAGTCCACATAAACATGGTAGCACAAAAAGGCTCCTTGTATCTTCCCTGTTCTTATTAACAAGTGTGAAAGAAAACTCAAACATTGACTCAAAATAGTAGTAGTAGTAGTAGTATGGAAATACACACGAAAGATGTTGCCATTGGTTATTTGAAGATAAAGAAAACCTTTCTAAAACTACAAAATAGGAACTATTTGATGGGGGTTTTCAGGAAAAAACGAGTACATTTTGAAAAGCATTGTGCATATTACTGTGTACACGCTTCCAAGTATTCTACCAGGTACATGACTTCTGTCACTGTGGTTTTAGGAGAAGCTTTGCATCACTGAAATTGTGCCCTTTTGCAGGTAATGTGGCAGAACTGAAGTGGATGGAAGCTCGCCATTGATCATGGTGAGAGAGAAACCAGGGCACTCATATAAGTGCACAAAATACACAAACCAGTAGATTCTCTCATAGCTCTTAAAATTGCTGCAGAAAATTGGCTTCAGCTACCTCTTGTTCATTGGTTTCAGAAATCTTTATGAAAAACCATGCCTTGGATCAATTTTAAATGTAACAGTGGCATGCTTTACCATATTTCAGACAAAGCCTAGCTAAGTAGCAACATTTTTCTCAGGGTATTTTCACTGTACATCCCAAACATTGTGCAAATCATCTCAGGAACCCCTCTGTGTCAAACACATAGCTAATTTCATTTGCTTTGTGTTATATTCTTTTCTATTTTAATTATCAGTTGGGACCTATGAAAACTGCAAAACACCGAGGGGGAGTGGGGGGGAGGACTGTGCTACAATATTCCATCATAGGTAAGTCAATGGGCTGGAAATGTAATCATATGGGAAAATACTAAAGGCAAAGATAGTGAAATAAATGGCTAGAGGAATGCCAATTTAGGGAAAGAAATGCACCCATGTGGGATAAAAGCACAGCAAGGAGGATGTACACCATCTACAAGACAGAGTACAAAGCCTTGGATAAAAACAGAAAGAGTGCCAATGTATCCTGGAGCTTAATGCAGAGTGAGGAATACCTGAAACAGAGTAGAACATCTCTTTACACAGCTGGAATCAGGACATCGGTGTTATTCTACATGCCTGCTTCCTGCAGTTTTCTTAACACTGATATATAGAGAATCATAAAATCATTTACATTGGAAAATACCCTTGCAATCATCAAGTCCAACTATTAACTGAGCACTGCCAACTTCACCACTAAACCGAGTGCCTAGGTGCTACATCTACACATTTTTTAAATACTCCAGGAATGGGGACTCAACCACTTGCCTGGGCAGCCTGTCCCAATACTTGGAAACTCTTTTGGTGAAGAAATTTATCCTAATATCCAACCTGAACCTCCCCTGGCACAAGTGGAGGCCATTTCCTCTCATTCTGTCATCTGTTACTTGGGAGAACAGACTGACTGCCACCTTGCTACAACCTCCTTTCAGGCAGAGAAACTATCACTTTCCTTTGCAGAGAGTGATAAGATCTCCCTTGACCCTCCTCTTCAGGTTAAACACCTCCAACTCTCTCAGCCACAAGACTTGTTCTCCAGATCCTTCACCATCTCCATTGTCCTTCTCTGGACTTGCTCCAGCACCTCAGTGTATTTCTTGTATTGAAGGGCCCAAAACTTGACAGCTTCACCAGTGCCAAGTAAAGGGGACAGTCACTGCCCTGGTCCTGCTGGCCTTACTATTTCTGATACAGGCCAGGATGCCTTTGGCCTTCTTGGTCACCTGGGCTCAGCTGGCTCATGGTCAGCTGCTGTTGACCAGCACCCCCAGGTCCTTTTCTGCCGGGCAGCTTCCCAGCCACTCTGCTCCCAGCCACTCTGCTCCCAGCCTGTAGCACTGCCGGGGGGTTGTTGTGACCCAAGGGCAGGAATTCGCACTTAGTAGTGAACTGCTTAAATAGGCATTCATCAAATGAGCAATTTGACAAATATTGCATTTCAATACTCCACTTATTTTTTAAAATATTGTCCAATATAAATCTGTTAGTTTATAAAGTTTCTACTGGAAGTGTATTTGGGACAAACACTAATACGTTGACCTGCCCTGGTAGTACATTATGATTTCCTAAAAAGTCAATTCATAGATAGTTAAAGAATGCTATTAAAAGGAGTGTGCCGAACAGTTTTATCAATTTAAATTGCTAGAAACGTGTATCTCTATTTTACCTTCTTCGTTGGTAGCTTAATTCTTGAGCCAGAAGAAGCCAAGTTGATCTTCTCAAGCTGTGGGCTCACTTATATCTCATAGTAGGACTAGACTGAACCAATTTTCTGAGACAGTCTCTTTGTATATTAATAGAATACTCAACAAGAAAAACATCAGGGCCAGCAAATTATTCCATATCCATGGATAAACTCAGTATTTGGACCCCTTTTTATTCACAATACTAATACATCCTCAAAATAATTTTCTTCACCACCCCCCAAAAACTTCATTCTGATTGCTATCACTGAGTTTCCATATGTTCTAAAGAGACAGTTTGCCATAAAGCTAGTGGGAATTTTTAGTGTAAATAAATAGAAATAGACTAGTAATATGTTTGTCCTCCCTTATGCCCATAGTTTCGAGCAAAAATTTACTATATGTTTTAGTCTTAACATGCAAACAGGAATAAATAATGTCACTCTCAATCGCTCTGTCTATAACTGTAACCCGCAGCCATTTGTACAAACTGTAGCAATCCCAGTGCTACAATAGCCCCTTTAGAGCCTAAAGATAATCCTTTTGTAACAGACGGTCCCCCCAATTTACTTAACTTCAAATTTACAAGTGTGTGGTGACACACCTGGTCTAAACACTAACATACGTACGTTGGTCACAAACCTTTCTCCTGGAAAACTCCATCCTCATGGAAGATATTTAAACTCCTTTAGTGACCTTCTATGATTGAAGATACCAAGTAGTGATATAAACCAAAAAGATCCTATTTCCTACAACCAGGAAAAAAAGCTTCCAATATGTTCTACCGAAGTAATAAAACATAACCCTCCTACCACAGGGGTTACTGCTTCTGCTGGACTTTTTTTATCCCTAGCAGATAAAACAGTCCCTAATAGAAATGCGAACACTCAAAGACTAATTTTGTGCTTTAAGGGGAGAATGGAAATGAGAGAGATTTCTTAATCTATTTACATACATAATGTGACTTCACGCATAGAAGACAGTAGCCAGTTTTATGCAGTCCCTATTTCTGCTAAGAGAAATAGAAGAAAATGGGGAAATGTCCGGTTACACAGCATTATCCACTGCCCGCTGTGTCAGCCATCAGTATATCACAACTCCAACCTATTCTACCAAATTGTTGCAATGACTACAGATATACATTTCTTTTTGACTTTTTTTCTAAGAATGCTGCCAGGTTCTTTTTCAGTTTAAACAAAGTAGAAATGTGTATATGCAATGTTTGAAATGTAACTGAGACTAACGTCAGGTTATTTTGATGCAATGCAATTTGACCAAAATACTTTGCCACAGTAACTTCTGTAAATTCAATCTGTTTAATAAGAAAGGTCCTTATTTATTCATGTTACTCAATATTATGAATTAAATTAGAGTATATACAATTGGAATTTAGCATTTAATGCAGGACTAAAAATGTAATTTCGGAAAAATATTATCAAAAGTGTATGCAAAAGTGTATGCACCAAACAACAACATATGTAAGTGCCTGGTCAGGGTCAAGAGCATCAGCACTTTCATGGAAAACTCAGAACAGATTTATTCAAATAAGATATCCTTGTGATAAACTTAGGTTCTTGCTTGATCATCAGCAATCAAATATATTACCTGGGCTTCATATTTCCTATATGCCTTTCAATAGCATTCTCATTGCCATCATTTTCACCATCTGTTTAAGAAAGGTCAGGATTTATATGAACATATTAAATCTTAGAAGCATAATATTAGGAATTATTTAAAACAAATTAATTTCAAAAGGTTAAACAAATTAATCTCCTTGCTATGGCTATTGAGCATTAAGAGAGACAAAGTACATTCAAATGGGTAGGGAGCTTCCCTTTTCCTCCCAAGACTATCTGTAACAGCCTGAAGAGTACCCAGAAGCTCTTTATGCTCATTTTCTGTCACTCACACCAAGATCCTTAGCACCAAGTAGAAAATCAGAGCAGAGGTATCTGAAGAAGGTGAATCAGTATGATTTACATCACTTGGGTTTTACTTCCCAAGTGTCCAGTGAGAGAGTATTTCTTTTTCCTTAAAGTGCCAAAACTTTAATTGAAACCAGTTTTAATTCAAAACTTTTCCTAACTGATGTCCCAGGAAACAAAGTCCTATTTGATTTAGCAAATCTAGAAATCACCTTAGCACTAATGGACAAATCGCCAAGACTTACCCAATTAATCACTAGACACTTGTGATTCTTTTTAGTGCTTCAGAATCTGAGTACACATTCAGGCACAGATTAAATAGGTCTTGTTTTCATGCAGTTGTAAACATACAGTCCATGGAAGGGACACAGGAAAGAAAGTCTACAAAGCTGAGCAAGCAAAATCTTACTCTGGAAGTACATACTACAGAACAAAGTTAGGGTTTCATTAACATTCACAGAATATGTGATTTAACAGGGAATTCCTCCACTTCTAAAAAGCATTTTAAAAACCCCCAAACCCTAGAGAATGTGTTGCTTAAAAACCTGCATACCATTGCAGGAAAAGAGACCAGTTTAAAATTGTAGATAAAGATGAAGTTCATGAAGTTCTCTTCTATCTTTGTGTATGTCTGTTTATCTTTCTAATATTAGGAACTGTCTGAAGTCATGAAATTCAAACCTGCACTGTTGAGCTCCTGCCAAAAACAGATGTTGTTATGACTGACAGACTAGTAATAAATTGAGGTCTCAGCTGATTCAATACCTCCTATTAATATGGGCCTCTTTATTTTGACTAAAGTACTTTTTTTTTGTTGTTATTATAACAAAATATTATGAACAACTGTGTTTTTCCTCTAATTTTCGAACAAGAAAGGAAAAGAAAATAAAGTCATCTGTTCCCAGCAATCAAATAGAGGAAATTATAGCCTAAAGGATGAAAGATTTTTAAAGGGATAAGAAAATCATTAAAAGAGGTTATAAAAGATATAATAAAAAAATCTCAACTAGAGCAGGCATCAAAATTCATAGTTAAATTGTAGGAATAGTAACCCACACAAGTCACCAACTGATTAAGGGAAAGCAAAAACACAAGTATTTTTCAGCTGAAACTCAATGATCATATTTGTTTATCTGCCCTTTTACATTAGTAGCACATTTTAATCACAGACTTTGCTCCAATTTTGTAGCTACTTCTTGGGAAAAGGCTTAGTGAAGTCAAGGGACAACAGACCTGTACAATTTTTTCTTTTTATGATTTGGTGTGGGATGGAGGTAAACAAAGAAAGAGGAAAGATCAAGAAAATACAAAAGGCATATACAAAATACTACATATTTAGTAGCAGGAAGGGAAAAGTAAAAGAAACGTCTCTTCTCTCTTCTGTCCTCACTCTTCCAACTTTTCCCTTAAATATGACCACCACATGGAAATGCTGAAGTGTTAGAGTGCAAGACGAAGCTATGAATAGATTACCAAAAATATTTTATTTAACAGAAATGAAGTGGCTACAAAAAAAATGTGAAAAAAAGGAAAGCATTTGCTATTAAATATCATTAAAGAAATTTCAAAATGAAAGCTGATTTTCTTAGAAAATAACAAAATTTTTAATCCTTAATATAAAAACCCATCGAGTTAATGATATTTCATAATGCTTTCTTCATGATAAAGTTTTAACTGGAAAAAAACCTGATTGGGACTGGGGTAAATTTTATAAATACATTTTGAGATTGACAGTGGGCTTTTTTGACATTAATTTCATCCCTCTCTAAATGTACTAGCCACCTAACTCTACAGGCAATGTGAATGTAAATCAGGCACAGAATTAAAGCATTTGATACTACATGCACACTATTCCAAGAACAAGGTTAACCTGGAACAATGCACAGCAAGATGATCCTTGCAGAAGCTGCCCATGTTGCAGATTTAGAAAAGAAACTCATATTACACCAGAAATGCAGCAGCACATTAGTAAGAAAGCTCATTTGACTCAAATTGCATATATAGGAAAATGAAATTGTCACTAATGTCAGCAGTTAGGTCAAAAGAAATTTCTAATACTGTTGTCATTATTTAACTTAGCCTCTACAGGATCAGTATTAAGAGGGCAGAATCTGTTTAAAATGAACAACAGCTTGAGGTTCCAAAACAATATGATGAAGATAAATACAACAACAAACAGTACAACTTTGAGCACTTAGCATAACCACCATCACGTAGCGGAAAAAACATTGGATCTAATTATTTTGATTGCCACGGAACTATAAGCACTTTTAAGCAGTTATTTACCCCCTAATGGGTTGTGCAGGAGCTCCCAAACCCTTATTTCTTTCCCAGCATTACTGGTAGTGCTGCGAGCTCTTCTGTCCTTAGACCCAGGGCTGGATGGGTGCAGCAGCCAGGAATACCAGCAGGATGGACACCTCATCCTCCTGGGCACTTTGTCTGTTCCTGGGGAGGCTGAGTTCCATAGCAACCTGCGCCTCCTTCCGTTGGCATGAGGCATGTACTGCCTCTTCCACTTGAGATCCACATCCTTTTCCAGACCTATTGCTTTTATGTTACAGAAGTCAGGTGTTAAAGGAGAAGAGAGGGTCTGTAGACAGGGAACAGTAAGAGGATTCATGGAAAAAAAAAATATTGTGCCTGAGTTTTCAATGGAGGAACAGAGAAAACTGTGAAAAAGGAAAGTTCACTTTTCTGCTTCCAAAACTTTGTTCATATTCACTGAATCAGAATTTTACCAGCTGACAAATTTGTGTTACCTCTCACTACTTGCTTATGTCTTCCACAAAAGGAGGGGATGAGCTGTGACACACACTTGCATCCATGTGTGCAGTACACAGGTTGATCTGTGACCTGCCAAGCAAAACAATCACCACCCTACCCCTGAACACAGAGATTCCTGTGACTTCTGTGAGAAAAAATAGGAAATACATTCTATCATCCAGAAACACAGCTGAGGCCACTCCTAAGTAGGTTGAGGAAATAAATGCACATGGGTAGCCAGGAACCAGCAAACATTCTCATCTGTGAATCCTCAGACAACACAGCACTGCTAATTTAATCTGCACCACATCTGTTTGCCAGCATGGGCAACCAAAAAGGCCTGTATCTTCCACAGGCCCAGCACTCTATGCCTTGAGTAGGAAACAGTATCTGAAACCCTTAGGACACAGGTGAGAAAAACTAAAAGCACAAGAGTTCAAGTTTCTTTGTAGCCAGCTGAAGGTTGCAGACCAAACTCCTAAAAGAATGCTCTTGGTGCTTGAGTCAAACCCTATTTGTAATGATTAGATTTGGAGAGTATATTAGCCATGAAACATGCCATGAGATGCTTCTCTCACATCTTTCCTCTTGATAGACTGAAGCTTCTGAAGTGATTCGATTCGTTTTCCTCTTTGAAGATTGGGCAAAATTAATTACCAACAGCTGAGCCTTACACACCCACACCTTAGTGTGTGGTTCTCAAGAAAGCAGCTTTCCAGTTGGACAGCAAGAACGTGCAGCCCTCTCCCACGAGCGCCCTGTGGAAGCAGTGCTGGAGAACAAATCCTATTCTCCATATTCAGGAATCCAGGCCATCAGGCAGTAGATAGGGCTGGCCATGCTGCGTCAGACAACTGCCCAGTAGCAAGTTTCCAGCACCATCTGTAAGCAGGTGTGTTGGAGGAACAGGTAAGCGTCCACAGCAATTCTCCCCGCACTTAGCCATCTCCAGCTATTTCCATCTGTGGAGGAGGCTTCCTGAGCCAGCTGCAGCTTCCATGAACCAGAATACATGTATGTTTTGGGGAAAGGTTATTCAAGTCACAGGAACCTGGGTACTCCCCTCTTAGCTCTAGCTTAACGTGTTATTTTCAGTGAACACACTCTTGAGAAAAATCTACAAAAAGCCTAAACTGAACAGAGAAACCAGAAAGATAAATAAAACAAGGATCTTCTGTCCTGTTCTCAATCCTCCTTTGCAGAGCACTTTGGCAGAAACCATCAGCAAATTCATCCTTAAAAGCACTCTATATTTAAATACATATTTAAACCTTTTTAAAATAAAAATGGAGGAAAAAATTTGGTACACCTCTGTTTGTAAAACCTAATATAAGAAATATACTGCTTTCAGTTTTTAATATAACTCTCTCTTTTTTTTAAAAAAAAAAGGACAAAAGATATTACCACCTTCTTGTTTTCAGATTCCCTAAAAATGTCAAAGATCAATTATTTTGAGACTTCAAACAAATAGAAAAGGAACATATTGTCAAATTCACAAGGACATGCAAACTAATTTCTAAATTTGTTGGCTGGCGTTCTTTAACTGGCATGAAGAAATTAATGCTTTTTTAACACACAAGCCAAGAACATTCCTTGAATCGTGTACCCTAAGAGGTCACTGCTGATGGAAAATAAAATTTAAAAAAAATCCTTGTTCTTTGTTTGTACTTCTCTGTCTGAAATAAAGGTGAATTGAAGGGGGAAAAATGTTTAAAGTTTTAAAAATACTAATTAGTTAATTTCACACTGCATGAACATAATGGCCACCTTGCATGGAGTTTGTTATGCATTTCTATCCATGCAGCCATCCCGCAAGGCTGCTGAGGGATAAACTGATCTAAGGAAGTACAACTCAGGCAAACTTAATCAACAGCAACCCTGACAAACTTACTTTTACAGGAATCTGTCAGAGGTAGTGAATCCTTTAATGGCACTTCAGTTCAACCATAAAGCTGACCTTTCACATAAATCTTCCTGAGATTCAGTTACCTGTTTTTCGCCACTAACCCTGTACAGAATTGCCTGGAGGCTTCTCAGAAACACAGGCAAGGGAGCTCTGCAAGATGGTAAGTGTGCAGCCAGAAGTTCAGCAAGAGAAAGCAAGGGAAAGAAAGGATAAAGCAGGAAGACAGGCTGATGTAGAGCCCAAACTAGCCAGCCTTGCTGCTCCTTGGCTGCCAAAAGAGCCGGGTGAGCCTAGTCAGCACCAACTGCATGATCTTCCTCCAGCAATAGCCTTGGCCCAGTCAGGTATTCCCCCTCCTTGTGGTGGCTGTGGCAGCTGTAGCAGCTGCCCTGCCTTTGAAGGGCTCTAGCACTGGCAAAAGAAGCAGTGGGATTCACTTGCAGGTTTGCACTGAAATCTGTGGCTAAATTCTAACTTGCAGGTAGGAAAGGCCTAAAACAGGGGGGGCGGGGGGGGGAAAGGAAGAGAAAATGGAACTATTAAATGAGCTCTTGTGTGACCTTACCTGTTAAAGTCAGAGTTCAGGCAGCTGCAGTTACTGGGACATAATCTCAGAGGTTCCGACTTATTTATCAAGACAAACTATTACTGCACATATCAGTAAGCTTCCCAGTCTTATGATCTAACTCACACAGAATTCAGAAATAGTGTCTTTGCAAGCTTAATTAGTGTAGTAGTAATAGGCTCTTTCTCCAGTATTACCATAGTTCATATGTCAGATGGGCCAGAGAGCTAAATGAAGAGCAAGATATGTGCACCCCAGCAAGAACTCTTAGGTGACGTAATTCTGTCCTTATGTGCTGTGTCCATTTCCTTCAAGTATATTTCTAACCTTAAAACAAATCCTAAGTCTTTCACATTCCCAGTCTTTGGGTGTTTGTCCTCTCAGTCATTCCACATGACTGCCAATCCCATATATCCAAAAGGCCTGTCTTGTTTCAGAAAAGTTATGACCTAGGGTTTCTGGTGGGTTTGGTTTTGAGGATTTTTCTGGGGAGGAGGTGTCTCTTTTTTTTACCTTTTGGGCAAAATTTTCCAACTGATCAGTTCGTTTGTGAAGAGCAGAAGCTCATCTTTAAGAGAAGAGGAACATAATGTAATCACATGACTTTGTCTTTTTTTAAATAAACATGAACTCACAATAAGTTCCCATATTGTGTAAGTTGCAATAAAAGCCTGAGGTAGCTGAGCACAAAGCATAACCTCCACGTCTGACCCTTGCCAGAAGTCTTATCTTCCTTCCGGTTCCTCCACATCTGTTCTCCACATCCACACCTAAAGCTCATGTCCAGTTCCGGGACCTTCACTTCCAGAAAGACGTTGAGGTGCTGGAGGGAGTCCAAAGAAGGGCATTGGAGCTGGCGAAAGGTGTGGAACCCAAATCTCATGAGAGCTGAGGCTGTTTAACCTGGAGAAAAGCAGCCTCAGATGAGGCCTTACAACTACTTGAAAGGAGATTGTAGCCAGGTACATGGTCAGTCTATTCTCCCAAGCAACAAGTGATAGGACAAGAGGAAATGCCCTCAAGTTGCATTAGGGGAGATTTAGATTGGATATTAGGAAAAATTTCTTCTCTAAAGGAGCATTGGAACAGGCTGCCCAGGGAAATGGTGAGTCACTATCCCTGGAGGTATTTTAAAAACATGTAGATCTGCCCCTTAGGGATGTGGTTTAGTGGTGGACTTGACAGTCCTGGGTTAATGATTGGACTCAAAGGTCTTTTCCAACTTATATGATTATATGATTCTACCCTCTTGACAAGGCAGGCAGTCCAGACCTCTTGAACCTCTGATGCCCAAACCCAGAAGTTTTGTCTTCTAATTCCTGGACTGTGCAGACGGTGATTCTGCACTTGCTGTCACATTTGGGCTAACACCCCAGAGGCTGGGCATTTCAAGACAGATCCCAAAGCACTGTAGTAGAGAGCTTTTCTGGATTTCATTGGGAACAAGGAATTACTCCTGCATAGGTGTGAAGCCCTCGGTGGGGAGAAAGCGCAAAATATGAGCTGCTTGAAAATACTAATGCATGCAGTACTGTCTAATAAAAGAGCCTGAATAACCTTGGAGATTAATTTAAATTTACTTAATTATTTTTTATTAATTTCAATTTTATTTAGAGGGCTTAATTTTAATTAGTGGTTCAGCATTGAACCACATTCAGCAAAGATGTCCAAAGCAAAGCTGAAACCCAGGCCTGAGCAATAGGAAGGATAAGAGTTTTCTCTGCTGTGTCAAAAAAAATAGTAAGGATGTCACAGGGACAAGGAAGAGGAAAAGGAAGAGGAATGAAAGCGATTAAAAGAATTCTGTTTACTTTAAGATAATGGCCAAACATCTGTGAGAAATGCAACAGGATTTTAGATTAAGCAGAAAGGGGAATGAGCTGAAATAGAAAAAAAAATCGGTGCTTGTTCTGTGCTCCTCCCTTTCCTTCCACTCTTCCCAGGAGCACTAGAAAACAGTAACAAAGAGGAAAGAATTAATTGCATGAAGAGGAAAGTGCAGAGAAGTGCAAAAAGAAGTTAGATCTCAGGGGAAACCCTGCAGATTATTGCCAGATTTTGGAACATTTGCTTGCTTTCCAGATGTAATTGGAGATGATAAAAATTATAATTAGGAAGAGAAGAACAGCTTAGAGGAAAAGAAGAGTGCTGTGCTTGCATAACTGGTAACAACAAAGAATTTTCAAATCCATTATTTATTGAGGATAACATTAAACAACACTTATTAGAGATAAAGACTTGATAGATTATACCCCAGGGCACTATTTGAGGCAGCCAAAGCAATCTTTGGCTTGGTAATCTAGCAGCAGAGCAGTTCCAAAAGACACTTGGCACTTCTTGGCATTTCTCATAAAATTTCCACAGTGATCTGGGCACTTTGCAATTACCTGATCCCACCTATTAATCAGAGGTGGGGAAGTAAAATCTCAGACGACAACATTTGCAGAGGATTTAAAGACTGGTCATTAAACACGGATTTGGATCACTTCTCAGATGTTATTACTGAAGGCCAGTGCAAAGTATCTGGGAATGTAAGTCAGCTGTGGTTGAAAACAGGGCTTTATCCCATAAAATTGTGACGGAAAACGTTTGAGCCACCCTGCGTAATTTCTGTCACCGTACTCGAGCACCTGGTATTAAAGGGTCCAGCATTAGAGCCAAGCTTGCTCTTCAACTCACCCATGTGAACAGCACGGATCTAACATGTGTGCTTCTGGCCTTTTAGCCACAACCCCCTGGATAATGACCCTGTCCCAGCTCGGCAGCTGAAACTGCAGGAATCGGGTGCATCGATTCATCCTAAAGCTCGCACTGGATCTCAGCTTCCCCAAGAACACAGGACCACTCTTTCTCCATGAGACTACAGATGCTCTCATTCTCTGGTTCTGCAATTAGAAAGAAAAGCCTGCTGGAGAGTAGGAGGTAAGTGGAATTGTGCATCTGTACCTAAGTGCAGACCATGAACTCCATAGCAAATTCTGAGCATTATCTTGTAGAGAAGAGCTGCCAATCTTTTAAAAAAATTATTAGTATTTAGAGAGATACTCGAAAAAAGGATAGAAAGAAGAAAATTAGTTCTTTCCAAAAAAAGAAAAAGACAATAGGGTATTTCTGGTAATCTTCCTGCAAATTTATCTTTATTGTTGAACAACAAATGGAACAAATGCTAAAAAATTATTAACTGGCTAGAAGTAGGGTTATGTGAATCAAAGAGTATTAAATTATAGAAGAAAAAGCTCACCAGAAATCCATGGCCCTTTCCAAAAAAACAATTATCAAATTAGTGAAAGAAGTGAATTATCATGTGACAGTAAGAACAGCACTAGATTTCTTATAAAAATCATAACTTAAAAATTAATTCCAGCTGGCCTGGATAGCAACATTGCCAAATTCAGTGAAGTTATCTATAGTTACATTGCTATGACCATTTAACATTTGCAAAGAACAGAGTATTCGATAATAATAAAATAAGGTAAGTTTGAAGACATTTCTTAATATCCACAAGACAGAAGAGACAGCATGCTTGTTTAGTTATTGCATTAATGCCCTTCCAACCTTATTAAAAAAAAAAAATTCTTTAAGCCTTGTGTTAATGGACATAAGTAAATCGCACAGTGCAGTTCTCCCACTGCATGGTGATGTTCTTCCTTGGACCCCATGAGCCATGCACTAACCTCTTGACATACTAACCTCTTGCTGGAAAAAGTCCCTTTAGTTCTCCAGTCACCTTCCACTCATCTTTAGTTTAAAGATAATTCAGGCCAGCTTGTCCATGGTTACCACTGACTCACCACGAACTCTGTCAATGCTCCCAGTAGTAAACAATAGGGGAGTAAATGAAAAAAGGAAAAGAAGCAAAAACCAGGACAGGATCCCATAGAGGGGTCTCTAGAGGGGACAGCATGTGCCTGAGAGCACTGGCTGCACCCTGCATAGGGTGCCCTGGCACACAGAGCAATGGGAGGGAGGGACTGGCCACTGAGGTATAAGGGGAATACCTTGTGGAGAGCATATCTTTTGGACCAGCTTGGATTTGGAAAAGCCATGCTACTGTGACCCTTTTCAGAAATTAGCTAGCCCAAGAATTGCTAAATCAAGAGGCAGATAGTAAAGAGATGCTTTCACTGCGTGGTCTGAGCTGCCTTCTCTACAGGTCAAGCACCACTCTGCTGATAAGTTGTGAGCTTTTGGGGGGAAATTATTTGATCTTTTGAAATGTGTAGCAACAAAATGAAAAAATGCTGCATAGACTTCTGCAATGGGGCAGTATTCTTTTAAGGGCTCTGGGACATGGAGACATTATATGAATTTGGGGGAACCATTTTTGCCATAAAGATATTGACAAGGAAAATTCCGCATTGGAAGACAGAAAAAACAAAAGAAAAAAAAAAATTAAAATAATCAAACTTATGGAAAATATGCCATCTGAATCAGCTTTTCATCTGTTTACTTCTTGTTTTGTTCACAAAAGTACTACATTACTCCTTAACCTAAGAATTCTGAGAGGATTAAAACACAGGCAGTATTAAAACACAACTTGCACTGAAGTCTGAAGAGCAACTTTGCTATTTCTGGTATCTTGAGTTCTAAATCTGAAAGTTTCCACAACCTCCGTATAATGATGAACAATCTTCCTCTTATCTGATTGCCAAGGAATAGCCATCCTGAGCTCTGCCTTTTGTCCCAAATTTAAAAATAAACTCTTTTCCACAAATTCTGTCCAAACATTCTACTTTGTGCTGTATGGCAAGCCCAATCTCTTAGTCCTTTTTGCTAGACAGAAAAAAAGGCTGCTCCTCTGAATGATTTACTACCCTCTCTGAGTTTTCACTGACACAAAAATTACTTCATCTGTATTTTTTCAAAGAATGTTTGTATGCAACTCCTCCATGCCCATGAACGAGCTTAAGGAGTGCAGACAAATGCTTTAAAGTGCTATCTTTTTTCCAAGGTCTGAAACACAGATGTCTCTTTTTGGTAATGCTGCGTGCCTTTGACCTTACTGCAGATTTGATGTCTTCCATTGGTGCACCATCCAGACGTGATTTGTTAGGTAAAGGGGTTGTTTTTTGTGAGGTTTTTTTTAGAAGCTTGTTTCAACTTCCAGCCTTCATTTAGAGTTTATATTAATGTTGTTTTACTTTTCAACACAGTGGTTTATACACAAAGATACAGCCACTTGTCAGGTTATAAAGGATCTTAACTAGTGAAGAAGTAAATATTAAATTAGTACCTCTTTTCAGTTCTCAGTCTTTCAAAATTTTTTGATTCAAGCAGCATCTTCTTTCATTTGCCTTCCCTTCTTCCCCCCTTCCCTTCCTTTGTCATTGTATCCATATTTTGCTAAGAAAATGTGGAAGAACAGATTGTATGTATGATATGTATATCACAGCTACACCTAACTCTGAAATGCTGTCCTTTGTTTGAATAAAGCTTGCACAGAATAGACTGTTCAGGTTTTATCCTCTTTATCTCTTAGTTTTTAGTGTATACTTTCTGTTACTTGTTAAATCACAGTTACTGATGGAGGATCCATTTTCTTTCCTGTTCTGCTAAATCATAATGGTATTTTATATCTTTTATTTCATTCTGTGCCACTCATAATTTTCCCAAACGCATTCACCCATGAATACCTCCTTAAAGAAGGGTAAAAGAGAGCCTGATGAAATAATGTGCAGAGGTAGGAAGATAGTGTTTCTCGTCTCAGGTGAAAAAAAAACTTTCAAATTCTGGTGAGAAGGCAATGCTGTTAAGAAACTGCCTTGGTTTCCGCTCCAGCACTGGAGCTGGTCCATGCGTGCAGACAGGTGCACAGAGTAGGCAATTCTTCTCGTGTCACATCTTCAGAGCTAAACAGAAGCAAGTACTCAGGGAACAAGTACATATGATATTTCTGAGTACTTTACTAAGCTCCAGCTATTCTCCCTCAGAGAAATGGGACTAGTTTGTCCATTTACTGACCCTGGTTTATCCATTTACTAACCATACACATAATCCTTTTTATGAACTTATCCATGTGTCCTCGAACATATGTAAACTATCACACATGTAAATTAGCCATAACATGCTTTTAACATTAACTTGCTGCATGACAGTTGCATTAAAATAAAAACCAAACCCGTTTTCTGCTTGTTTTGGACCTGGCTTCTGTTAGCTTTCATGTACTGAAAGAAATTATAAACTGTCAACATCATGCATAACTTTATAGATTTCTGTCAAATACCCCCTAATTCATCTCTTTTTAGGGTCTTTTAAACCCATTTAACTGTTTCCCATTTAATCTCAGTATATGAACAAAACTCAGAAATTTGTGACTTAAGAGAGACTGCTAACAAAGGTCCTCCTTGTGGTTGCATAACTTGTTTTAAACAAAAATACTATAAAAAGAAAAGATGATTCTTTTAATACTCAGGCCCGTGTGTTCTTTTGTTTAGACCACAGCCAAGGGGCACATATTAATTTCTATGTTTTGTATTAATTTCACATTATAGAAATATTATAGAATATAATCAAATCAAATGCACAAACACAAAACAATATTTGACTAGGCAGCAAATGCATCACATGTATCCACAGAAGCCATTGATTGCTATATTGGTCACTGATGGCTCCTCAGCTGAAGAAATTATTTCATCCATTTCCAAGAAAAATTTAAACAAATCAGAATACAGAGAAATATAACAGTACTGGAGGATTTAAACAGAAAAGGTGATGAAAAGATAAGAAAAAGACTGTGCTAATTGGGTTTCTTTTCTCTGAAGTGGAGGCTGGGAACAGATATGACAGTGATCTTACAATAAGTAACAGAGCTCTATAAAAGGACAGTAATCAACAGCTTACAATGTCCACCATGAGAAAAAAAAATGCAAAATAACTAAGGCTGGATATCACAAAGACTTATCTAACAGTCAGAGAAGCGAAATGCCAAAATAGTCTAAAGAGTTCTGGAATCTCCTCCTCTGAGGGCTTTTGATATCTTCCAGGGTGGCATGCTTGATCCTTTCCCAATCTACGAAGATAAAAAAGTGGTCTTCTAAAATCCCTGTCAGCTCTGCACTTCTGTGGTTCCTTATTGATGTAATGTAACATGTGGCTTTAATGGGACACAGCTGCCTAAAAGCATTTTATGAGTTCTGGTAGCTAGCCAAAGGGACAATATATGGACCTGCAAATAGCAGTAATAGGACACAAGAGCTATTGTTTGTAGTCATATGGTTTCATTTGTATGTTACTTGTTTGGAAAAAAGATCTTGCCTATTCGCTTCTTGCTGATTCTGTCTGTTTAAGGCATGCAAAGCGGGAAATAACAGAATTGAAGCTCTTATTCTGAATTCAAAATTTCCAGATTGCTAAGTGCACATAGGGGCTATCAGCACAGAGCAAACAGAATTTGTTCTTGGGAACAGGCATAATCACAGCTTTGTTCCAATTGAAATACATTTTTCCATTGTTGTCTCTTTCTGCTTACCATAACAGTTGCCATGATCTAAACGGAAGTCAGGTTTGAGCTTATTCTCCAAAATTACAACCATCCATTTTGTAAGTTATAAAATCACACACCTTCCATCTGCTTGTGACAGAATTTGCTCTTATTCTGCAAGGAGAAATGTATGAGCCCTCTGTTGCATCTGATGAAAGGAAGGCTTATCATTAAGGGCTTCTCGTGGCAGCTCTGCCCTGGTGAGCATGAACAAGACTGACTCTAGGCAGTAACAGATGACAACCGAAAGACATCACACTGCTAAACTTTAATTTGACAATGTAACTTTATTCCAGATATGCACATCTCGTATTAGCTTCACCTATAATTAGTGAAAAGAGGTGGATCCTAAACCACAGATTGAATCCTTTCCATCAAGCAGACAACCAGAGACCATCCCTAACAGGCACCTAATTTAGGTGCTCACCTTCTCTGGGCACAAACTGTCAGCATCTGGTAAAGAATATTGGAATACATTAGGGGTTTGTGCTGTCAGGGACTCATTTACTGCTCATTAAGCAGGCAAAATCTTCAAACAGAAACAAACTTGCAAAAGGTTAGCTGCACAAAACACTTCATTCTTCCAAGCAAATTCAAGAAGCAAAATAAAGCTATATGCACACCTGCCAATATTGCAACAGGGGGAAAAAGCACCATATTTTAATGTGCATAATTTTAATTAAATACAGATCTTATGGTGATGATATACTCATCAGACTTCATGGCAGTAATTCAAATTCACGTGGAAGCTATGCACAAGCTTTACACACCTTCGGGCGGTGTCTACTGGGGCAGTTTAGTGACACCTGCTTTCATTCTTGGGTCCTGATCCAGTATCATCCGCTCCGCATGAATATTATAACCTTGTTGGACTGTCTTGTGGAGAAAACCAAGTCATTTCCTCCAAGACAAGAACTAGAAAAACATTAGAAGAACAGAGTTGCAAACTTGGGCATTCAAAGTAAAGGAATATCAAAGCTAAGCCGAGTTGTCACTACTATTTCTACCTGTACATTTCCATTGCCACTTTGCTGCATACATTTTTACATAGATTTCATTTTCCTCTTGGTTCCAACAGAATAGTTCAGATTTTAGAATTATTTCTTCCATAATTTTTTCTAAAATATGACATACTATTTTTCTTGGAACAAGGAGCCTTTTACCAGCTAGTGTAATATATTTATTAAAATCCTTTTCTATTAAAATAACTGTGACATGAACTTTCACAGACTGTTCAATCCCCTTATTTTGTGCATTTGTTAGGCAAAGGGAAACATTTTCTGGATGTATATAAGCAAGGCCAAAATTAAGTTTGCATGGGACATTTTATCTCTGGAATCCACTCATTCTGAGTTTTTGGCACTGCAGAATTGCAAATGCACTCAGAATAGGTTGTGTGTGTGTACAGTTGTTTTGGTTTGAAAAACAGTAACATTTTTTCTTTCAGCTAGGTACTGGTCCCTCGATTCATGTGAAGAGCTAGAACCAGAAAATATACAAAACCATATTCTGTCCCTTCTCTTATTCTCTCCTTCCTTAGGCTAGTGTTTCCTCACACATAAATCTTCTCATTTTGTCTTTCTGAGCCAGTTTTAGTGTTTAGTGCTTAGCCTTCTGACTGAAGTTCATCTTCTCATAGACACTACAGTGGAAGTTGTTTTTTTCACTCTTCCAGTCCCTCCTGCAGGAAACACCTGCTTTGGCTGTATGGCCCACCAGTCCCATTTCTTCTGTTCAAGGCTGGTAAAATAAACTCTGGCTGTCTATGCCTTAACTCCCTTCCTCATTGTTACCCTAATCTCTTTGTCTCTCTTCGATCCAGACCACTAAATCCTGGTTGTTTTTACCCAGCAGAGTAACCCAAATACTGTTTTCACTGCCCCATAAGCCCCCAGGCCCTGTATTCCATGGTCTTCCACAGCCAGAGCCCTTGTCCTAGTCTCTTGCTTTGGTCTCTGGACTAAGGTCTCCTCTGTTATTCTATTAAATTTTATAATTTTGTATTATAATTTTTTAAGCATTGGCAATGGAGAGAAGAGCCCCTGATCTTTGTAGTGATGTCCAGGGCCAGTGTAGCCAGCAACAGTTTGAGAACTTCGGTTACAGGAGACATCTGCTCAGCCTGAACTGTCCCAGCCTGGGCACACAGAGATAAACTATATGGAATAAGGCTGAAAACATCCAGCAAGCATGAGCATATTAGAATTACGTGTTCTTTAAGCAGCTTACAGCTCTGCCAGATTTGGTCTGATTTCACGGAGATAAAAGCTGTCCTTTAGCCAATAGCCACTTCTCTTCCAAGTGTCAAGTCTCCACTCAGAAAACAAAGATGCACTCAGGCAAGAAAGGAGATCCAAACAGGACTTGAAAATTCCTTTGGCTGCCCACACAGTATATGGGAAAAAATCCATTAGGGTCCACGTTTTCTACATTAATACAAAGCCTACACTGACTCTCTTCACACTAATGAGATCATGAAATGATGACCTCCAGATCAAAGATCACACAAGTACATTTATAGTTCCACAAAGAGGAGATTATCTTCACTGTGCAAAACAATTTCTCTAGCCTTATTAAAAGAAACCCCAAACCTGGAGAACAAATTTTGATTAATTTCTACGTGAAGCACTTCAGCACACCAGTACAAGAAGTCAGATTTCAACTCAGACAGTTATAGTTTGGCTACATTATACTCATCTGTAAACAAAGTCTGTAATGGGAAGTGTCAGACAACTTTAATAGGTGGGGCTGATATAGCCACCTTATCATAGGGAAACACACTACACATGCAGGGAGATCAGCCATAAAATAACCTCCTTCCCGTTATTGCCCTGCAGGTCCAGTAGCTCTCACACTTCAAGCCACTTGAATTTTGGCAGCCCAGTGACTAACAGCCAGAAGCACAATTTCAAGCTGATGATAAAACACGGACCTCTCAAAACAACTCCTAACGGCTTTTCCAGCTTGTAATTTTCAATGGGTGAAATTAACAGGAGTTGTACACTTGCTGCTGCACTGTGTGTTCTAAGTCATCGGTACTTTCTGGAAATTTCCCCAACTGTACACCTGTAGCTGGTAGTTCCCAATATGCTCAATAACCCCACTGAACACAGACAAGAGTTATTATGTATTACTGAGGGTAAGGGTGTCTCACAGGTAGCTCCCCAGCCCGGTGCACAGTGTAAAACACTGGTGCCAATGGGTATTTCTGCATTTCTGCAACATGGAACTTCACAGGGAGCTGTACACAGTGTATTTTACTTGGAGTACAGTAGGTAACCTGTCGTTTCTGCTTTGGGAAAAGGGCACCCCTCATCTTACTGATTATTGTTCCAAAAGCCAATTCTCCCAAAAGCAGGCTGAGACAGAGTCCTGCTCTCATAGTCTAGAACACAAAAATGCACAACAGGTATAACACAGAAAAACCTACATTGACTTACTGTACATGTAAATAGAGACATGCAATTAAGTCACAACAGATATAAATCAAAACAGAAACAAACAAAAAAAATAATTAATTACCTACTTTGACAGATTCATACCTGCAGTCTTCTCATTCTAAAGCAAAAAGCCAGGAGAGAGAATATTCAAATTTCTTGTCCATTTGGGTGGCTTCTTTGCACATGTTCCTGAATTTTCAGCTATGATGAGATCCGCTCATTGGCAGTCACCAAGAGGCTGATATGACCATGAAATGAGGAAACACAGGGAATGAAAAATAAGGTACTAGCACCACCATTTGCTGAGGGCTGGGAAAACTAGCAAAAACTTTCAGAGACGGTGTAGACCTATTTCTATATTGCTAGCTGCTTTTAACTGACTTGCCATTGCTGCTATTGGAGATGCTTGATCAAAACATGCTTTCAGCATTAATTACTTGCCAGGAAAATCTTAATGAAATCCAGATGATGATTTTTATTCCCAGCACTATAAATCTTTTTATGTAGAAACAGTTTCAAACAAGGGGTTATTTTAGTGATTTGAGTTAAACAAAAATATAATTGAGAGCTAAACATAGATTGGAAGTGAACATCAAGTGGCTGGCAGAGGTGGCCTGAGACATTTCTGCATAATTACTTTCCCCCTGGAAAACACATATTTTATTTTCACTCCTTTTCATCCCAACACTATGAAATACGGGGTTTTTGCAAAGTGACTCTGGAAAGGATGAGCTCTCCTCAGCCAGCGGGGCCCTTCCCCACTGTCACGTAGTGTTTCCACTTCTGCCTCCTGTTTCCTGAAGCAATTTAAGTTTGCTTCTAAGAAAGAGGAGGCCTGTGAAGCAGAAAAGTAGCACAAATCTTATTTAAGCAATTTAAAGGAGCACAGTTTGATTTTAAAATTTACGGGTTAAGAAATAGATTTCCACACCTGCATTGCAAATTGCAAATGAGACTCAGATAGACTTTTAAGATCTTATTTTCTTCCGGCTGCTCTGCTGTCTGCTAGTTTCATTTTGTTCCTCTTGAGCAACAGATGTAGATGTTGCAAATGTCAAACATCAAATCAATTCCTAAAATGGATGTATTACACTTTCCAGAGTTCCAAGGAAAAAACTTTGGTGGAGGAGAAATCCTTTAATGTGCAACAAAAATAGCTCTACAATTACTATTTTTCATAGATTCAATAGAAACGTTTCTATTGCACTTACATGTTGATAAAATTTTCTGTTATCAAGACATTACTGCTGGGCCAAATGACCTAATATGTGTCCCTTTTACGGAGTTCTTAAAGTCATGTGTGTAATTCTTTACTCTGGTTTGTTCCTTCATAAAAAAATTTTTAAAAACCCTAAAATATTAGATTTAGTTCCGTGAAAAACAAAGAGCAAGAAATAGCTGTTCGATCTCATAAGGATAATATCTGATATCTGCTCAATGCAAGGTAAGTTCAGAAGGGGGTAAGGAAGAAAAGCTGAAGTGTACCTTCCTCCTTTTACAACTCTTTCTTGAAAACTATTTAGACTAGGCTCACCACTCCAAGATTATGATTGCAAATCTGTAGTTTAGTGCAACAGCCATCATCATTCTTAAGCATTCTTGCTCAGAAAGAAATCAGAAATCAGGTTAAAAAGTTGCATTATTACGAGCTTCTGTGCGGTTGCTGGTTTTCCTTTCTCACTTCAGGATTTTTTGTAGAGGCCGTGTGTTCCTGAACCTCTGGGATTGGCAAGGGAGATTCACTTGCAATTGGAAAGATGTATTAGTCCGAGGAAGCAGCTTCTGGATGGATCATGGTGAACCAGCCCTTCCTTCACAGCTGCTTGAGGTGAGCCCTCATGGGACAGGAATCAGGGTCCCACCATTCAGCTTCTCTCCCCATTGTCCCTTCTGGTGACACTAAGGACAAAGATGGGAAAGAAAGGAAGAATGATGGTGCAAGCCCCCAGAGGTCTGTCAGACAGTGGAAAGCTGGGAGAGGGCAAGCTGCCAGACAAACATCCTCCAGGGACATTGGAAGAAAGAGATTGATGGGATAGCTAAAACTCTAGGCTTCAGGCCCCGAAATACTGCTGCCTTGACTCATTTCAAGCCACTTTAGAGAAGCTAGCGTTTCCTTAGATGAGACTTGCTTCACACACACGCATCTCAGTGCCACGCAAACGTACACAGGCACGGCTAATATGTGCTTACATGCTCCTCTGTGCACTCACAGCACAGTGGCACTGTACAAACTGGGGGGAAATACCCCCTTGCTTGTATGGCAGCCTATGGGTATCAACTTCTGCTCTACGGCAATGCTGACATTAGTGATGATTCTGCTCAAACAAGCACATAAACCAGAAATAGTTCTGCTCGTCTCCAGCTTAATAAGGGAACAGAAGTACACAATAACACAAGGATAAAATTGGGATTTAACAAACAACAATAAATTTGTATTTTCCAGCTGCTGGAACTGGCACCATCTGAGCAACAGAAGAATTAGCAGCCATTTTCAGTAATCATTTATTTACTGGAATCATGTAAGCAGATATATTCAGCATTATTATTGAGGATTTCTGTGCAGTGCTTTCACGCAGCATTTAGGTAATTTATTCTGTAACAAGCTATTCCCATGTCTATTAAGAAATTATTATATCCTACATTCAAGTCAGAGTAAATCTTAATTCCTTTAAGCTTCCTTTTTTTTTGATAGGGAGAACATGGATGTAAAAAACCATCATCCTTATGAAAGAAGTTACAGCAGATAACAGACACCAGAACAGAGGCAAGTGAGAGGACAAAAGAGCTAAGTGGCTAAGACACCTGCAGCTTAGGAGGGGGAGCAGCTTCCCTCTTTCAAATAAAAAATATACCTATTTACCTGTTGAGACAGAACATCCAATTTGCATGATAGTTTTACTGGCAGGTGTGAGTTCCTGAAAGTTCTACAAAACCAGAAGCTACCTACACCTTGAAATGCTATTCACCCTGGTATGAGGAATGCTGCAACATTCAAAATACTCCATCTGGGCAGACATGGCATGGAGAGATTCAGATCAGCGTGGTGATGCAGCTATTTAGGCTGACTCCAAAGTTAAACATGTGTCCAGCCAATGGTCTCACAGGCAACCACATTTAGAGGATGACATCTCTTTTAATTCTTTTCTTAGAAGGGATATAAACAAGTCTGCAGCGAATAAATCAACTCCTAACCAAGAATATAAGGAAATTTCTTTGTAGTAACTGATAAACTTTTCCTGTGCAAACATCTTCACATAGGAAAGTTACTCTACGAGTGTTCCCCATCTGTGGTGCCCCATCCTGGCCCTTTCCTTTGGTGAGCATCAGCCATGGGAGAGCATCACTGGAGTCGGCTCCACTGCCAGGTCACACAGCCAGGTTTGCCAGGCCAGCACTCTGTAGAGAGTTAAACCTGCTCAAAATCTTTTCATAGTTAGGTAATTTGAAAATAGGTAAACAGTTAAAGTCTTATTCTACAATCTAAAATGTAATTCTCTACAGAAAATAATTATCTTAAGAATGATGTCTATATTCCTCTTTTCTGCCTCCACCAGTTTTATTCAGCCAGTTTAACTGTTGGGGAGAGTCGTTCGACTAAACTAAAAGTAAACAACATTTTAAAGGACTTAAAACATGTAATTTTATTCAAACCAAGTTTGTGTTGTCAAGACACGCAAAGAAGTCCCAGTGAACAACGAGTATAATTAGGAAAGTTGATAGTATTATTTCCACCATAAAATTTCATTAAACGTTTTGTAATTGATGCAGAACAGATGCATCTATGAAAAGAGTGTACTTTTCTTTCAAAACAAAAAATGAACTTCTGGCTGCCCAGGGCACTTAGTTTGTGTACTGACAGGCTGGGTTTTCAGTAGTTGACCTTTATCAGATTGGCTGACTGACAGCAATTTGGTCGGTCATTCTGTTAAAGGCAAATGTGTATTGCTTGGCCCCAGAATAACAATGTTAATTGGTTAATAGAATATCAAGCCCTATTTCAGTTCTATACTCTTTTGTTGTGGTGTTGTTGTTTGGCTCAAGTCTCTTTATTTTGCTATTTAGCTAAATCACTAGCAATAAAATGAAAGAAAATTTGAATCAATAACCATGTTCAGAAAATTTGTACTACAGCTATAAATAGAACCCAGTTCTGAGTTGCCTCCAACAGGGACTAAACCTTGCAGGATACTCAAAGCTAATTTCTACCCCATGAATAACTGGGCTGTTCTTACCAATGCCCACATTTTCTCAGCAAAAGGAACGAGACTCCACAGCAGGACTCTTCTTGGTGCCTATGTTGATACATAACATAGTATAATGTTTTTAACAGCTTAAACTCACCTGGCCTTAACAGGGCCAGTTCTGGTCCTCTTGGGGTTGAATGTGTTCAGCTCTTCAGGATGTTGCTTTCCAGAGGCACTTGCACTGAGCAGGCAGCAACTGCTGGCTATCAATGCTGGACTCGCTTCTTTGCGTCTGGCAGATGACCTAAACCAAATCACATTGGAGAAGGCAGTTACTCGATATGCCATGTAAAATACGTTGATTCTTTAGCTCTGTGACAGTGACCAACTGATTGAATTAGTTTGTGAACCTTGACAGAGCATCCTCTTAAGTACTGACATGAGACTCTTCGGCAACAGCCTCCAAGTCTCGCTGCGTGACAGCAACAGCTCTGGTGGCATTTCGCCTCCCGATTCTTTTGGCTGTTCCATGTTTACACAGTCGGTATTTTCGCATCAGTTTTTCTGAATTTGCATTCTGTCACTGACAATTTTCTGCCAGCTTCCCAAATAAAGGCATTATGCTGACTTTTACCTGTTAGCTGGGGCCTTTGAGTTGCAAATTGCCACAAATGTGTGCATCATCTCTGAAAATATATTGGGTGAGAGTTCTCGGGCTTTTTTCCTACAAAACCAACTCCTAAATTATATTATGCACCGGCATTCATCTTTCTTCGTTATTTCTTAACTTGGTAACATGTTTCCTTGCTTCACAATAACTCTTCACACTAGCCTAGCCAGTAAAATACAACATCTGCAGTAAGTACCCATTTTAGTTTCCTGCTAGTACATAGTAACAGACTAAAACATACGAGTACACATATAATGTAATGTGTTAAAAAACTGCTCTTGAAAATTTAAGGCATTTTTCATTCTACCTTATTTGGACTACCTAGGCTTCTGAGCAGAGGAAAGGACACTTAGGAGCAATTAAACAAGAAATTCCACAGTAGCCAAAGTATTTAACTTTTTCGTAGAATATAATTTCCTTAAATTTTAGTTTGTCAGCCTTTTTTGTTGCTGTTTAAAAAGCTACAGTGTTGCTCTGTTACAGATAAAGCTTTAAAAACAAATATAAAAAAATACTTAGCTATAGCTTCTAACTGCAAAGCTGAGGATAGAAACAGTATGGCAAAATACTGCTAATAACTATTTTTGTTGTTGAAAATATTAACAACCTTGGACAGATCTCTGATACATAATTATGTACTTCTGGATGGAAAAAAACCCCTGAAATCCATCTATTCCAGTCCCTTTCTTGTGACAGGAGTGATCAGATTCTCTCCAGACTTGTGCACATATGATTGTTCCATTGATAGTCCTGTCAAATCTTGATCACAGCTACTACCACGAGCTTGTCAGATTTTCCCAGCCTAATGACATTATTTACCTTATTTCAGCAAATAAGCCCCTCCTTTTCTGCCTGTGTTAGTGACTGACCCATGTGCTCTTCCCTAATCTTTTTTGCAAGCTGTTACCATTGCTCTACTACTAGAGAAACAGGAATTGACACTTACTAAATGAATTGCCTTCAGTGGGGGGATGAAGCGCTACAAGGCACCACAATACACTGAAAAAAATGTCATTTGTTTCAAGCAGGCATTTTAGCTGGATTTCAAGAATAATAGAACACCATGTAATTGACTTTACATGTGAACTGCCTTTAAGAGGCATTGGCAAATAATGGTATGGCAAACATCACTTTATCTTATTTGATGAACACACACCTCAGACTCATGACTGGGAATTGTTAAATACTAGAAAACAAAGACCATCATGTGTCTGGATATGTATAAGGAATATACATTATGCCCACGTGGAGATGTCAGTAATTTTGGTGATTATTCTACACCAGAATCACTTTATTCTACACCAGAAGCTCTTTACCAGTTTGCAATCTGGTCCCATTCCCTCGCTGCACACCTCTGTGCCACTGGCACCCTGATCCCTCAGACCAACAATTCCCACCACCCTACAGCACTTGTCTCCTGCTGGCTGATAGTTTGAGGCTTTTCCAACTCTTCCCTTTTTTTTATAGACATATTTTGGTGTGAAAGATGTAGCCCCTCCTTTAAACTGAAGCTGAAAATTTTGCCATTTTTAAAGAACTCCTGTTGTTTATCATGCGGAACTAAAACAAATATGCCCATCTGGAAAATTATGGCAAGCCTCCAGGAGAGGCAAACCCAAATATATTCTGTGGTAATTAGAAGATCTGGGATTTTGATATTTTTACTGCTCTTAATTATCATTTCAAAGTCCCCTGGTGTAAGTTATAACAGGTTGCTCCAGAAAGGACCACCCCACGCAGGGGAGTTTTCTCTTTGCTGTCACTTCCTGTTTTTATTTCTAATTTCTCTGAATCTACTAATGTCAAAAAACACCCTATATTTATGATTACTTAGAAATATTTGTGACAATGATATTCAGATATTTTACAAGGGAGCGTGAAGGCAATCTTGAAACTGCTAAATGTGATTCCTGCGTGATTCCAACCCCCTTTCTATGCGGTCTATCAAACAGCCTGGAGTTTAAGTGATGGCATTCAAACTGCAACTGAGCTGAACTGCTTTTCATGTGTTTTCATCTTGTTTCAGTGAAGAAAACACAGTTCCTTTAGCAACTGTTACATTGGAGGGTTCAGTGTACTACAGATCCATACTTGGTTGGGAAATGCAGCTGAGAAATGAGGCCTGGAAAAGCAGGGAAGTATCAGGTCCAGCTGCAGCCCAGATGTGCAGCTCGGCACCAGGACAGAATGAGAGGATACAGTGATCCTTCTGCCTTGCACTTTGTTGCATTTTTCAGCAAGTTACTTCACTTCATTGTAGTTTCTCTGCACGCAGACAGTAATAAAAGGTCAGAAGCCCTTTGTCAAGAACTTGCAGATCTTACCATAGGAAGTACTATGTTGGAGCATAGTCTTATTAATGATAATTAGTAAATCATTAGCAATTACTATTTTTAAATTTTTTGTCATTTAATATAGTCTAATTATATTTGTAGTTATTAACAATTTATTGGTAAAAAATTAGCAAATAAATATATTTATTAGAAATAAGTCAGTGTTACTATTCTGTTATTATCAACAATATGACTATTATTAGGTGGACAACACTATGTTTTATGTTCAACACATCATAATATTTTTGTATTCTGACACTTTTCTTTACCACATTAATTTAATGTGCGTATTGGTAGTGGTGCTAAACCTGCATTTAAGACCTACAGGACAGGCACTGTTTAGGAATTTGACAGCATTACCATGATGTTCTTTAGTTAGAGAGTTTCTCTCACAGCAGGCTCTAAAAAGGTAATCAATATGGTTAAAAGGAAAATATTGTCACACCTGAGTCCCTTGTAAATCTTTATTCCTCCTCAGGAACATGATTTCAGCCTCCCAAAGCACAAGAAGGAATGTCAGAAGTTTGGGCAATTGCACCACTGCTGCAATTTTTCACTCGCATGATACCATACGAACCCGCGCTATCATATGTTTCACTCACATGAAAAAATGTGAATGTTATCATGAGAAAGCTTTTTCTGTTTAGCACTGGATAACAAGGTCACCAGCCTGTGCCCAGCTAAGAAACAGCAGAGTGGTAAAGCCAAAGAAGGGTTAACTCCTGACTACAACCCTAAGACAAGCATAGTCTCAACTATGAAATATGTATTCAAAGTGTAATATATTCAGAAATTTACTCTCCAAGGTAGCTCTTTGCCACTGAAAGTATCTCTCTTATAGAGACTTTTCAGGACAGCTTATTCGAGGATTCTTTAACAGGTTGTAATTTTGAGGGTGTAAAAGTTACAATCCACCTAAGAAATAAATATCATTACAGTTCATTTTAAGCTAAATGCAAAAAAAAAAGGAAATAACATAGAATGATATTTCCATTTTTTCCTAAAGAAAGAATCAACAGATTGTAGGGAGGCTTTTATATAACCAAATATAAAATCATTACACTCTTGTGCTTCATCTATGAAAATTTTAAAGAACTTTCTAAAGGTGGGTGAGCAATTGTAATTATCTTCCTTTTAAACAGAATAAAAACATTAGTGCTTGACCTTTCTGGAACTGAAGTCTTGTTCAGAACTGAAAGGAACCTTCTTCTGTTACAAAAAGTTACATTTTTCTCTGGCAAAAAATATAGCTTGCAAATGTATTTTGGGTGTTTAACTATGAAAGAGACAAAGGCAAATGTATTGTTAAAAAATTTCTTACACATTCTAAATTTTTTAATTATTCTGATGTTCACAGGATTTTGCATCATGTTATTTATGCAAGTGCTAATCAGGCATAAAACATAGCAATCCTGTCGGATTTGGGATGGCAAAGGAGATGTGTTCAGTTACCACAGCATTGGGATTTGTAAAATGGAACAACAAAGTACTAGATATTAATAAAATTTTCTTTTTCAAAACAGTAGTGCAAACAGTAATTGCATATTGGGAGAATTACACCACTAATGCTGTTAAGGATGTGTGGTAATAATCAGCATTTTTTTCTTCCTGTAAGAAGCACTAATTTACTACATTTACTACTTTGGTTTTTTGAGTAAAATCCTTGTGCTGGTATAACTATAATTCTCTTTCATTGAATACATATGGAAAAGACTTTTAAAATTCCTCTTTATTTAGAAACTATGAAACAAATTGCTCTACCATATGGAGGAGACACAGGATTCTCAGCTGCTATCTAACGTGCAGTTCCCCCAGTCCTACGGGTTTCACAAGGTACAAATGGAGATCCCTTGGTGAAGTGTTTCATCCAGCCAAAGCCAGGCAAATTCACCAAAACACCAGCCACGAGCCCAGAGTGACATCTTTACACTCTTCCTTCTCTACTTGGAACTTGGAAGGGTCAGGAACTCTACCAGCAGGAAGAGTGGCTTTTATTCATTGTTACTGTTTTCCATGGAAAAGGCCACCTTCTGAACATTTTGCAGTTTTTCAAATAGATTTACCAGTATTTTAGCTCTTGGGGATGCTCCTTCCCTTCAAGAGTCAAGCAGTGGAAGGCAAGCAGGGACCAGAAGCCTTGCTGGGGGAGAGTCAGACCACAGCACCCTGCTACCATAAGGTGAAATTGGAGCTTAACCGTCTTCTGAGGATTAATGGGTGAAAGACTCCTGATGGTGGTAGTGAGAACTGGGAGAGATATCCCATTGGTTTCACAGCTTCTCAAAATCAAACAGCATTTGCCATTACAGTAAGCAGGAAGATCAGAAGTGCTAGGTGAGAATAATAGAATTATTTCTATTTTACAATTGCTACCGTTCAAAAACTTATTTTTCTTCCTTGCTTTTAGAGCATTTTCAAACCAGCTTTTTCTTCACACTTCTTTTTCCCCTCATTTTGACAGTATTGCTGAAGTCCCCCAGAGGCAGACAGCAGGCTAGTTTAGTTTTGGTTGTACCTCTCTTTCAAACTCCTGTCCCTGCCTTTCAGAGGATGTTCACCTTCATAACTCCAACTTATTTTTAGGAGTAATTCTGGGATCTCTGTATCTCCAAAACCCAGATATTAAAACCCTTCCCAAATGCAGAATGGATGTACATAAACATAGTGGAGGAAGTTCACAAAGACTGCATGTGCCATCTCCTGCTGGCTTGAAACGCTGGGAACATTTTGTACAGTTCATTCTATCCTACATTACCTTGCTTCCTCCCACTCTTCCTACTCCATTTGGAGATGCGAGTGCTGATTTCCCATGCCACCCCTGGGTTTCCCATTACTGCCCCCAGCAGTATCCGCCTCAGTCTCTTGCCCTTGGCTTCCCCCTGTCCTCCATCCTGGTCTATGACCAGGAAGTTCTGAAGTGCTCCCGTTCTCACTGCCATCTGTTGCTTGCTTGCCAATCTTCAGCTCTCCCAAACACTGGTTCCCAAATCCCTACTCAGCTACTCACACCTTTCCCTTTTCTTTTTTTATCTTACAGCCCACCTTTCCTGTATCTCTCCCATTGAACTTCCTTTCTCTTCTCTTCCCTGAGAAACCTGCTGTAACTAGCTCCTTCCTGAGTCTTTCCCTTTTCCTTCTGGCTTGGAGACAGACCCCTCCTTCCACTCCTTTTTATTTCTAATGGAAAGAGCATTGGGAGCAGCGAGGTGTGTCAACCTTTGCTCTGGCAGAGCAAGCCAGGAGCGCTTGTCACAAAGAAACTGTCAACAGTTTTTGACTCTGGCCTGAATTGCTCCTAATTGCCAGAGTTTTGTTTATGGATATAGGCAAATTATAGGTTTTCCATTAGTCTTGTTCTTAGGAAGGACTGAATCATTTTGGCTTGAATTTTCAAATAAATAAATTCTCCTGTCTCACATTCTCCTGTCTTTCCTCCTCCTGCAAATAGAAGCAAAGCATCACATTGCATGACAGGTGATATACTACTGCTAAAGACACATGTTAAAACTGAACTTCCAAACTAATCCAGTCAATAATTTCTTAGGAAAACCACAGAGAGAACATTTTTTGAGAAATACAACCTCTTCTTTGATTAGGCCAGGAAGCCACTATAAAGAACTATGAAGTATTTGAACATGCACTGCTTAAGAATAAAAGAGCTGTTGTGAGAAACTGTTACCTAACTGGGGGGATTTTGGATCTCTGTCACTTGCTGGTGCAGACATTGTCATTTGTAGAGCTCCATGAGACTGAAAGGAAGCTTACCTATCTTGATTCGAAAACCAGCTGGGCAGCAGTCTTCAGGCACTTAGCCAGTCTTTCCTCCTGTTCCAACTTCCTTTTTTCCTCTCTACATCACAGGCAAATTTACAAGGGCAGCTAGCTCCTCTTGTTTCTATCCTGAAGTTCACCCACAAGTCAGGAGTAGTTTATAAAGCCTTGCAGTTAAGATTTATCACCAGAGGATTAGTCTATGGGGCTCTGAACTCATGACATTGTTTTCTGTTTAGGTCATTAGTCTAAATCCCTGTCTGTTTACTGGTTGCTTTTTCAAATATTTATTCTTTTTGATTCCTAAACTCTCCATGGTCTCCTGTCTCAAACTGTTGAGATGAATAGTTGCTAATAGTAAATATGGGAAAATGTCTTCAGGCCACTTGAATCAATCCCTTTTAGCTCCATGACTTTGTGAAATGCATCTCAAATACCCTCTGTCCCCACCTCCTTCCACAAAACCTCAGGCAGCTAAATGTCATCAAGACAAGCTAAGATTCGGATCCCTACATGTTATATGAGCCACACTCACTACTCTACTCCTTCTGGACACACCCCAGCTCTGTTTTCTGTCCTCTGCTCCACTGTTCCCAATCCATATTCTAAAAGGCAGCCAGGAGTACATAGTGGTGTCACATGCTGGAGTAACACCATGGAAGTATTATTCTAAATGTGTCTAATACCAAACAATATAAAAAATGTTAAACATCGATATTATTATGATAATCTCAGCACTAGCCTAGCACTTTTCTGCACAGACTGGTTTGGACTGATCTCTAAGGAAAGCTCTAAGGACCGTTCACTCCATAACCTGCGGGATTCCATCCATCTACACTGATGGCCATAGTACATCTGCTATAAAAATCATTGCACTCTGCTTCTCAAGAACCTGCACCTGTCCTGGTTTGTCAGCTGCCATCATTTCACCCTCGTATAATTTCTTCTCCTCGCAGCTCCACCTCCCCTGCAGATCCCGCAGTACATATCTGTCCCCTTGTGGCCGTGTGCCTGACACAGCCTTGCTGCTTCGCAGGGTGCTTTAGGCTGACCAAAGCCTTTCAGCTCTTTCTCCCACCCACACAAGCATGGGCTGACTGTCCCTGCCCCAGCAGCTCCAGGAAGCTACCTAAAAGGGGAAGGACGCATCTAAAAGACCCTGCAGTCTTACACGAGAGAGTCAGCTGTATCTTGATGTCTGCTGAGTGCCACACAGCGCTGCAAAGGTCTGGTCACACCCTGGCCAGAAGTAAAGTGCAGGAAGAGGCTGCCAGGTCTGAGGGCTGGAAAGTGGCAGCCGAGCAAAAGTGTGGACAGATTTCTCCAGCAAACCTACACAACCTGGCTGATGCTGGGGCTCCTTGCAAGGCATGGACGTGAAATCTTGCTGGGTGAAGAACAGGGCTGACCACGGAGACTTTGCTGCGGGCAAGTGATCTATGAAAGATCCAGGTGAGAAAGACATCGTGAATCCAATCCAATGCAGCATGTAGAGACTAAGAAAAAAAAAATCTTCAGATAAAGGTCTGAGAGTTGTTGCCAGCAGTGTTTTTCGCTAGTCCTTTGGGATGTTGGTTTAATCATGAGTCTCTGACCTCCTCTAAGGGCAAGAAGCCAGTCAGCGTGACTGACCATATCAATTCATATCATTACTTTATAGTTTTTGCTGAATATATTTACATCACTACTGCAGCATGAAGGGTACACAGAGAAAATGCTCTGAAATACTCAGTGAAATAGTTTTAGTGCAAGAAATACTCTTAGAGCTCCTTACTTCAGCCAGCTTGAGCCCAAGCCATCAAAGCACAGCTGACAGGCTGCAGACACTCCCTGTTGGGACCAGAGCTGCCTCTTTAGTGTACCCAGATTTACATCCCCGTTTGCAAGGCTCCCCCAATGCCCTGCCACATCCCCCAGAGCTGCTGTGGCCGTGCTCTGCCTCACAGTAGAAAAACATGACCAGGAGGAGAAGGGCTGACTCAGCTCTGCTGGCGTGTTGCTGCCTTCAGAACAGCCCTGGGGAAGGTCTTCCAGCATTCTGCGGGTACCATCACATGTTTGTTTTGTAATCAGAGCTCCCAGTGTTTTGTGGGCAAGATTTTTTTTTTCAGATTAAATTGCATTCATTGGCCTATTTTGAAACAGTGTTAATAGAAAATTGAATGTTTTGTTTATAACCAAGCACTCATCCTCCCCACTCATCATAGTAATATTCCTTTTCAGAAACAACAACAAAAAAGCCCAAATCATTTCATAGAAACACCAATTTATAACAAAAATTATAAAAGGTACACATGACCTGGGGCCAAAACCTATCCAGCTCCCAGTTTGGTGAGGCCTCCTGCTCTCCAGTCCCAGTCCCAGCATTACCAGAAGCCATCTGACACCTGGTTTCTCGGTCTGGGACCTGTTTGGAGTCCACTTGCTCACACTGCAATCTTCTTTGTGTTGTGTCTCCTACTTATCCAAAGTGTAAGTAGTCACAGGGGAAAAAATGAAATAACATATCTTAACTGTTTTATTTGTTCCCTTCTGAAAATTAGCCTTCTTCGTTGTCTCAGGGTTCATTAGCTGACTTTAAAACTGACAGAAAAGTAAAGCATTTTGTTCAAACACATTGTTATGTTTTGTAGATTTTTCTTTTCTGACTCAGTTATTCCTCACTAATTATGAGTGCAATCTAATAAACTCATCCTGCTTCCACAAAACAAAAGTGTTGCCATAGAGGATTCTTACTTGTTTTAACAAAACAAAAACAAACCAAAAAAAAAGCCCAAAAAACCCCAAACAAACAAACAAAAAAACCCCACTGAAATCTTCAATTTGAAAAAGATTATCTTTGAACGTTCTGTCCAATTTCTATTCTGGCAAGATATAATGTTTTTATTTTCCACATAGTTAACTAATTTAGTTTTTTATGCTTCAGTGATACCAGAAATCCTTTTTCTCTAATTTCGTAGAAAATTTCACTTCATTTTTCTTAATTCCTCACCCTTTTTCTTTTAGATGGTCAAGAGAAATGGTCAACATCTGTAGTCTTACAAAACATTTCTATTTCATATGAAAAATCCGGGAGAATACATTATTTTTTCTCTCAAAATGTACCTAATTCCTCATCTGCCTTTTTTTTAAATAACAGCTATTATGGCTTGGGTCATGCATATTTCTCCTCTCCTACACCCTCATAATGTGTAATATAATCCAGTAACTGAACAGCCCTAGGAAAATGTGTCTGATGCACACATCCACAGACAGTGTGAAAAAGCAAGGAAAATGCTTTATACAGCAGTAATAAACTACAGAGCAACAGAAGTCAAACAGTAATTTAATGTGATCTGTCTTTATGTGTCTTAATACTTTTGCGCTTAATTTCTTCGAGGAATCATGGTTCTATTACATTAATGTTCTCATGCATGGTTCTTCTGTGTTGCAAATAGGGTGTTATGTACAATATGATGCATAGGAAAAAATTCAGTTCCATGTACTTTAATACACTCATAACACCATAATATTCATTTTTCTATTTGCTTTGTGATTTTATTATTATAATGTTTATAGCATGTAAGTTATGTCACTTCAATGTCTACAACTGCAACATTTTAATATGTTGAGTTTTGCCTTAACACTTTGTAGTGAGGTTGTCTTCATTGGAGTTGGTTCAGCTGATTTTTGGAGGAAAAAAAAGGAAGTTCTGTAGCTGTGCTGTTCTGTGGGTTAACACACATTGTTTCTATTTTCGTATGCATCCTGCTGATAAATCAAGAGTCCTTTGCCACAATAGAAGAGGAATAATGAACAGAAAGAAAACTCTTGATCCCACACCTTTTTATGAATACAGACAAACCTAGCAAAAATAATCTGCGGGAAAAGGGGTGTCTGCTGACACAACCTTGATACACACTTGCAGTGCCTGTCTTGTGTTGAATGCATCTTGGTTTAAAAAAGAAGAAAACATTTGAAACAAATGTTGAAAACATTCATAAACCTCACCTAACTTTTCTTCCAAAACAAAGACTAACTTCAGTGCTGTATAAAACAAGCCTTAAAATTTGAAAGTCAGTTCTTTCAGGGGTTACTTAAATAATATAGGTCAAAAATCACCTGAACTTTGTTCCCATCAAATTGCTTCTTATTTATTTGTTTATTTGCTTTGGCTAAATGAAGAAATATGTCAGTATGCATCCAGAAGTAAAGCAAATACAGGCAATATGAGTAGTCAGACAATAGGTCATATTCCTTTGTGAGCATGGTGAGCAGTCATACTTCAGAAAATACAGATCTGCTGTGCTAAAAAAAAAAAAAGGCATTGGAAAACCTTTATTCTTTCTTCTGGCTTAACATGCAAGCCAGTAACCAAGCACTGCTGTGAACTTCATGTGAAAATCTGCCTCATCTGAAATAATTTAGAGAACTCTGCTGGTGGCTTCTTTGGGGCTGGAAAGTCACTGCTGGTGCCAGGGCTGGCCACAGGGTAGCAGGGTACAGGGCTAATGAGCATGACAGGAAGACTTCAGGTCTCCTGGCAGACGTCAGGAAATCACTTCCCAATGCAAACTTACTTTATAATTGTCAGTCTCAGAGACTATTTCTTAATGTTATGAATAGATTATCTGGGCTGAGTGGACCTAAATTTGTAATGCAATTTACTTAATTTTCAAAATACAGTAAATCATGCTTTGTATGATATTTATTAATGTGGATGAAGAAAACGGGTTTTGTCCTCTAGTAATAAATCAAACAGAAGTGCCTACAAAACCAACAAAACACAAAGTGAAACTACTTGTATTACCTCAAAAAGAATTAGAAAATTATTGCATCTTTTTCCACACTCTAAATTCCCAATTAACATATCATGCCTAAAAATTACATTTCATCCAGCCTGGCCTTAAGCACTTCTAGGGATGGACCATCCACAACTTTCTGGTGCAACCTGTGCCTCACTACCCTCACAGAAAAGAATTTCTTCCTTATATCTAATCTAACCTACTCTCTTTCAGTTTGCAGTCATGCCCCCTCAAACAACGTTACATTATAAAACAAGAAATTAAACTGATTTTAATCCAGTTAGACACAGGAGCATACGAATTTACGCAAGATTTATCTCTATCTCTTCAAATGACTGATTTTACAAAAGCTTGAATGTTTATTTTTTTATTTTACAGCAAGTCACTGAGAAACAATGCAAATGAAATAAAAACATGCTTTGAGTCTCCAGCCAGAGAATGGAATTATCACTCTTACTTGAAAAAGTGTCATTTTTCTTAAAATGGTGTGTTCAGTTTTACTGAGTGGGTCATCATTTGCTGAGATACTGTAAAAAGCCCACAAATGGTCAGACATAAGTAGATAATTCTTCTTTACTGTTCTATCTATCCGTAGAAAACATATAATGGGAAGAAAAAAACTAAAAGTAAAAGAATCAAGTTTGAATTTTCTATTGGAACAGATTTATTTTCCATATTTATTTTTAAAAAATCATTAAGTTTAACAACACTCAGAAAGAAGTTTTTATGACTAAGGTAGTTTTGTACACCTCATCATCACTTCCCTGAAAACAAACACTTTCGTAGTTCAACTATTTTCTGTAGTGAACAAGAATTTAAAAATAATTTTTCATTAACCCAGAAGAATTGCCACTTATTTGACATGTGAATTAATTGCCCAAGGAATACAGCAGCTGGAAGCACAATTTTCAAGGCATCATGACCAAGGCCAACACTCAATATTACCAGATGTATTGACATGAGGCACATGACAGGACCTTTTGAGAAAGCCTTTGCTGCAAAAGTGAAATTTTTTGTTTTGCCATACGAGCAGACAAAAGACAGAAGAAACAAAAAATCTCTTGTTCCAAAATTGAGATAATCCTCAAACTTGCAGATAACTCTCTTGAAGCCAAAGCCCTTATGTGTAAAAATGCAGAGAGGTCCCATGTGGCAAGAAGAACGGTAGCAGGACAACCTCTACTTGATTTCATCCCTGTCACCCAGAGGTAAAACACAAGGAATGCCACTGAAGAGGACATTCAGTAACTTCTCAAAACTGTGAACTGACCTTGGGTGACCCATGACTTCAATTCCTCTGCACTGAAACTTGCAGGCATTGTTGATGTGGTGCCTATCACCTTCATAACTGAAGTACTAAGCTGCCCAGGGATTTTCTGTTTGCCATCTCCAGGCTGCTGGCTTTACTCTACCCATTCCACTCAGTCTCTATCGAAGTTCTAAAAATCAGCCCTGGTTGGTGTCTGTAGAGTAGGGAACAGAGATAAGCATCTGTTTTCTGTGGGTGTCTAGCAGGTAAGGAAGCAAACAGAAAAATTTGCTTGGTTCTGTCTCCTTTCAGTCGAGAGGCTGGATGTTTCTTTGCTGCTCCTCTGGGGTCCTTGCCACGTCTTTGAGGCAGACACAGGGGAAGAAATGGTGCTGATGAAAGCGAATCAGCCCGTCAAGGCGTGTAATGATTTCATAGTCAGGAAGAGCCAGGCTGGCAATGTCAAGGCCTAGCATCCGCGAGACCACCTCTCGGAAATCTGCCAGCTGCGAGAGCAAACAGAAGGGGATAAATTAAATAGGAGGCAGAGGAGATGTCAGGGAAAGCACGTCCATACATGCATACAAACAAACACAAGCACTTGTATTATCAGTGCTAAATACAGGCATATCTGCTGTTGCTCAATTCAGAGAGCAGAAGAGGACAGAAACAGCCCTTTGGGGTTTACATCAAATCATAAAACACAAATAGCTGATAGATCAAGTATCTCAAACACAAAACACAGTTTTCAAATGTTTCTTTAGTATCTGTCACAGGCATGTATTTCCTGCTGACTCAACCGCAAAAACTGAGGAAACACACTTTTGCTTGACCCAGATGACCACAAACAATACAAACTGGAAACTCTGGTGGGCATATCCCAGAGCACAGGTTAAGGTGCTCATCCATGACCACTATCTGCTGCTGCTCCCCTCCACCCTGCACTTTCTTGAGAAAAAAGAAAGGAGGAAGGTAGAAGAAAGGTGGAAGTTTTTGGCAGTCTGACTTTGATTTGAATCAGGATACAGGCCAAATTCAAGATGCAGCTTAGGAAAATGCTTGTTTTTCTTCTGTGCATAGCTGCTGAAAATGTCATAGGAATGGTATTTGGTAAAGTAATTAAAGACACCAGCTTTCTCTCTGCAGTTCCAAAGGGACAGACATCCACAAGTAGTTGTCATCACTGCTGATGTACTCTTCTCAACTCACAGTATGGATCATTATCAATCAAACTTCAAGGCCTCTTCAACAGATGATAAATTACACAGACAAAATGACAAATGTTATAATACCCCTTATCATCAACACACCAAAGAGGAAAATGTTACTATTTGAGAAAATATGCTTTTCTTGCTGTCTATTCAAATGCCAAGATCCTCATTCCCAAGCAGGAAAGAGACTCAAAATGCCACAAAATCATCAAAACCATCCAGAAACTGGACTCATGTCCTGGTGTGGCAGCATCCTCAGTCCACCAATTGTGCCAAGGGCTAAGGACGAGGAAGAGATAGTGCTGAAATGTCTCCAACGCTAAGAGCACTATGCAGAATTCTAAAGCAGTTAGAGTCTGTGAGGAAAGGGGTCTGCAGCTTTCCTGAAAACAAGGTCTCTGTTTCTAAGACCTTGACAAAGTTGGTTTGTTTCAAACCCTGAGGAGCTGCCCTCAGTTCAGAAACACAAATAGGGAAACCGATAGAGAGCAGAGCTGAGGTCTGGAGTCCTCAGCACAAGACACACATGGAGCTGTTAGAACAGCTCCCAAGGAGGGCTACAAAGATGATCAGAGGGCTGAAGAACTTCTTTTATGAGGTCAGGCTGAGAGAGTTCATTCAGCCTGGAGAAAAGAAGGCTCCAGAGACGCCTTAAAACAGCCTTCCAATACTCATAGGAGGCTTATTAAAAAAAAAAAAAAAAAAAAGGAAAGCAACACTTTATACAGGCATATAGCAATAGGAAAAGGGGGAAGGGTTTTAAACTAAAAAAGGAGAGATTTAGATTAGATATTAGGAAGAAATTCTTTACTGGGAGGGTGGTGAGAGACTGGGACAGGTTTGCCCAGGGAAACTGTGCCACTCCATCCCTGAAAGTGTTCAAGGCCAGGTCGAATGAGGTTTTGAACAATCCGGTCTAATGGAAGGTGTCCCTACCCACAGCAGCATGGTCGGAACTAGATCATCTTTAAGGTCCCTTCCTACCCAACCCATTCCATGATTCTATGATTTGAGAATTCAGTCCCAACTATCTGTATTACCAAGGCAGCACAATGTCTTGGATCAAACGTTGGAACAATGTTATGCCAAAACCCCAAAGTTCCCATATATTATCTTCTACACTGGCTCAGGAGGTCACTGATGCAGGGCTCTGGCAGTGTGCTAGGAAAGTACTATTTAGCAGAAGCTAAAGATTTTTTATTTAAACATCTGGATCACAGACAAGATAAGGAGGCAGCAAAGCTGGAATTTGTTTCCATACAGACTTTACATTAAAAGACCAAGGCAGCTCTCTGCAAAGATCCAGCCTTTGGATAAAGGAGAGAAATAATAAAGGATGAACATCACTAAAGATTCAAACACAAAGGCATGCTACAGACAACAGCACTCCTGCTAAATTTTCTTTGCACCTTCCATTCAGTGAGTAAAATTATCAGGAGCAAAAAACAGGAAATGAATGCAATATAGAGCATTAACCCAAGATATTGGGGGGCAGGGGTTTGGGGAAGTAAAAAGTAGACACTATATTTTATTTTCACACTCTAACTACAAGAAAGTAGAAGGGGTCTTATTCCAACAGAAAGAAAACAAAAAAAACCAGTCCAAAGAACATTGCAACAATATTCAAGTGGTTTGAAATGTCTTGGATTCAGACGGTAAAAATCCAACATTTGTGTGCTTTTTAACAAAATAGTCAATGTGTGACTCCATGGAATAATTTCCTGCATATAATTAATGTCTTCTTCTCTGTGCTGGGTGCTTTGTTTCCTCATGAGATGTGTGAAGAAATTAAATTTTCCTGCCAAATTTCTAACTTTTGTTGTAAAACAAAATTGTGCTAAAGATTTCCAGGGGGGAAAAAGACCCCCAGGTTGTTGGTCTTCTCTCCATGTAAATAAAAAAATATTTTTGTAGACTAATTTTCTGAAAATAGCATTCTAAAATTTCATTCAGAGTCATTGTTAAGCCCAACATATAGCATAAAATTTTTAGCTGGAAAATCTAATAAAGTTCTAGGTGGTTGAAATAAATTTAAAATTACAAACTTTTTACTTTAAAGAAACATCCAGTTTGCTTTCAACAATTTTGCCATCTATAACATTGCTAAAAAACACAACATGCAGGGTAATAACATACATATTTCACAATTTTTTGAAATTAGAATGGAACATATTTACTGCTATGTTTACCACAAACTATTTATACTCTCCCTGTGAGTTACCGCAAAATTTTTTCTGATCTAAACTTTAACAAAGTTGTATGTCACAAATTGATCCAAAATAACTACATTCAATATTAAATCTGGGGGGTTTTTGGGGGGGTGGGGTTTTTCTTGTATTTTCCAACGTTCTTTGAATTTATGGCCTATGCACAATAACACAGACTCATTGAATCATTTAGGCTAGAAAAGACCTTTAAGATTATCAAGTCCAGCTCTTAACCTGAATTGCCAAATCCATCACTAAACCGTGTCTAGGTGTCTTTTAAATACCTTTAGGATTGTTGACTCAAGCACTCACCTGGACAACTTGTTCCAACGCCTGACTACTCTTTCAGTGAATAAATTTGCCTAATATCCAATCTAAACTCCCCCAGCACAACTTGAGGCTGTGTCCTTTCATCTTATCACTTATTCTTGTTGTATGTCTTACAACTGGCAAGGAGAAAGTGCAAGAGATGAATGTGTGAGAAACAAAAGGAAACAGATGAGAAGTTGGTAAGTTATATTCCTAGGATACTTGGAGAGAGACATACCTTAAAAGAGATGCTAGGACTTTACAGCATTTTGATAGTTCTCTAAAAGGTGATGTAATATTTTGTGACGAGCAGAGAAAATAATGCCTGTATTTACTATTCTCATGCAAAAACTTAACTCGTGGAATAGCTTTGCAATCACAGTTGTCACTCAGGCTCACAAGTATGAGCTAAAATTTCCTTGTTTGATAATGTCTGGAACAGTTTTAAGCCCAGCTGGATAGCTGCTCCTCCTGTACTATTTTCCTACACTCTAAGGTACACCTAGCACTTGTCAAACACCTATACACCTACCTGTCTCTCTCTCTTTGCTAGTTCTGCAAGGGCTGTTTTGAGCACCTTCATCTCACTGGTAACTGCTTCTAGCATATTTTTGGTTTTTTCTTTGTCTTCAGTAACTTTACGCTCCTTTAAAAGAAGCTCTGATTTGGCAGATCTAAGTTGTTTCTCAGCTTTTTCTTTCATTCTTTCCAATTCGCCTTGAGACTTACTTAGTTCCTCTATTGTTCTGTTCTGCTCCAAAGTTTTGATCTGCAATAAGATAAGGAAGTGTTAAATTTGTCATACTTTTTCACCTAACTTGAGTAAATAATAAAAGTATCAGGAGTGATCACAAACAAGCACTTTAGTGTGGTTTGTTTTGGGTTCTTCATTAAATCATCACATGTAGTACCTGTGAACTGAAAAGTTATTAAGGGAGACTGGCCTATTTCAACACAATTAACAAAGAGACTTTTCCTTCAATGGCAGTTAATCCTCTACAGGTTTTGTGAGAAGAGGTATCTGGACAGAAGAGAAAATCCACAGTGAGGGTTCACTCTCTTCCAAGCCCTGGAAAAACAGTATGAAGAAGAGTTGCCAAATGTTTTGCTGGTAAAAATGGTTCAGTGGGAACATGCACATAGTTGTCTATTTCACTACGTCAGCCGTGAGACACAAAGTCACATAAAATCCATCTTCCTTTGGTGGCAAGTTATCAATGGCTGCAAACTACTTGTATTCATATGAGTTAAAGCAGGTAGCATACTACTGCAATGTAATGAAATATAGAAACAATTAAAATTAAGCACCTTCCCTGTTATACTCCCCCCATACCTATCAGAATAGACCTTCTGTGAGCAGTGCATGGGAAAATACAAGATGACAGTCATATCAACAGGAAAGAAAGGGATGCATGTATTGTATTTTTCTTACACTAGCCTGAAAAATTACATTGTGCTTCGCAGATGCTACTTAGCATACCAAGACAAATTGTAAAATACCCAAAACATTGTAATATTTGCTTTCACCACCTAGATTTGAGCAGTTCTCCATGAACACATTTATTTTAAATGAAGTCCAGCTGTACCAAACTGAAATAGAAAAATGGATAGAAGCACAAATGTAATCTTTTAACTCACCTTAAGTTCACTGGTTTCAGACAGCTTGGCTTTGAGATCAGTATTTGTTTCCCTTGCCAGATCAAGCTGCTTCTGTAGCCTCTCAATCATCTTATGTAACTTTTTGACAGTGAGATTGGCCTCATCCCTTTCCACAGCTAAGGCAGCCCTTACTTGCTTCTCTTCTTCCAGCCGAGTTATTTTCTGCCGCAGGAGGTTCATGTGCAGCTCTTTGCTTTCAAGCTTTTCTTTCTGAGCCTTCAACTTGATTTCCAAACACAAGGACGTTTGAAAAAATAAATGTGAAAGACAGCAGTACTACATAATTACAAATTTAATCCTCATTTTGCATATATAGCCTGAACACCTTCTCCTCTCTTGAAAACTCTGTGAAGAAGTATCAACATATATACCCTAACTTGATACTCCTTGTATTACCAATTCAGTGTACTCATCTATTGTTTTAAACCTTAAACAGACCCAGCTCCCTGCTCTATACCATTCTGACAAGCCTAAACCCAAAAGATTTCCCTGTCATAACAGGATGACAGAGGGGTGTTTGACCAAATTTGAACAGACTTGTTCAGTAGGAACAACTGAATGAAGGAACAGTTCTTGTTGGAAAGGTTGAAATTCCTGGTGAAGAACAACCTAGACCCTACTAGTTCCTAGAGAAGTTTGTGTAATGTGCCTCCCTCCTTGGCAGATCCTTCTAGATTTAAATATTAATGTCAGTTGTTTACTGAACTATAAATGTGTATTAAAAAGTAGACAAATATACAGATATAAACATCCATAACTTCACAGTTTTTTCTTAAGAAGTTGTGAAAAGCAGTATAGCGTTCAACCGACTGGTGGGTTTACTTATTTCAATATGCAGTCTTTTTGCAAAGTTTGCAAACATTCACTATCTTCTCTTTATGTCATGGACATCTTTGAAATTCCTTGCACATATACAGTCTGCTGCCTCTAGCAAGCCACTACAGAAGCACAGCCATATGTTTATCTTTGAATGGTATGTCCTTTTTGCATACCTTCCTCCTGAGGCTGTACGCCACAGCCTTGTTCTCAACCACCGCATCACCTTCCAGTTTCACCAACTGCTCTACCCGGGCCAGAATCGCGTCCATAGTCATATCAAATCCAACCTCTGCTGCTAGACTATCCAGCTTCATCTTCTCATTAAGTTGCTCCAGAAATTTCAGATACTAAGATGTGGGAAAGGTGGCAGAAGAGTAATAAAACTTTGTTAAAAGTCATGAAGTACAATTTAAAAGCAATCCCTGCTACGGCAGCAGCCAGCAATACGTAGCCAAGTACACTACCCACAAGAAATAATACTAAAAGGGTACAATTGGGCACACTCCTGACACAACTGCAAATTCTCCCTATGTGCTTTTTTTAGTTAACACTTATTTTGTTCATAAATCCCTAGACCTACTATATCTATCTTCTTAGAAAGAAAAATTGGGGTTTGCTTCTCTGCAGCACCAGGTAGGCCCCTGCTTCTGGCTCCAGTTCCTGTCTGGAGCTCTGCTGTTTTACATGGCTGAGCACTGGCAGGGAGAAGTTAGAATGGACAGCTGTGCACTAACCAATACTGCAAGTGCTGTGATTGCCCAGTACTGTGAGCTCTAAGCCAGATGTAACTGATACCAGTGATGCCACTGATACCGTCGTGGTGACATACGATGTAGTGTGAGGAGATGCAGGAATGTTACCACAGTCAGCCTTCAGCCCTTCTTTGGACCAGAAAGGTTTAGAGATAAGTTACTGGTTTACAAATTGCCTTTAAGATTATTTTAATTGCATTCCCATCTGTTTTGCTGATGTGAACACATACAGATTCAAAATATTATTCAATCTGGTTTTTTTCCTTCTTTTGTCCTGCCCTACCAGCTCTTGAAAAATTGCTTTAGTCCCTTGCTCACAATTAGCCTGTCTCAGAAAATCCAAAGCCCACCTTCTCATTAAGAACTCTTTCATTTTGTTTCCTCTTACTTCTGTTGCAGACCATTATCTTTGCAAAGAACTGACAAAATAAACAACAAAAAAACCACCCAACCAACAAACCAGTTTCACAACTGATTCGTTAGCAAAAATACCTTTTTTTTTCATGATACTTCTGATTAAAAAAATTAAAAACAGCAGCAGAAGAAGAAAGTACTGAAGTTGTTCAATAACGGAAAAAAATCTCAACAAAAATCTCTTGGTTGGAGGAAAATCTAGAGAGAAATTTAAGAATCTAGGGCCACACGTTATTCACAGAGGAAGCAGAGCTGAAGAAACAGCTCCTTTTCCTGGTTTTCTCCTGGTGTGGTGGATGCTTCATTCAAAAAATTATTGTATAATAGTCTAAGGCAAAACAAATAGCACAAAATTGTTGATTCTTTGCAAATCCAACTTTCTAAGCATTCATCCTGGCCTTGCAACATGCTACAACTTTGCTTTTCTTAGCTGTAATGTTTGGCTTTCCAGGTACTATGTCATTTTTCAAACTCTTTGTTACGTGAATGAGTTGTAGGCTAACAGTGTGTTCATTTACACAATTAACAAAAACTCCTAGTAGCCATGATTGTCCAAGAATATAAAAGAATCAAAGACTACAAGATCTTGAGAGATTGGTGATGAGATGATGTTTTAGAGAAAGACGCAGAGATGAGAGAAATTTTTAGATCGGAGAATAATTCAAGGACTTCTGATGTATTTATAGGGGCTTCTTTTAAGCTGGTTTTGGGGTGTAGTTTGGCTTTGGGTGGGTGGGGGGATTTGCTTGGAGGTTTTTTTTGTTTTGTTTGTTAGTTTGTTTGTTTTGTTTCAAAATAATGCACTTTGGAACTCAAAAGCTTAGCTGCATCTTCCAACTGCAATTGTTGCTCAAAGAAAAGGTGTCACTACTCCCTACATGATGTCTGACTTTGGTGTTTCGCATTACTTGCAGTGCTCCAAGTGACCAAAGCAACACAATGAGCTCTGTCTCTGCCTTTAGTGACTTCTATTCAAAAGTAAATAGTGTGTGCAACTACTTTTTGCTTCTCAAGCTTCAAACCATCTTGCATCAGGTCTCCAGCTAATAATTCTTCTTCCAAGTGCTTCAGTTGATCGTGGAAATTCTCAGAACATTTTTCAGCTTTACTGCTCCTCTCCAGGGCCTCGTGGTACAATCTGGTCTGATTTTCCAAAGCTTCACCCAATTTAGCTAATTGGGTTTCAAGCTGAGATACCATCTAGGGAGCAAACAAAACAACAAAGCATATGGGGTTAGGTGGGAAATGCTGGGAAGATATGAAATCAACAAATTACTAAAAACAGGGCAAAATATCTATCTTTAAAATACATGCAAAAAGAAAAAAGTCAAAAAGAAAAATCTGCTGTAACCACCAGCAAAAAAGGCAGAAGTGCTGACATGTAAGACACCCAAAAGTGAACAGCAGATATCACATGTAAGATGAGTCAAATGACTAAAAGGTCTCACTATCTATTAAAAAATCAATACAAACTAATTTTGACACAAAATTTCCAAACATGTGGGCACAGCAGCAATACTTGGCAGTCAGCTATCATTCTTTAAAATAAACCAGGAAAATCGCTCTTCTGTTGAGGAGTTGATTAGAAAAAGAATATAAGTTATTTAGAAAATACATGCAGAATATAGGGAAGAATGTAGATATGGATAATTAAGTCTCAGAGGAATGTTTCCCAATTGTTAACTGTAAAGCAGTGTTTAACTAAAATATTTTGCTAAAAAAGATAGTAATAATAATTTCTGTAATCTACCCAGAGCCCAAGGATAAAAGGATAAAAATCTCAAAACAAGCAACTAGAACAATTTTGAAAAAAATTCTAGTTCTTCACTGTTGACTTTACAATACCTACATATAATGTAATGGATTTTATGTTGTAAACTATTAATAAATTAAATGCTTGAAAGTATCTGGTTATGCTACTGTCAGATACTGAAAGGCAGTTCTATACACAAAGTTGCTTGTTTCCCTCTGTCTTCTTCTGACTGTCATATAATAATTTGGTTACATAATTAATTATATTGCATTTGTAATTCAGTGTTCAGACACTCATCTCCAAGCAGCCTCTTCACTTTAAGCATCTCGTTGGTTCCTGTTAATAAAATGAACAGTAGGTACACAGAGCTCTCATTAATTTTAATGACACTGAAAGTTTTCCAAATCTTACTGCAATTAAAAACAAACAGTTTGCACCCAACTTGCCTAAAAAACTCTGAGAAATTACTGTTGCTCATACAGTAGACAACACTAAACAGTAATAAATCTGCAAGAACCCACAAACACATTTTATGCTCTTCTGCATCTCACATCATTCAGCAGGAACAACAGTTTCAGTAACTTGTTCCCCCAGAGATGTGCTGCTGCCAGAGAACCCAGAGCCCCCTTATCAGGCTGCAGAGGGACTGCAAGGGGATTTCAGAGGTTTCAAAGGTCCATAAACACGAGAAAGTGAAGGACCATACCACAGAAGAAGGGAGCAAAAAACCGCCAAGCTTGCATTTTATCATCCTGGGGCATCCTGGTGTAACTTTCACCCTTGGATTAGGGACAACCCACAACGTAGGCATTTCCTGAAACAAGGCTGCACCCTTGCCTGATCCATCATCTTACAAAGGCTGCATTTTTGGTCCTGCAGTTCTGACCTCCACAATTTCTCATTCCTGTGACTCACGCAGCTTGACCAGCCAGCCTGCAAAATAAAAACCCCCTTCCTGCTTTTTGTTTTAATGTGGATACTGGATAATTTCAAACTACGACCATTTTACATAGGACACCAAGCTGGGTTGGAGTGTGGATCTGCTGGAGGGTAGGAAGGCTCTGCAGAGGGATCTGGGCAGGCTGGATCAATGGGCTGATGCCAATGTATGAGGTTCAATAAAGCCAAGTGCCAGGTCCTGCCCTTGGGTCACAGCATTGCTACGGCTGGGCAGAGGGGCTGGGAAGCTGCATGGTGGAAAGGACGTGGGGGTGCTGGTCAATAGCTGGCTGGAACTGAGTCAGCAGTGTGCCCAGGTGGGTAAGAATGCCAATGGCATGGGTTTTTGGTTTAGTTTTTTTTTAAATACTTCATCAAAATGCACAGGATATTTTCAAGAACTGTTTCCAGCCTTGGGCAGAACTTGCTGTCATTAAAAACTATCACATCAGCAGGAGACGCTAGAATTTTAAAATCTGGCAAGGACACCAGAACTGGTTTTCAGTGGCTCACTGAAAGCAACTTTTGATTTAGTGTGTGACTTTTAATTACATAAATAGTCCTCACAGACAAAATTAATAAATGCCCATGCAAGCAAGCAAGTGAGAAACTTCAGTGCAGTGTCAGGATACTGACATTGGTCAGACTGCGTTCTGACTCACCCTCCTCCTGAGCTGTCCCTTCTCTATCTATACATTCAAGCACACCTTTTCAAACACCACCAGCCCAAATGCCTCAAGCCAGAGCCTTCCTTTTACCTTCTCCTGGATGGAGAACAATGTTTAGCTGTAAGTGTAAAATTACATCTTTATTTTTAGGTCAGGTTTTAAGGACTGGAGGGAAAGAAGTTGCCTGTGGCAACTCATCAATTATATCTGCTTTGAGAAAGAAGTCAGTTCTTGAAGTCACCATTGTAGCAGCAAATCCATACTTGTTCACGTGTTTCACTAAATCATAGCAACCAAACAGCCACCTTTGATGTCTGCTGGCACAGAAACCAAATTTCAGTGTTGTAACTGAAAGACCATTCCAAGTCTTTTCTTCTTAACAGCATCTATTATTAATTTAATTTCTGAACTCTTCCTGCTTAGTAAAACATAGATGCTTTTCCCCTATTACCTTAAATCAATAGACAACAAAATTAAAGGTTTCTGTAATTTCAAAACCTAAGCAGAAAGAACCAACACTCTACCAGATGAATAAAATGAAACAGAACCCAAGGAGAATAAATACACACACTGGGCAAGTGCAGTAGTTGCTGACTTACTATTTCTTTAGTCTCCTCTTTGCGATTTATTGCTTGGATCCTCTCCAAAATGGCCTTCTCAGAAGGTTTAACTATTGCAGATCTATGGCTAAGTAGGGTAGCAATTTCTTCTTTAAAAGCCTCTAAAGAGCTCTGAGCAGTCCTGGCCTCTTCTCTGCTGTTCTTCAAGCTCGCATCTAACTCCCTGGAAGATTTCTTCAGATTGTGCAGTTCCTGCTTTGAGGTGTCCAAAGCTTTCTGGTTAACAGTCAGTTTCTCTTGGAGGTTTCTGATCTCCACCTCTAAACTCTGTCTCTTTATTACAGCACTGTCAAGATCCTAAAGTGCATGAAAAATTAAGATTTTTTAAAATCAATTATAAACCCTCTCCACCACACACAAATTAAGGAATAACTCAGGAGCAGGTAATGCAGACAGAGAAATTAGGACCCATGTTCGTCATGTTTGCTCAACATCAGGGTTTCATAGGGGAACTGCCATAGAAACTGATGAAAACCTGAAGTCTGCTGTAATCACACTCAAGACTAACTTCTTATAGTGGCTTGACAAAAGGAATACATAAATAAAATTTGACGATGAATGAAACCAATCTTTTTTATCATAAAATTATTGAAATCTTAATTTTCCATTCACATAATGTGACCTGAAAAACAAGCAGTGAAAAAGATGCGTCACAAATAAAGCTGAAGTACTACAACTGAGAGGAAAAAGGATAGGGTAAAATACCCTATCCAATATTTCAGTTGGAAGTAACCTGCAGTGATGATCCACTCCAACAGCCTGACAAGTCAGAGATGACAATAGTCACAATCTCCCTGAATATAGTGATAATAGGTGATCTTTGAGGTCAGCTTATCTGAATGTGACAAAAATTCCTGAGATTAGTTATTCACAGAAATGAGAAGTGAGGGACCAAACAAATTAAGGCTTGGTTGGGAAGGAATAAAATATAGCCAATACAAATGTATCTATATCAGTTATATATAAACATTGACCTAACTGGGCAGAGCAGACAGAGAGAATTGTGTATCCCGACTCATGACACCAAAACAAAAGATGAGAGGAAAAATAAAGAAAAATCACCACCTAAACATAAAGAAATAAAGTCTTGTGAGTCTCTTTTTTTCCCCCACAATGCCAATATTAAGAGTGCTTACACACACATATACAAGAAAAGTATCTGCAGCAAAACCAGCTAAAAGTATAGTAAAGAATAAGTCTTCATTTCTCAAGGCACTTTCTGATTGGTAAGAAAAAATGGGAAAGAATATTCACACATGATACAAAAGGAAACAACAATACTTCACCCGAGACACAAAATTATTACAGAGGATGGAATATTTACAGAGAGGGATTGGATTCCTCTGGAGATCTGAGTGGTAAGTGGAGGCTCAATAATTGGACTGATATGAGTCAAGATTGTGCACACTGCAGTTAAAGAACTGTTCCTGGAGTAGTTATGAATATGGTGATTATGAAGGGTCCCTCAGGGTCTGTGTGTGCTTCCTGTGGAGCATAGAATGCCATTTGTATTAATAGAATACCTGCCAATCAAGCAGAAAATCTGGGAGCATTTCTGTAGATCAGCAAGAAGAGTGGACAAAAAAAAAAAAGGAGTTTGCAGGGCACCTTTAGAAAATAAAATATAAAAATATGATACTAAAAATATTAAAATTTTTTGTAGCTGCCAAAAGGTAAACATGCAAAAAACCAAAAAAACCAACCCCTGCCATTTAGGAAATTATTTGTTATTACACCTTTCTGAAGTAATTTTAGAACTGTTTTAGAAACAAATGTTGGCCTGATTCCTTGCCATTTTCTCATTTTTTATTCTAGACAAGTCCGATTAATAGAAAATTCCTACCTATGCTCAGAACTACATTATGATAATTACAGCAAAGAATAAAGAGTCATTCATTTCAATTACAGTTTTCAGCAGTGCGCATTTTTCCTTTCAGAAAGGCAGTGATAAAATGTCTTGCAGGTACCAGGGAGCTTACCTAATCACCATCTTGTTAAATTGTGAACAGCTGAAAACAAACATATTTTATTCAAAAGATCAAGGTATAAAATAAGGAAGTGAAAGCCACGAACTGGGAAACTGCCTGGCAGAAAAGGACCTGGGGGTGCTGGTTGACAGCAGCTGAACATGAGCTGGGTGTGCCCAGGTGGCCAAGAAGGCCAATGGCATCCTGGCCTGGAACAGGAACAGTGAGGCCAGCAGGACAAGGACACTGATCGTCACCCTGTACTCGGCACTGGAGAGGCCACACCTCAAGTGCTGTGTTCTGTTTTGGGCCCCTGAGTTCCAGAAGGACATTGAGGTGCTGGAGCAAGTCCAGAGAAGGGCAACGGAGCTGGTGAAGGGTCTGGAGCACAAGTCTGACGAGGAGCAGCTGAAGGAGCTGGGGGTGTTTAATCTGAAGAAGAGGAGGCTCAAGGGAGACCTTATCACTCTGCAAGTGCCTGAAAGGAGGTTGAGCCAGGTGGGGGTCAGTTTCTTCTCCCAGTTAAGAAACACTAGAACAAGAGGAAATGACCTTGAATTGTGGCAAGAGAGGTTTAGACTGGATATTAGGGAAAAAATTCATCATCAAAGTGCTTCATGAAGCACTAGAAGAGGCTGCCCAGGGAAGTGGTGGAGTCATCATCCTTGAAGGTATCTGAAAGATTTGTAGATGGGGTACTTAGGGACATGGCTTAGTGGTGGACTTGTCAGTGCTGGGTTAACAGTTGGACTCCATGATCTTACAGGTCTCTTCCAACTTAAATAATTCCATTATTCTATTAATACCAACACCCCAATCAGCAGCATGGTCTCAATACACAAAAGGCAACTGCATATACATACACAAAAAAGAACCCATAATACATTACCAGTAATAAGAAGGTATTAAAGAGAATGCAGGTGTCTTCCAGATGAATTCTTACACCAGCTGCACCTCCAGTTACTACTGTTACACCATAAGGATTGTAGACTAGTTTGGTCTTATCTCCTGTCTTCTCTAATGATTCAATCTGGTAATATCTGTGATGCCTGCTAAAACCTGTCTCTAATATGTATTTTCTTAATGACATAAACAAAAAAGAAAAAAAAAATCCAGGTTCTGAGAAACTCATTCCTGTATTTATCTGTTGGGACAAGAAAAACCTAAAATCATTTGCCTGTCTCTCCTACAGTCTAAGTGTTTGCGTATATTCAAAATGCAGCCATGTTTCTCAAGTTCATTCAATTTCCTGAAATAGTATTTTCATATTTTAATTAACACTTTTCATACAATTGATTTATTTTAATAAATTCATATTGATTGGAAACTACTTAGATCTATTTTGTTCAGTAACATAATATAAGTCAATATTGAATACTGAAGAGTATTCTCTTGGTTGATTTTGCATCAGTAGCACATGCAGATATACTTGTATTCATTTAAATTGCTTGCTTACATTTCAAGTATGCTCTTTAAAGATTTTGTATGGTGCACATCTTTGCAAAACAGATGTTTAAAATAACACTTCAGAAGGAAATCACAAATATTTCCAGGCTGAATCATCAGCAAATATGGGAAACAGAACAAGACAGTTTACTAGCTCTTGTAGTTCATCAATGGCAATGCTGTATTTAAATTAAACTGGAATAATACATACATCCTCTTCTATACCTTAGATAAATACCATAGAGGAGTTTATTAAATATTAAAAATAAACTTGGTTAGGGTAAGTAAGACATTTTAAAGGACCTACAGAGACTCTCAAAGAATGTTATAATTCTCTAATTATGATTATCATAATCAATAATCCCTCTCTGGACATACAGAAAGCAAGGACGGGTGTTCTGATTCTCAGTCTAGAAATCTGGGCAGGATTTAAAAGTTGTTTTTAATCAAATGCAAATTTGATTTCCAACACAGCGATAATAAAGGCATGCACAATATTTAGAGATTTCCAGAAGCAAAATCTTGCAATACTCTATCAGAAACATGAGAAATTCTGAAATAAATAGAAGAATATATTCAGAAATAAATAAAAATAATAGATTGAAAAAAACAGCTTCTTGAATTGCTTTTTTCACTTTTATTAGTTTCAAGATTTATTGGGTTTTATTGTTTGCTGCTTGATATTGTCCTACAGTGAGACTGAGAGGGGAACAGACAAAATCGTTGTTCACTTGCTAATGTTCCTCAAATGAATTCCAGCTAACTGCAACAAATACTCAAGTATCGAACATGCTAAAGAATATTTTAAATATATTAACCTTAAAACATAACTAACTGGCTTTCATTTTATTCAGTAAGAATTTTTGAATACAGGCAGCTACCTCCTCCTGGGACACAGAAAAAAGCACCTGATCAAGAGAAGGAATTCACATAAATCCTAAGGAACAGGAGTGGAGAACTACCTGGCGATTAAAACAGGCAATTATTCAGAGGGGTGGCAGGAAAGAGTGCGGTGGCAGAATCTTGCTAGAGATGACTGACAGAACAGTGTGATGGTCTCTGTACACTCAGAAAGAATTTTAAGAGAAAACAGGGGAAATGGGCTGCCATCTCAATCTGTAATACTGAAGATGGCCAAAATGTTTGGCCCTAGGAGCTTCAGGCACATGTGGGCAGGAGTCACTTGTGCTCAGCATTTGCTGGGTAAATTCGGCTATAGGCAATATCATTAATTAAGCCCAGAAAAGAGCCCAGAAACACACAGCAAATTATGAGTCTTCTGGCACAGGAACAGCACAGATTTCTGCTTCTCATCTTTGACAGGGAAGCATGTCAAAACACATGCAACTCCGTCCATGTGCTTAAACTGTGCAGCACGAAGTACATGGCAAAGTGAGACTGACTTTATGCCACTGGTGCCCCTCCTGTAACCAAGTAAGACACCCATCAAGGGAAGAGGGATCCCATACATCACACTTTACATGTGAGGACTTACAGCATTTTTTGGGTTTTTGCCTTCTTTTTCAGTAATGAACTTCTTAATATGCTCTTGTGGACACAAAACCTTCTCAACAGATTTACTCAGTGTCTGCAAGTGTAAGTAGCTAAACTGAAACACTGGTGGAGGAATCTGCAGCCTCCATGAAGATGGGGCTTTTCAAAGGCAATGCTTTTGAAAGGCAAATCTAATCATTTGGAAAGACATTTCTGTAAAATTGGTTAAATAAACTATGCATTTGGCATATGCACAATAATGATAAGAAAATATTTTTCAGAAAACTAGCTCAACTTGGTAAATGTTTTGGCAGACAGAGCAAACTTGAAAAACAAGTAACAAATGGAGCCCTGATCTTGGTTTAAAACACCTCCTGATCCCTGCTTACTGAGTAAACTACACTCTGTTCTTCCTCACACACCTGTGTTTGAAGTGAAGCATGAAAACAAAATGTTCTCAAAAAGGACCTGTTTAAGGTTTTGGTGTGGGTTCTTTCTCAGTTCCATTGAGTCTTAGAAAATTGTACACAGCTTGGTAAGAACTATTTTCAGCAGTAAGTAAAATTTATGACCCTTGTAGTGCTTACATTTATCTTCCCCACAAATTCTTTCTTCTCCAGAGCACGCTGCCAGCTATTTCTCATCTCCTAAGTATTTTGCTTACAACTGAATCAGAACACTATATCCTTTAAAGTGTATGATGGGTGTCTCTTCTTCACGAAAAGAGGAATGCCAGGGGTGGGGAAAATGCTGTATAACATTGGAAAACTCACTTGCACAAGGTTGCCTTTATGTTAAAAATTCCTACCAACTCAATCACACACAACTCAGTGACATATTTGGCAGTCTAAGATTCTTCTCTAATTTTCTCACCTTCTGGCCATGAGCTTTAACCACACTGTTTCACCTGCAGGAAATCTTCATTCTGGCTTTACTAAACTGCTTCCTTTCCATCACTCGAAGTGCAAAGCAATAAGGAAAATTGCTACAGAAATGCACTTTGTTCACTCATTCTTTGAAATATACTACCTCTTCATGGGGAGTTCTCCTGGAGCAATTCAATCCTTAAATCACATCCTTTTCCTTCCCAAATCATAGCTAGGTGAATTTGGTGAATACTTCACTTAGATCTTAACTTCTGTTTCTCATCTGACCATCCTTCCTGCTGCACAGACTTCCTCTAAGGCTTCCCAACAGTGAACAGTGCTTTCCTGCAAGAGCCATCCTACTGCCTACAGACTTTTTGAGTATGAGCCAATGGTTATGAAATACAAATTTATAATGCAGTGAAAAGATAATCTAGGGTGTATGGAAGCCAAGACACTTTACTTTCCAGTGCCTTAAGAGAAAGAGTAGTGTCCTATTAATTCCTTTCATCTCTCATTAGAATTTTTAAAAAACTGAATAGAAAAATTCTGAGAAAACTTGCAGTATCAAATAAAAGTTATTTAAAAGAGCATATTTGCACCACTGCATGCTTGTGCTCAGATATTAACAATACACACATTCATTTATTTACATGTTTGTGCAAACACAAAGGCTATAACACTAAGAAGAAAACAAAAATAGAAATTTGCCAACAGCGTTGAAAGATATCAAATCTTCCTCAGATCTATTTTACAAAATGTAATTGTTTAATCTTCATATCTCACTTTCAAAAACTTGAAAATAACCTTAGAAAAATGTCCTTTTTAGGAAAGACCCTACTCAACATAATTTTTTCAGAAGCATTTTTTCTCATGCAATTCCTATTGAAAAATAATTTGAAATTTCAAGAAAACATCTGAAAACCAGACAAGCATAAAAGCCATGCAATTATGTACCTTGCTAAGTTTTTCCATGTCTTGGTAGTATCCTGCTGCCTTTTCCTGCTCCTTGGCCACTTCTGAAACTAATCTCATGATAGTTTCTCTGTTAGCTTTAGACTCCATCTCATGGACATTCACAGCTTCTTGAAGAGCAGCAACCTGGTCTTTTAGTGTCAGATTTTCTTTACATATTTCAGAGATCTTGAGAAATAATTCAAATATTAGTAACTTCTTAAAAGCTCTTAACAATTAAATATATTGATCCCAGTTATACCTGCTCCTAATCACGGCAATAAAGACACGGTGCTACTGGTGACCCCTAGGTCAGATTCATAATTGCACTCTACTATTCCTTTAGGAAAAGAGTAGAAAGACAATTAAAACCACAGAACCATGTTCTCCCTGTAAACCCCCCACCTTAGCACAATGTGATTCAGATTTACGCCCACACAGACTTTATGATGTATCAAACAGGTGGAGAGCTACTGCTGCTGCAGCTCCGTGCTTGGCGTGAAGCCGGTCACAAAACAGAGCATGCAGCTCCGTGTGAAAAGCAAGCCATTCCAGCCGGGCTTTTCAAGGTTTCATTTGGAACAAGAAAGCTGCAAGTCGTGCTCAAAACTTTTCAAACATTAGAGGACATTTCATAAGCACATTCAAGAACAGGGCCAAATACCTGGTGTGCTGCCATTATGACCAGCCAACACCTTGGAAAAAGGAGCTCTTTCCTGGAGGATTCTAGGGCTGTTTTGGTACACTCTGATATTTCCAATCAGTGGAATAGATGAATGTGGGCACTTCAAAGAGTGAGTGAAAAATGTACCCTGATTCCTACTGGCAAGACATTTGTTAAGAATAAAGCAGATTAATTCTGTCTTAAATAAAACCATAATGTGGAAAAGAAGCTAAATAGATGTGCCAAGACCCCAGAAAAACTAGTTGCTAAGGTTTCCTAAGGAACAGCTCTCAGCACAAATTAGATTTCCCAACTAGATTTATTACTACATTGTTAAAAGACACGAAGATCTGTTTTTTAAAGTTCTAATTATTAACTTATTAATTATTAAAGCATGCAGGAGTGCATCTTGCATGACAACTTTTTTTAGAGTACCTATTAAAATTTCAATATGCTTGCAATATTATGTAATATTATGAGGGCGTACACTCACTCAATGTATCACTGTGATACATACCTAGATAATCTTGATTTATTAAGACTGTACTTTTACAATGACATGAACATAATGAAATAGAATTTCCCTAAATACCTATTGTGCTCCAAAGTGAAGAAAAATTGGGATCAAAGAGTAGACAGAAGATGAGTGAAATGCATAAAATTAGAATACAATGTCTTTCAGCAGCATTGATAGAGGTTAAAACAATATACAAACAACTTTCCTTTCCTAAATGGAAGCATAGTTTTTGGAACTTCAGAAGTATTCTGAAGAGAAATAATAAAGTTTTATTTTTAAGTCTCAGAAACACCACAAAGTTTTTTTCAGCATTTTATTACAGGACAGAGTTAGGGTTGTTTTAGGGCATGCCATTCTAGATGTTTGCATTTAATGGTATGTCAGCTCACGATAAGAGTTAAGATCTAATGCTGCAGGTTACACATCACCTGTTGACCCCCATGTTAATGTTTTGAGGGAAGCTTTCAACCAAGTATCTAATCAGGGCTGTATGTGGGAACCACAGGCTGATAAAGTATTTATGCAGATAAGAGCGGGCTGAGTTCACTGAGGCCTGGTAGTGTTCAGCACCTTTGAAAATTGGCCCAGTATGAAAAAAAAAATCTGTCTTTAAATGATAGCATTGTCTGCAAACCATTATTAAATACAAAGATTTCTAGCACTGGCTTTACTTCTGTGACAACTAAATATTTTTCTATTAAATTGCTGTAGAGAAACATTTGCCTACACAATCACCTTTGATGTTAAATGTTCCTGTGTTTTCTCTTTTTCTCTGATGTCTATGTCCAAGAATCCAGAAATCTGTGCAAGGAGCTCTTCATAGTTTTTGCTGATTTTAGAAGCTTGAGTCATGTTTTCTTTACACTCATTCAAATATTTACTAATCAGACAGAAAAAAAAATATACACATCAGGATGAATGTTCCCTGAAAAAGAATTCTCAGCAAAATACATTTTCCCAAGACTTTTGCTAGCTTCTGCATATCACCAAGTGAGTTTTGAAAGTTACATTTAATTCTCTGTTACGTAATACATATAACTTCTGCTGTTGCTTTATGTGTAAACATTTCTTCATCTTTGCTTTTGATTAACACTTGAAAAAAACTTCTATGATTCCAATCTCATTCTCAGCACAAAATTCGAATAAAACACAAGAACAAAGTGACACGAATAAATAGTGCCCTCAAGATACTAGAAGTGGAAAGTGCAAGCAAAAGCTTAGAAAATTAAGGGGGGAAGAGAGTGATCAACTCTTAGCAAAAATATGTGAAAAGCACTTTACATCCCCTCTCTAATGAAGCTGACAGTGATGATTAACAAACTCCAAGGAAAGAGAAGCCTTTCTGGACCAATGGAAGTGTAAGACATCCAGAGTACCTGTGAAGAGAAGTTTACCAGCAGGAGCAGAGATGGGAGACACGACTTTGCTGTACAGTGCTCTGAAGCACTACCCATGAAAGGGATGCATTAAAAAAGACAGCATCTAGGGGCTACCACAAAGATGTGAAGAAAAGGGAGCTTTTTGTCAGCAATTATATCACTCAACAGGTGCCTATCATGCTGATGAATGTCCCACATGAAACATGTTCTCAGCCTTAACAGCAGGTGTCAGTTTTTAAATGCTCTACAAGAACAACCAACCAAATAAATTGTCAGTTTAACTCATTAGTATAAATATGGTTACATTCCTTCCCTTGCCAGGGACAAAGATGGGTCCAGCAAACAAGAGCCACCACAGTCTGCTTTGGTAGCAAACACAGATTGCTTGTGATGCTGAAACATACATCACTTATGGACAGCTACAAAGAAACAGATTAGCAAAAACAGTCAACCCAACAGAGCTCAAAATGACCACTGGTGTAATCCAAATGTCAACTCCAATACCTCTCAGTAACACCTATGAGAGTGGTAGATAGGTAGTGGTAGATTTGCAAGAAAAACTATTGTGCTTCCAGCTGAAAAACAAGGTTCTTTCTAAATCAAGTTCTTCATTCTAGAATAAATCAAGACCTGAGGTGTAACCAAGCAGGAGTCTAGAGCAAGTATTTTTTTGAAACTCGTTTGCTTATCAGAGCGTAGCACTATTCTCAGTTTTCAAGGTGGGCACGGTAGTCATTTCTGGACTCATTCCTTTCCATTTCTGATTTCTTCCTCTCTAGGCTGGCAATCAAACAAAGCATAATTCCATAACCAATGAGCAGCATGAGACTCCAAGAGGAGATGCGCAAACACAGTACACTGAATGGTTATAAATCAGTAAGCAAAACAGACAGTCCATGAAAACATTTAGCACATAGCCCTAGCAGGGAGATCAGCACAGCTGCTGTAAATGCTGCAAAGTGAAAGACAACAGAAAACATTCATTACTGCTCTGGATATTGTGATGGTAATTCCACATACAAGTGCACAGCACACACCACGAGCCAAAAGAGCTCTGCCTTCTGCAGCAGGCGCTGTCCCTCAGAACACAAGCACCCTCACAGCTTCCTCACCTCTGAACACCTTCCTTTCCTCTGTAGCCCCAATAAAACTAAACCATGGGATGATTGCTCAGCTGCTGTTGTGAGGAGGGATATGTTAAGTGAAAAGGTATTAGGCCAAACATGCCATACATGCATGCTTATATGTCAGAATATTATATAAGATTGACCAACAATGCCACAACCGTTCTGTGGCTCTAAAAAATGGAGGTATCCACAGAAAAAAACATGCCTGCTTCTAAAAATAAAAAATCTGAAGTACAAAGCACTCACTTGATAACTTTACGAACCATCTAATTACCTGCAGTAGGGCCATAAAGGTGTGAGCACCTAGAAAATAGGCAGTCAGGTACAAAAAAGTAGAAAGCAGCTTTTTCACAGTTTTGCTAGCTCTTCAGAACTAATGAGCAAAGAGAAGGGAAGGAAAAAGAAGAAGAAAAAAGCTTTTGACAGTTCAGACTCTAAAAATACCATGGCAATAGACCTGTTGAGTAGAAAAGCACCATTTTCAACAGGAGAGGTGAGCATCCTGGAAGCCAATCAGAGAATTCACCAAACATTTCTTACTATATCCCCATATGTAAATATGCACATCATGCGTGCTGGCTTGCTCTTCCCTTTCATTTGTGGTTTTCAGTGAAAATCTTTTTTGATTAGCAAAAATATACTAGTCCTGTGCCAAGTTCTACCAAGGCAGTCAGATTAAGTGGCTGAAGTCCACTGAGTCAATACATTGGTCAGTATGAAGTGACACATGTAACCATCAGCTGAGGAGGAAAAAAAGCTTTGAAAGCAAACACTGCACATCCATGAGCAATCTAACATGTTTGTTCCTTCCAAATGAGCAGATTCACTATCCCTGTTCCCCTTCCCTTTTGCCAGAAGTTTAGTGGCATACTCCAGGTACACAGTGAACCAGATCTGGGATTGGTGAGGTGGAAATTGAGTTTTTATTTTGCTCACTTCTTGGAGCAGTCCCTTGGACTGGAGCTGGTCCTGATCACCACAAACAGAACTGATTACACAAGTGTTGTGGGCCAAAGAGAGCAGCCAGGACTGCTCTGGGAGTGACAGCAGAGATATATGCCCATGAAACTGATTGTATCACTATAATGACAGTTGAGTATGAAACACAGTATTCCAGCAGTTTTCTCCCAATGAGATAGGCAAGCAAACAGAATAGGAGGGTTTTCTTCCCTTTTTTTCTTTTTTTTTTTTTTCTAGCAGAAATAGGATTTTAAGGAATATTAACAGCCATTATGTCAAACTGCACTCTCCAGGCAGGGCTTTTGGCAAATCAGCTGGTAATAAACAATTGCACTGCAAAGCTTTTCTCTAAGTTTTAAAACTACTTAATTATTCATTTTTAATGCACAAAGCTGGGCAGAGCTGTGTGAAATACTGATTTGGGAAATACAGGTGTCTGGTAAACACTCACCTTGCTCTTAACTAGACAGTATTGATAGAGTCACGAATATTAGCCTGATAATAGGTGGGAAAATCCATTATAAAAGTCTACAAGGTGTCTATTAATATGACTGACACTGATTTTGGAATTTCAGAGTTCAGAATATTTTCATACCAATCAATTTTGCTATGAGTCTCCATCCTACAGACCTGAAACAGAAGCAATTTTGTAGAACTGACAGATCAGTGCTCTGATACACTACGCTAAAGACAGTACAGTTAAAGGATAATATCTTTTATAAGTTTAATGCATTTCACCTTCAAAGTACAAAACACTCAAACCTCCATTTATGGACTAACAACTCAAAGCAAAATTCAAATTTCAATACCTTCCACACACTCAGGTGCAACAGTTGTGCAAGGCACTGTAACAGAATTCAGAACTGCAATAACATTTATCCACCAACATATTTTTCTATATTGACAACTACATTGTTCCGTCCTCCCCCAAAAAATAGTTTATCTCACATGACTCTTACTTAAGTTCGGCATTTTTCTCATGAAGCTCCTCCTTCAGCTCTAAATTTTCCTTAAATGCCACCTGAGCTGTCAGCTCAGCCTGGTTTTTAGAAGCAGCGAGCACACACAGCTCTTCTTCCATCTCCTGGATTTGTGTCTGCAAAGACAGGAGGCGAGACATCTGTCTGGCATTGATTTCCTTACGGCTTTCAGCTTCAGCCTTCAGCTCTTGAAAAGAAGCTTCTCTAGACATCATGCTCGACCTGAGTTTAAAAAGCTAAAGATAGAAAAGGAGAAAATTAATGAGGAATAGTTTGCCCTATAGGCTGAAATGACACAACTGTATAGCAAGCCTAGTAATGTGACAAGAAACGCATTTCTATCACTACAAGACTGAGTAGAGGGACACAACTTTACATTCATACGACTAGAAAACAACAGAAGAGGTTTGCAAAAACAAAAGCTACTGCTGGGTAACACAAAACAACTTTTCAAGATAATATCTTACAGGAAGATAGGTTTATTTACTAATTCAGAATTTAGGACAAGTCTAACTTAGGTTCTGCTGCACAACTTTAACTCATGTCTCCTATGTGTCTGCATTACAATAAAGTTACTAACACCTCTATTCCCTCTTTTCCTCTTTTTTGCCTGCCACTTGACTGCTTCCATTCTGTTGCACAATTCCACAGATAATCTATAGTTGCAGGGAGTTGTAACAGCAAAGTATCCTGTTGTATGAGTGTGGAGACTTTTGATGATTTGAGGAATATTCAGAGGAAAATAAATTTTTGGAGCATTTTGTGGTAGACACCCTCTTCTCATCTTATGCAAGTAGTTACTTTTGGGTATGATAATCCAATTAAATGTAGCTGGATTTATGCAGAAACAGTAATAGTGCCTTTTAAGGAAGGGTAGGAGGAGGAAAATCACCCTCAAATGCTAAAGATCTCTTACAGGGATGATGATAGGGCTTTCCAAGAGTTCATGGAGCTCAGTAGATTTTCCTCTCTCTTTTTGTTAAAAATACCATTTTCCATTGAACTATTTCTGCTCGAAGCTTCTCTAGAAGACCCCGCTTGAGGGAGACCCACCAGGCAAACAAAATTTTCATATTATTTTTTTTTGTTATAGGAACAAGTAATTTAAAATGGCCTTTTTTGTCACAAGAAGAGTTAAGGGACATTTCAGCTTTCGTGACTGTTCCAATTAAAAGCAGCAAGATGCAATCTGAAGGACTTCCGTCCTATTATATAAAATTAACAGGCAAATAATTAAGCCAAGTTAACTGCTCTTTACAATGAGCGATAGAACTTTTAAATCGTGGCAAACATTTTAAGGCAAAAATATTTAAGACATTAAACTTCAATCCAGGACAGTGGGAAATCCATTTCTCTGTTGAAGTCTTCCAGTATGACCAAACCTAAGACACTCAGAGAGATTCGAGAGGCTGGTGAGCCAACTGCCTCGGAAAAGGGAGGTCTTGCTTTTCCTCTTTCCAGCCACGCACGCCTGTCCTCTCCCTTGCACCAGCTCTGTGTTTGTCTGACTCCCCCACAAACAACTTAAATAACAACTGATAGGAAACATTCACTTTTTCTCTCGCAGAGGAGAAAGTGGAAGTGGAGCTGGTCACATCACAGCGCGAAGGCTAACGCTGAGAAATCAGGCAGGAGGATCACCCATGCAGCAGCAGCAGAGTCTTCAATGAGCTTATGCTTCATGTGCAAGCACTGGTTTATCAGACACTCTGGAGCTGCCACAAAGCAGCACTGACTTCAAGAAAAGCAGCTTGGCTTTTTCCCGGGTTCGTGGGCTTCATTTCCATACTCCACCCTCCTCTTTGTGCTACAAGAAGCACTGACATGGCTACAAGGTGAAATATGATTGGGAAACTGATCTGGCTAAAAATAAACACCTCAAAAGGAAAGGAATTATTTTTCAATTGCATCGACACAACAGTGCACCATGAAAACTACACATCCACATACATCTGTGCCGGCACAAGGGGTGGGGCAGTGTGGGGAAGGAAATGAGCAGCTGAAGGAACAATAGTATTGCTTTGCTTGGCAGCTGGACCAAGCTATGGTATCTTAAAGTGTTCATAACCTTAAAATTTCTCTGTGGTTCAACTCCCCATCCAATATTTTTTCCTCTGTCCATTGTCTCTGTGGTCAGTTCCAATAGCAGGAAAAGCAAGAATAATCCCATATCATGAGTTTTACAGAGCACTCAGCAGAACAAGGCTCTGACCTCAGCTGGGTCATGAAGGTCTTTATTAACAAGAGCATGAACAGCTGCTTTCTTGACTATGCTTTTGCAAGCACAGTCTTGAAGAATCTATAAATCAGTCAGACATTCTGGCAATAAAGCCACTCAACCTTTCCAGTAATAAATTCTTTGTATGAGCCATTCTCTGTATGGCTTTTTAAAATTGAAATTTAAAGCATGGATTCTGGATAAATGTTAAATGGAGGAGAACTCTGCAGTAACTGCAGGATCAACTGATCAAATTAAACCTCAGCCAATGGACACTTATGCCTATAGTTCTGTATGTGAATAAATGTAAGCATTTCATGTCTTCTAAAGGCAAATTTTACTCCGCTTTAAAACAGACAACTGCTGACATTACTGACTTCCATCAAATCAGTTTTAGCTGGTCATATGTTAAAAAAAAATTACTTGTGGAAATAATGAAGCTCTAAAAGTTATCCTGTAATAAATCCTCTCCTGAGAAGCACCATCTACACAGCAGGAAGACTAGAAAAGTATGTGAACATGTTCTTCAGCCTCTCTGGTTACAGTCAACCTCATTAGCGCAAACACAATTTCACTGGTGATGAAAGCAGAGCAAATTTGGGGAGCTATAACTTGAATAAAGGGGAGAAGTGAGTAAAGATGGGCAGCTAGATCGTAACTCTCTAGCAACAGAAGGATATCTATCTGAACTTTTATACAACTGCAATTTAGAAATACTACTTTTCAGGTTTAATATAAAAAGATTGCACTTAGATGATGATAAAAAGCTAGACTGCTTCAAATCTTTCAAATACAAACCAATAATCAGTTCTTGATCACAGAAGAAAGCAAAGTAAAAATCACGCAGACATTATAAAAACAAGTTTATTACAAAAATCCTCCAAAAGTTCCATAGTAAAAGCAAGTTTTGGACTTCCTGCAAGCTTTCTATTCTTTACACAAAGTGGCTGCAAAGAATCCTCAGGTTTGGAGAAGGATTTGAACTTATTTTTACATGTACCTCTGACTGGGCACAGTCATACTTCACTGAAAGTGCTGCAAGTTCACTTTGAGCAGTTTCAGCTGCAGCTCGATAGTGATTCATCTGCTCTCTAGTGACAGGAATATCCAAAAGAACGTGATCATGAGATTCCTGTGAAGACAGCATGAAGACAAAACCATTAGACATCACATTTTTTGAACATTTTTGCTTCAGTGCTTTTTTGTTTGATTAAGCTGCTCAAGGGCATTACTCCAAATGTTATTCCCAGAGTAACACACGCTTACTGAAAAATAGGTTAAACAGTCCTTTTCTACAAGTCCACTTTCATCTCCAAGTTCAACCACCACCACCATGACCTCCCACTGCTTTCAGCTCTGGCTATTTCCTGCACTTTCTATGTATTTAGTAACAAAAAATGTCCCTTTTCTACAAACTTATCCAGCCACTCTTTCAACCTGCATAAACTTTAACCCAAAGGGTGTCCTCAGGTGTCTCTTATGCAAAGAATCACTTTGGTTTTTAATCTTCAGTTGTACTGCACATCCCCTCATTTTTATTTCAGAAGAAATGCTGGAAAAAAGCAATGGCTATCGATCTTCTCTGTGCCACTCATGATTTTGCAGATTTCTGTCATATCTCACCTCCACAGTCTCTCTACCAGCTTGAAGAGCCCATGCCTACTCATGCACTTGTATCTGCTCCTCCAAGTCACTTTTTGGCTTGCCATTTGCTTTTTTACTTCGAACCTTTCAAAGTTAGAGGTCCTTTTGAACTCCATCACTTGGACGCAACTTCAGCTTCCTGACTGATGCTTTCTCATCCCCAGCAATCACCATAATGAATTCCTTTCATTCTTTTTCAAGTCCTGATTCCATGGCAAGCACCACCTCTGTCTTTCTAGTACAGTCTCCTTCACACCACTTGTACAACACTTTTAGCTGTGCCCTTTAGATTCTATAGCAGGCTTGCTCCTTTTTGTGGTGTTCCGCTCTTCTACAATAGAGCAAGGATGTGCTGGATTTCTTGGCCTTTGTTACTTAAGTGTTTCAAGATGAAAATTCAGACCTGAAGTCTTGATAGAGTTTCGTCAGACAGAACTTTTTTTTTTTTTTCCAATCAATAGTAACTATAAAACCATGAAATGTAACCTCTTCAGAACACAACAAAGTTTAGGTTATGTTGGGAGCACACATGGCGGAGAACATTACATTTGTACTCCATCAGCTCTCACATAGGACTGAAACAAAACCGCAATCCTCCTACATTTGGGTATGATTTACAAAATGCAAAACACCCCCAGATAATGACTGCTATTGGAAAAAGGTATTGCAACGGAGACATAGACATTTTCTCTTCATGCTTTTCTACATCAGCATCAGTTTTCAGGCTGAGATAAATTACAAGTTCAGCTCCTACCCATTCTAAATAGAAAAAAAAAAACAACTGAAGAGCTTTCCAAACATGTGAACGTCTAGTAAAATAAGGATTTGCCATGGAACACGTAGGCAAATCCACGAGGAATAAGGAAAAACTACTAATTTAGACTGTAGCAGAAGATAAATCACCTTGGATTACTTGCTATAGTATCACAAACTCTATTCTCTAATCTTTCTTCCCTGTGCTAGTTGACACTAGATTAGACCCATCAATTTTTATTGCATTCATCTCCTTCAAAGACACTCAGCTGTGCTCTTCCACAGAGGAGTTGCCACTCTCACCAAGCCAGACTGACACACGCAGAAAACTCATGGCCACATAGAACACAGCACATAATCTCAGAGATAAAAGGGCTGCTAATTTTCTCAACTCTTTATCACTGTTCTGAGGGAGTGAGGGAACACATGTGCCATCTCCTCACTACTTCTGTCTTACTTTTGCTTCACTCCACTTGTTTCACATGTAGAACCACATGAAATTCTTTAATGTAGAGGGCATTTTTCTCAATCTGCAATACACCACGGCTCCAAAATGGTGGATGGAGATTGCAAACAGTAACACTGTGTATGCTGCTTATGTATGTTATCATACTTGTAGTACTGCATGAATGTAGCTTTTTCCTTTTCTTCCCTAAAAAAACACAACTTATGACTTTACAGAAAGGAGTACATCTCAAAACTGATGAAATAAATACATTTCAGAGCCCAGCTGAAGAAAATAAGCCCCCATTCAGGAACAATAATCAATGTAACAGCTTTAGAGCTGAAACCTCCAAAATCTATATTTTTCATACAAATTGAGATTTTTAAATGATGAGCACTTTAAAGATGCAGCTACACATCCAGGAGGATTTAAAAGAAGTTTAAATGTAGCCAGGGGCAAAAGTCAATGGGAATTACCGTTCCACTCATCTACAGTCTTAGTGAGCTTTACAGAGGCAGATCTCTGCATTCTCCAGCGCCTTAGCAAACACAGAACTAATCACACATGGTGGCACCACGCTAGGGAAGTTGGTATTATCATCATACTTTTAGCAGGAAATGTTCATGCTTTAAATTTAATAGTTTTCTACGTTTCTGTGGTTTGCCATCAGCCAGTCACAGGTCTGATCTTTAATCAGACCTATCAGACAACTCAGTTAACTTGGCATGACTTTACTATAGGGGTAAAATTTGTAATGTAGATGTGGCACTTTTTTATCTGTGGAAAAATTCAGATTTGTAATGTTTCGTGAGTACTATGTAATCTATACTGATTTTTGTTAGGAAAATGAAATTAATGAAGTGTTAAAAGAATAAGAGAGATTAGACAGAAGAAGCCTTAATATATTAACACTCAATCAGCCCTAAATAACCTAGGTTTTGGGTGTTTCTCCTGCTCACACTATTAATTTTTTTGATCTCTTTCCACTTACCTGCAAGAAAATGAACTTCCATCTAACTTCGCATGCTAAACAGAAGCTAAGCTGATATTTGCAATACTTAAGAGCAATATCTACCTGGATGTTCAGTTTTATTAGTAATACGTGTCCTTTAGAAGATCAAAAATACATAGTGATTTTTGTTATTGTTGACCATTTTTGTTTAGATTTTTTTACCAAATAACTGCCGTTATCTCCCTGGAATCCAGCCTTTAGTTGGCTAACTTCATTTGATTCAGAAACAACAAAACTACAACAACATTCAGTAGTTTTATACTTACCCATGTAATTTGACATCAGCCAGCTGTTAAAGTCACTCCCAGTCTGCTTTTGGCAACTTTTCTGTGATTTCCTGCTGTGTTTCTTATTTCAACACTGGCAAATGCTGCTACCATTGCCATCGCCTGCACACAGCCCAGACCCCTTTCCCAAAACATATATTTTTTTAAAAAATCTTTGTTGAAACAGAAAGCCCCCAGCAAGTATTTAAGCAGCCATCACTTGTCAATGCACTGCCATAGACCGTAGACCGTACTCAGGGCAGGGATTTCTTCTTCCCATTCCCAAAGTACCTAACCACACTGAGGTTGACATACCAAATGTGATGACTCACGAACCTTTGTTGACTTCATTCTTCCTTCACTTCTACAGAACAAACGGGGGAAGAGGGAAGAAAGGTTGAAAATTAAATAGATTTGTAATATGATGGCACGTGGCATTACTTTTTCACAGATATGCGTTACTAAACTGTATCATAGGTTACCATCAGCAAAGTTGGGCATGGAAGCAGAACACCCTGGGAAAGTTTCTCCAGTAGCCTACGAGCTCTGATTGTCTCCACAGTATTTAAACATACATCTAACCAAAACAGGCACCTTCTTGTTGGCTTGCCCACGTTACTTTCACCGGTTCAGCTACACAGTCAGCCTTCACGCAGTGATTGCTTCCTTTGTCACTGCTTTTCAGGTGCTCCAAGTTTTTATTTCACCTCTCCTTTTATCCTGCATCTATTCTACACTGATATATTTTAAAATGAAAAAAAATCTAAGTGATAACACAGGATCTATCTCAACTAAAATACTTTTTTCCTCCCTCACATGTTAAAGTAATCAGTGGGCCCTTTTTACCAACATGTTTATACAGGACTTGGTACACTGGTTGGACTCAGTGGGCTATTCAGTGACTTCTACAAATCCCAGTGTCATAACTGTTCATATTCTGAAAACAAGCAAAATGAGATATCCCAAATCTGCAATCGTTTTTCTCAAGACAAATGAATATCATGAGGGTATATGTGCATAAAATTGTCCTAACCTCAGAAAATACAATGTAGCAGCAGAGTTTATTATTATTATTATTTGCTGAAACCAGAAAGAAGATGACATCCAACATGAAATACCAGAAAGAATGGGTAGTTGAAAAATTTCCACCCTTGGCTACTGCAGATTTTTCTTGGTAGCAGCAGCCAGCCAGCCAGCCAGCATGCACATCACCTCAGAAAAGCCACAACAGCTATACACAACAATGAGCTCGAGAAGGCTCAGACACTATTCCACAGTGACTCAGATTCTGCTAACACATACAAGAGCAGACTAAAATGAATCACAGAATCAATGAGGTTGGAAAGGACTTCTGAGAACATCAAGTCCAGCCTATGACCAAACAGCCCCATGTCAACTAGACCACGGCACTGAGTGCCACGTCCAGTCTTTCCCTAAACACCTCCAGGGATGGTGACTCCAGCACCTCCCTGGGCAGTCCATTCCAGTATCTAACCACCCGTTCTGCAAAAAAATTCCTTCTAATGCCCAACTAAACCTCCCCTGGCACAGCCTAAGACTGTGTCCCCTTGTCCTGTCACTGGTTACCAGGAACAGTCTGACCCCTCTACTGGAGTCACTTCAGGGGGAGGGAAAAAAAGGATTCACAAATTAACCATCTTGTATGTATATTTTGGGTCTTCTTTATAGATAATACTTTGCCCAATTTGCCTATCAGGTATCTCAAAATGTATTGATAACTATATATTAACATAAATCAAAATTTGCAAGTAATATTTCACAGCTATTTCAGTTCTGTCACTTGCTCTTGCACATTATAAAGTCTCAGAAACACTCAATTACTTTTGATCACTTTCCACTCGGTAAAGTTCTATTTCCTCTCGCTGATTCCTCCTTGTAACTAGGCCCAACTCATTGCTTGCAGTACTTTTATTTTGTTATTGTTATATACCTAGGGAGTTTTTCTGCATTAGTGTAATGTTCCAGAAACATGTAAAACTAAGTTAAGTGTTCTCAGCAGCTCAAACAAATTACCACAGAGATTTTCTAAATTCCTTTCAGAAGGATATTACTCAGCTCTACCCTCCTCCCTTTGCAGTAATCATTGAAAGGTATTACTGAAAAGATAAAAATCACTCTTGGTGTTCATCTGCTGAAGAGGCCAATTTCAAGCTTGATTAATGGGCCCAAATGAAAGCTTCATTACAATCAAAATTTTAATCTTACCCACTGCTACTACTACAAGTAGCAGTTAAAGCATTTTCATCTTTTGTTTTTCTGTTAGGATGAGATGACTTTGCATCTAAATATAATAAATGCATTTAATGTGATGAAAGACAGCAGTCATCTCAAGGCAATTAGAGAGACACATCACCTACTCTAAACATTATTTAACGTGCTTTCTGGTTGACTTCATCCTTTGTCTATATGGACAAATTAAGGAATTTGGAACTCCCCTGACACTTTCTCTCACGGCTTTTCCAAAACAATTAACAAGGAGCTGCTGTGCTTATTCCCAAAACAATAAAAAGGGTAATTGCTAAGACAAAATTAAGTGCTTATGCAGGGATTTGTGCAAACAATTTCTTCTACTGTTTTTACTTTATGAGTGCTAAATAGAGTTAAATAACTTCAGTAATGGAACAACTTAAATGGTAGATTTAAAAACCAGACCATTATGCAAAGCCAGCAGCTGCAATTTTCCTCCAATGCCTACTATACTTCACTGCAGTCAACAAAATGCAAATAGTTTAGAAATACTAGAGTATGTTGGTATATACACAATTAAAGACTGATCGTTACTGTAGTTTGATTTACCAGTTGTAACTCACATTTCATAAACGTAATTTTTAGCATGTTTTTGAGTCCCAAAATCAACACTCACAAACTATTTGACTTCGGGTTCGTTAGAGTGTGGAGCAGGTTGCTGTCCACTCTGTCACTAAGCAATGATAACAAAATCTTTGTAATTAGGCCATAACAGTTGTATTTAATATAATGGCAGTTGTTTTTTGTCACCACAAACTACCAAAATTTTATAATTTTTTTGCCTCAGAACAATATAGCTTCATTACAACATTGATGCTCAACTACGCAGGAGATAATGAACTGTTCACACACGAATAAGTTGTTTATCCTTTGGAACACAAAACTGTTACAAGGTTCCTGTTATATCTTTAGTACGAGGGTTTGATCCTTCTAAGCAATATCCTCAAATGTCTCCCCTAAATTCACATCAAAGCCAGCAAACCGGTTTCAAAGGAGGAAGAGATGCAAAGAAGAAATTCTTAGATAACTATAAATTCCTGCTCTGTGAAAGCTACTCCCTTCCGCAGCACTTAGTAAGAAAAATCTTTTTGGCCTTGAATTTATAAAGATAAGCTATAATGATCAGCTGAAGTTCATGGGGCTTCAATTGCATCACCGGCTGCAGCTCTGCACCTGCAGGAGTTCTCTTGCACGGTGGGGGGGTTCTTGTTTGCTTTGGCTTTTTGGTTGGTTTGGTTTTATTCTGTTTCTTTGTTGTTTTGGGGTTTGGGTTGGTTGTTTGGGTTTTTTTGTTTGTTTGATTGGGGGGGGGTGTCGAGGGGATGCTAAGGCGATATTAAATTGAACACTGCAAAGATGACTTGCAAAGAGGGGTTACAGCCAGCCTGCCTCAGCCTCCACAGCAACACCGACAGAAACCATTGATAGAGCGAGGAGAGAGAAGAAAGGGGCATTTTCCCCAAGTCAGGGCTTTATTCCCTAATGGGAGAACAGGCAAAAAAACCCCAAGCCCTAACCAAAACCAACCCCCTCGGCCCTTCCCGCCTTGCCCCGTCCCTCGGTTACCGCGGTTCCGCCGCGCCGCTGCCCCCGCCAGCCCTGGAGCCGCTCATGGCCACAGCCGTGCCCCTGGCAACGCGTCCCGGGGGAAGGACGAAGGGGGGCCCTGCTTAGGGAAGGGGGGCAGTGCTCGGTGGCTGCGAGGGAACAGTCTTCACAAGGGGATGCTCACAGAAACGCCAGGGTTGGTTGGTTTTGCTTGTTTGATTTCACTTCAAATAAACATGACCTGAGAAAATTTGCTCGTATTTTCCCTCAAAAAAAGTCAGAAGAGGCGAGCAGAGCAGATGGAACTTAAGCAGCGGCTCCTGTGACCCAGGAGAGGCTTTCCTTCTCCCCCCCAGAACCTGCCAAAGAAGCACCCCCGCCGCTCGGAGAAACCAGCCTTCCTTGATGGCTGCTGAACTACCGCCAGCCGAAAAGGCATACCCTCCTCTTCCTCACCTTTCATCCAAATAAGGTGGATAAGCATGGGAAGAGAGGAAATGAAGGCTGCAATAAAAGGAAGTTAGACCTGCGGGTGTTTAGGGGCTGCACATCATTTTCTCTGAAGACCCTGTGAGCTTTAATCAGCCTCTGGGGACAGTGCCATCGTGCACCATTTCTGTAGTCACAAGTCAGAAAGTACCCCACCTTTCTCAGGAATGCTGACGTAGTCACGTTTTCCAGAGAAGAAAATGGAAAAGCTAGGGATAGTACTAATTTTTTGTCCTTGTCCCTGTGTGCCCGATGCCGTTTCACTGCTGTAGCCGAGCACACGGAAGATCCCAAGCAGAGGGTTTGCCGGCGTGGATCATCACCCTAATTAAAATACTGCATCGCTTAAAGCAAGGAGGTATACGATGCCATCCCTCAGCTGGAATCTGACACTAAACTCATAAAGGAAAGGAGAAAAATCGCATAATGTGGGGAAGGAGTGCTGGGAACAGGTCAGAGGAAATGGAGACCCCGCACGGGGCTGGGGCGGTGCAGCACAGGCAGTAGCAGTGGAGGAGCCCCCAGCACCCACCTTCCTGGGTGTCAGGGGAAAGACGATCGCTGGGGGAACGTGGGGTGACGACAGCTCCTTGGTGGCACACTTCCAGTTCATCCTCACGGGCGAACGGTGAGCTAACAGCCACACGGGATGGCACAGGGGTACGAAAACCTATCACCAAAAACATTGTTCTTACTGCACGCAAATGCTGGTGCTGCAGCAAGGGGAGTGAATGAAACCCCGGAGGGCACCTGCGAAACAAAATTATCCAGTGCTGACACAGCGGATGGGGGTGCAGAGAAGGGACAAAGCTGCTACCACTGCATGGTGCAAAATGTTGCTCCAGGGTAAACCCATTCTGCAATTCAAATCTATTAGGTATTTTTGACAGGTTAAAATTGCACTGGTGGTCTTGCATAAACCTAGCATAAATCTGGCACGTTTTACTATACGCTGCAAACATCATCCTGGGTTTGTCCAGCATTCGACTACAGCCTAATCTGTCCTACTACTGGAGTGGCGTGCAGATAGAGGCAGGATTAAATGATTGTGAAACTTTGTCCTGACTTTCCTAAGCATGTGCTCGAGCACACTTCCCCATCGCTAGTCCTGCAGTGCCACGGCTGGTTCAGGAGTTACACTTCAGCTGCTTCTACACCCTTGGTGACAGGGAGAGAAAGCTTATACAGCTATACTTTACCACTGATCTATGAAGTTATTTTCCCTTTAAAAAACACTCGAATCTGATGAACTGTAGCAAGAGTAACAACAAAAGAGACAAGATAAAAAAAGTATGAAGAAAAGTAGAAATGTCATGTAACTCTCTGAAAAAGAACGGGGCAGTTTGGGGGGGTGCAATACCAACTCTTCAAGCCATTTGACTGAGAAAAAACTACCTTATTTCACAATGCTCACACTTTAAAATGCTTTACCCTTTCTTGCTAGTATTTAAAAGTAGAGTTCTCAAAAGAATTTCATGTTTCTTTTTCCTTAACAGGAACAGGAAATAACGATTTAGGAAGGGTAAATTCGGGATTTTTAACTCTGAATAATTTCAAGGAGTTATTTTCATCTATCAAATTCCTCATGCTGTGTTTCATAAAATACATGGAAAGGATGTTCTCAGCCTTTCTGAGCAAAGAATGATGCAAATTTCTTGAATGTATGTACCTAATAAAGCCACAGATTTTGAAACAAAAAATAATTTAAAAATTACTACAAACTTTCCCTTCCATGAAAATGCTCAGTGTGAGCATTGAGAAAAGACGCTAAAATTGATCTGCTATGAAACCCCAATGCCAGTACGCAGTACACTAAAAAATGTACCAGCTGATACTCTGCAAGTGTCTAAATGAGAATGGACATATACAAATAATTTCAAAGCCAAAAGTCATGTGATGATGTCCCCGTGGTACGCACATGTCGTGGGGTCAGCGATCTTCTGAAGGAAATAACCTGGTTTTACAACCCTGGACTTCCCCCCTGGACAAAGCGGGTGGTGAAAATGCAATACGCATATGGGAGAACTAATCAGGCTTGGGAAAGAGGTGTAAATGGAATCTGTGTAAATGAAAGCTGCTGCTCCTGATGTATTAGGACATTTTCAGTTTGAGGAACTTAAACCAGATATGGAATCCCTGAAAGTCTAAACTCAACTCATGCAGCTATTTTGCAAATTCTATTTATGTGGATCTCAGGTTTCCACAGATGAAACATATGAAAACTCCCTGATTTGCCCCTGGCAACTAGCTCCTGCTAATGCTTCCATCACAATCCAGCAAAGCAGCAGCAAAACTTCCAAGGGCCAATCTAACATCATGGGTGCAGTCAAAGCTGAGCGTCCAATACATGACAAAGGCATTCTAGTGTAGCTTTGATTCAGGATTACCTGAAAACAAGCATACAACCAACTACAGCAAATGTAGTTCACACAAAGATACTTGAGCCCTCACTTGAAGTTGTAGGCCCTTCTCTGTCTGTAGGAATTTACCTGTCTCCTAATTCCCTAACCTTACCCAAGGGTACACATACTCGTTGAGCAGAAATAGGACCACCACACAGGTAACACAAGAGTCACTGGACAGAAGGAACAGTAGGTGGAAAGACCCTTCAGCTAGCTTGAGGGAGCACTGCTGGACCCTAACCCCCTTTCCTGAATTGTTCTGCATTTGACACAGATCCTAGACCAAAATTAACAATCATGTGTGTATATAAACCATCTAGGACCAGAACTCAGTGCATTTCCTGATCTATGACAATTAATGGTATTTTTTTGGGAACTGGGAGATAAGAGTTGAAACCTATTCCAAACGCAACTGCATGAAATGCATCATCAGGCCTTTCAACAGTGAGAGTCACTTGGAAAGCATCAGCCTTACCATGGTAGTGTGAGACTAATCACTTAGTTAACATTAAGAAAGCAAATAAAGCCCATCGAACGTATCTTGATATATCCTGCCTCAGCTTTTAATCATTTACTTCATTAGACTTGGAAGACGTAAGTGGAATCCCAGGAAAAATAAATTTCTACAAGGATGAAAATTTTTCTTCACAGGAAGTTTGAAAGATTATGATTATGTGACTTACTGAAAAGTGATACAACAAAAGCAGCACACAAGTACCGAATATGTTTACTCACTGTAAGTTATCATAAGAGGACATTTTATATTTCTTCCACAGTGGAAACAAAGCCAGATGAGCTAACCCTCAAAAAAGCACTGTAAATAAAAACCCTTCTCACAACATGACTGCAGAAGTCACAACTGCAAAGCTGAGGCAGAATGTGGATTGATCTATAATTCTTAACTCATGTAAAAATACATGTAAGTGGACTTTTTATTTCCAAGGGCAGTTAGAAATAAAAGTATATCAGCAAGAATAAAAATGTACAGAAGTTTTCAAAACCTTTTTTAGGGAAAAAAACCCCAAACAAAACAGAAGCAAACAAGAACACATAAACAGTCCATGGTATAGGACATGTTTTTCCTCACATGTGTTCTGCCACTGGCACATGGAAAAGAAAGAAAAGGACCATTTTAACCAGCACATTTTCAGTTTTATTTTAAAATCCTTAGATAAGTGTTAGGTGAATTTCAACTTACATTTTTGCTTTAAATAAAAATAATTACAAGCTTTTGTTCTGTAATTTTGGGTAAACAGAAAGCTGGTAAGCAAACAAACTTTAGTGAAAAAAACCCAACAGTTCTGTACAAGATTCCATTTTGGAATTTTTATTTTAGACACAATTAAGGGTTTCTTTTTAGATTAAAACCATTTCATAGAGTAATTTTCATGCAAGAATGAACTTTTTTCCTATGCTGTCTGACAGCACAGGAGATAAATGTTCACATGTTAAATAGTTAACCATGAATGCAAATACACTATGAACTTTAAAGAAACTATTTCAACAACAACAGTTAGGGTTTATGGGACATCAGCAAGGTGTGTAAACAAAGCGTTTTGGAAATATTTTAGTTAAAGCAAGAGTAACACCAAAATATTTCCATTTTTGCTGAGAACACATGGAGCACCTATTAGTTCTAGAAGTGATTCTGGAAAAGACACCATCAGCTGCACCAACCTTAGCAAGTAATTACCAGATACATTTTAAGAGATGCTCATTGATTTTTAAGGTTTTGAAATTTTAACATGAATATAAGTAAAGTAAAAGTCAGAAAATTCCTTTTTATTGCTCTGTCTTGTTACAGAAGAACATTTTATGATACCTATCTCTTGCATCTGTATCTTTTAAAACCTCATTGAATAAATATGCTTTACAGGTTTATGCAGAAAATCTGTTTCAAAGAAAAAAAATTCAGGAACTAAGAGCTGAATTATTCTAGGCTGACTTCCCCAGCCACTGAAATAGTGTAACAATGTCTGACTTGCACAAAATTATATAATTTATTTCAATACTCTTACAAGCTTCTATTCATACAGTCAACTTATTTTCCACATCAGTTTATCTTAAGAAACCTAATATACATAAGAAATTATTGTAGATATCTTACATAACTTATCAAGTATTCCGACAGATGTGTGTACTGACTTTCACTGTGCCTGTGACATTACTTTCCTCCAATTTCATCAACAATGAAAGTCATCACCATCAAAAACTGACTTACACATACAGTGGTTCAAAAGGTAGAAGACAAAAATAAAAAGTAAAAAACATTTTTTTGTTGTGGTCCTCACAATTACTGAAAATGCCTTTGGTTTTTGGCATAAATATTCAAACGGCATATGAAATGAAAATCTCAAAAATTTGGATGTACAAATCAGTAGCTCCTGAATTATACCGTAGAAGCATTTTGGGCAACCAGTTGTAACACAGATGTATAGAAGGAACTTTCTTGAATACTCAAGTAAAAAAAATGCTGTATTACAGCACATGCTATTGTTCTAACACATGCTTTATGTTATGTTTTTAATGGTAAATTCCACCTAAATGCAATAGGCACATGCTGCTATTTCATGAAGCCATATTGCCAAAGGAATTAACTCTGAATAGCTACAAAAGTGTTTCCTATTTTTAAGTAAACCGCAGCAAACCCATCAGCAGAGCACAGCGCCTCATCAGAGTATGTCCTCACAACTTTTTTGTCTCATGGGAGACTGTAACACTGGCATTAAAGCATCAGTGATTTTTTTTTCTTTTTTTCATATAATCAGTCAAAATTTTACAAAAATATAGTCAACCAACAAACATAAAAGTATGCTCCATATTCAGTTCTACCTAGAGATAGCACTTTGCAATTACAGCTATAGAAGTCAAGTATTTGGAAGTTATGGCTGTGGATTCCTTACATAGCCAGAGTCACACTGTGTATTACCATATAAACTTCTCTTTATGAGGGGAAAAAAATGAAAAATGCACTTTTAATCAACTGGAGAACAGAACTATTTTTTTTTTCAGTGTGACATCATGTCTTACATTAGCATTCACATGCTAAGCTTAGAATTACATGTCTTGCAGTGCTCTTTGTAATCCAGTAACACTGAGCAAATGCCACTGCACCTCCTAATTGATTTTGTAGGATTGTATTTCTCATAACTTCATACTATTAATTTTCACTGATCTGCATTGTGAGTTCCCAGAAGTAACACCCTGAAAGCAACCTGGGCACAGGGACACATTTAACAACCAGTAAAAAACGAAACCAAGTTTCTCAGCATGGGTAAAGATTGTTCAAGGGGCAAATCTATTCATTAAGGGTGGCCTCAACAGTGACTTTCTCTTTTTGTCCATTACACATTTTTAAACCTCTCCAGCAAATTAAGTCAGCACCTTACAAACAATCTGAGCGCAGGCAAAGCAGATTTCGTGCCCAATTCGTTTTGCCTCTCTGAGCAAGGTATGATGTTCTCATTCCACATATTCCACCGTTTCCATCTCTCTCTTCTTGACCCAAAGTTGTTGCTTCAAAATGCATTTGAAACAAGTTAACAGCATTTTCAAAGATGAGACACTGAGGCTCCAGTGCACAGAGTCATTGTGTTGTTTACATATTTGATCAAAGCACTACAGCTGGAGTGCTGCTGAGCTCTCTCCAGTCAGAGAAACCTTCAGCAGTCTGACCTTTAGCTTTCTTGACTGGATTTCTAATTTCTGCAGTTCAATCAGGTGCCTAAGGATGAGGATGAATTCACCCTGTAGGAGCACTAAGCCAAAGACATACAGGAGATCAGTAAATAGAGTAAACCCAGGTCTCAAAATTAGAACTCTACCTTCAGTTGCCTCATTGCCTCATGAAATTCCTTGCATCTTTGTTTTTGAATGCTTGACCTTGGAACTGTAAAATATTCTTTCAGATTTAAGAAGAAAATAAACACAAATTATCAAAGTCATCAGCATTTGGAACATATTTATCCACTGCATAAATCTTTATTGTATAAACATAATGAGCAGCAGCTTTTGAGACCAGGGTAGAGGAGTAGAAATGGGCACCTAACTCCAGTTAACAGGAACCTGTACAGAATATGCTTCTCCAGCCTGTACTTCTCAATGCAACTGGGGATTCTATTTCCTCCTGAAAATTAAGGCATCCCTCTTGAAAACAACCAACCAGCCAAAAACCCCTAACAAATACATTTGACAAATAAAGAGAATTACCACAACAGAAGGAAGCAGCAGTGCTTGAACCTCATACATACACCGCTGATAGGCCACCTGCAAATCAAGTCTGCATTAAATCTAAAATCCAGTTAATGTAACTGCTTGGTTTTATTAATTTGTCTGTTTGGGGAGGATTTTCTGTGTGCTGCTTTTTGGTAGAGCTTCATAAATAAACAGTATCTTCAATATTCTTAAAATGAGATTGTCCTTTCTCCCACTAATCTTCCTACCAGGTGGGACAACTTCTCTCCCACAGGCAAACTGGCTAGCAACATTCACTTGTGCTTTGAAACTGAAGTTCAATTTTCAATTCTACATGAATGTTTACAAGCTGTCACTCAATAACTTATCACTTAATATAAAGCAAACTATACTCAAAACATCAAAAGAATCTGACTGGAATTAATTTCTGAATTCTCTAAAATACTACCTTTCATGCAATGCATGAAGTGGCATGTGGAATACAAATTATTCTGAAATAAGTAAATTCATGCTAATGTGGCATTAGGGAAATTGTTTCTGAAGCAAATTTTTCACTTGTTAAGCTCTCACTCACTAAACTCATACCCACTGATGAGGAAAAAATATTATGGACAACTAAATATTCATCTTAAAAGATCTGTTGACATTGGACATTAGGAAAACAAAATGTATTGAAATGCAGATTGATTTACATATACAAAGACAGTTTAAAAACTTCTGCACAACATTGAAGTCTCTTGTGGGACAAAAACAACAAATCACTTTGGAGGACAAAGTGCAAACGAAAAAGCATCTTTACTGAAGCCAAGCATGGAACAGAAAAAGTAATTAAACTCAGACTAAATCTCTCTTTCAGAATATTAGGAATCATTTAACTAGAGACCAGCATCAAACTGAACTACCCCGTATTTTCCACTTGTCATCCACTCAGGTTCAGAAGCCTGAACTTGCTCACCTTGTCCAGGTTTTAGGCCAACCTGAGTGTCAGATTTCAGTGTTCTCAAACTACAGAGAGGTGCAGGATGAAACTTATTCAAGGCTTGATGAAACGGGACACTGTATTCCCATTTTCTATCTCCTGTCAATTTTCTATAGTTTAGATCACCTTTGAAAAGAAGCAAGTTTGACTTCTGTAGCTCAGCATACAAGTCAGGAGCAACTTCACTCATACTGGAAAAGTCATGTGGTAAAGTCCAAAACATGTGGTCACAGAAAACCCAAACTCCCTTTTTCAAATTGCCCTCCCAGTTTATCCCACATCTAGACATCCACATATGATTAGCTGACCCCAGTTGTTTAATAGTCCAGTTAAAATCATGCTTTGTGGTATCTGATACATACCATGGAATACTTTTTCCATGAAAATAAACTGCATCAGCTAGCTTCGACGATAACAAGAAATCAGCCAACACAAGATCACTTACAAGTTCAAATCCAGCATTATCCAGGATTATGTCAACTCTAACATCACTTCTTTCTGTTCTATTTTTTTTGGCATTAACAAGTAGCGACCAAACTTTTTCCATATCATTCACTAAGATGTAAGGTACCATGTTTTCCAAGGATTGCAAGGGACTAGATTTCTGAGAGCTGTCTTCACCAGCTGAAAAAGAAAGGTCACACTTATTGCCCCACAATGACACCTAGAAGGAAGGAAAAAAAAAAATTTGCTAAGTCTCACTGTAATTAGATTCTAAACTTTACATGCACTAAAGATTTTGTTTCCTTCTTTTTGATTTAGGTAATAAAGGTTCTAACTCCACATATTCTTCCCAGCTTTAATAAAACTCAACTTCTTGTACAGATATATCAACATAGACAAGATGTGGAAGAAACCAAACAAAGCTCTGTATTTACACAGGCATCAGAAGTGACAAAGATGAAAGATTTAGATCAACATAAACACACTGATCACAAAGCTCAAAACAGAAATATTCTCCATACTGCAATTCGAAAAAATATCAGTGGCAACACAGAAAAAGGAATAATAAAATCAGCTTTATTTTTTTATTACGTGCAGCCAAATAAGTTTTTAAAGTATACATATTTTAAGTACTCACTAATGAGCCCCTTGTAAAGATTCATCAATTCTTGGTGCGCACTGTTGCCAGCTAATGGACTTATTGTAACCCTATGATACTTTGGTGTTTCTACCCAAAGGCACTATATTCCAAGAATAATGCTGTTATAAAGCTTTTAAACCACTTCTGACCCAGACTGACTTCTAATTTTTTTATCCAAAGAAGTATAAAAAACATTTAAAGTGCCAACTGAAATTAACTGTTTTAAGAAATTATAGGTAAATATCAAAACGGTCATCTGGAACTTGACTTAAAATGTTTGACAGATACTGGTTTTGAAGGAAGAATTGGTAGGTTTTCATATACACAATGAAAACCAGCAGCTAATAAAAAAGTGTCACATTTATACAAGTACACAAAATACAAAATATTTTCAGAATAGCAGCAATACAGTATGGCTATCAGGACTTCATCACACTTTTACAAACAAAAGATCTATATTTCAATTTCCATATGAAGTTCAGATTCTTTGTAACCTCAAATTCTTGTTTGTTTCATAGGAGAAATATTTTCCTTTCTTTTGTTAAGCACTACCAGTTTACCTGCAATAGCTTAAAAAGTTCCTCCTGAAGTTGCTTTTCATCTAGATCCTTGATGTTCTTAAGAAGTTCTTGAAAGTAAGTGCATAAGGCAATAACAGCTTCTTGGGATTCAAAGAAATTTTGAGCCTTTCCTTCCTTAAATACGTCAAAGTTGTCAATAGGTGGGCTAAAAAGAGAAGAACAAATATGCTGACACACTTCCCACATTTTTCATGATAGCACATGCAAATGAAGCTCAAAGGTGAGCTTTTTTCTAATGGACTTAAGGCCCTAGTTCGATTTTCCACTTCTAATTTCCACTTCTATATTTTCACACATCTCCATAACATCCAGATGTTGTATCTTGCTAAGACAGACACTATGCAAGGCATCTTTATATAACAATATATTCTGAAAGTGAACAAGTATTCAACCACAGCAATTCTGGGAACTGCCCATACAGTGAGCATTTTGAACTCCAGTCTTCAGACAAGAGAATTAAAACTGTAACATGCAAGTGAACTAAAGTAAAGAAACGTTGGCCTGATTTTAAACGTGCTTGTGTGTGCTAGAATGTACTTCCCATACCAAATTCTCTTACAGTGACAGGAAGTTATTCCTATGAAAGACTTTATCAGGATTTTGGAAAATTACCATGGCAAATGAGAATGTTGTAATATACAAAAATTATAAACCAATCTATTATGAGGCATATTTGCACGAAGACATTTCAACAAATGATTGAACTTCCATCCAAGCATATGCTTCAGAGCAACTAAATAATGGAGATCAAGAAACTTAAAGCCTACTAATGAAAAGTATCTGCTCAGCTTTTGAAGTGCAACCCAGGGGAGCAACCTCGTACTTGAAGCTTTTGGTCCAAGAGTTCCAGTTACGTAACACACCAGTACAAACTGAGTCCCATTACTGTGTTTGCATCTCCGCAACACTAAGGTTAAGTCCAGCACTTGCGAAGCTTTAAAATTTTTTTGGCAGCAACAAAATCTTAAACTGTTCATTCCTACCCCATGACGTTGTACTGGCACATCTCCACGGTACCAGCACAACAAGTTTCTCCTGCCCAGTTATTTTTAACCGGTGTCAGCTCCCAAAGTTCGATGCAACACATGGTCTGCAAGCACTGCTGTAACTAAGAAGCTGGTGTAGAATGAACAACAGGGGTTGCTTAAGATGGGTCAAGTGCTGTAAGAAACAGTTCTCAAATGGTAACCCCAGATTTCAAGCAGCAAAACAAGTTAGAATTCCCAGCAGATTTATGGCTCTTGTATTCTGTGTTTAAGGCTTAAGAGAAAATTCTACACCAACAAAACTTTTAGAAATGCTACGTGATTTTCATATCTCAATTCACTTTAGTCTGCAAGGTCAAGCTATACAGTCAAGCTTAAGAGTTTCCATGTAGACCAACTCACCAGAACTGAAGCATAAAAAAATGAATAAGCTTCAAATTCTGCTGAATTGAAGAAGTAAAGGTATAAATTTTAAATCTGAGGTGCAAGATGAGGAAAAAGGAATATGGTAAAAGCTTAAGATTTTCCTTTATCTTACTCCTCAGCTGTCTTTTTCCCAAAATAAAAATGGGAAAGAGCAATATTTTGCAAATCAATATACCAACCCACAAAATACTTACTTCTGTGCTAATGCTGCATGGATTCTTCGATACATGTAACACTCTACATACAGCCAAGGGGACTGAAACCAGCTTGGTTCTCCACTTCCATTTGGTAAATTTCGTTGGTAGTCCAGGTATCGGTTCCACAGCACAGCATCAGGCAGCTCATCTTCCAAAGGGGTCACTGGCTTGTCTGTTTGCAGCTCATTCCGCAGTTTGGAGAGGAAAGATATAGCTCTCTTCTCTGCTTCAACACCCTTCTGAAAATGTGGAGAACAAAAGTTCCTATTCTGTACATTTATTCCTGTAGAGACACAGATCGACTGTTCATGGAATGTGTGATATTTTAATTGCCAAATGAGAGTTCCTGACAAATCAGACCTCGATTCAACAAAATACATTTTGGTGAATAATGCTCATTTCAGATCCAACATCCTAAAATGAATTCCATATGGAATTTCTTTTTAGATTAGACTTCTTGCTTATTAGAGGGGAAGAGAGTGTTGAAACACAGTCATGTTCAGAAGGTGTTACTGTCTATCAAACACTGCATCAACACAAAAACCCAAGTAAGTCATGCAATTGCAGAAGTGACAGATCAGAAAAAGGTTAGACACAAAGATGTGCTACAGAACTAACCAAAAATAGCTACTAGAAAAAAATTATTAAAAAAAAAATCAGACAAAAGGACTGAGACAAAAAAATAATGATTGTATAAGACCCCAGTAAGAACAAGGCAGAGAAGGGGTCTCAAGGAATTG
>VZRR01010024.1:115563-128072 GCA_013398015.1 Oreocharis arfaki | reverse complement strand
AAAGGGAGGGCTGCTCCTCCACAACTGTGTTAACACAGCAATGCAAAAATTTAACAGCCTCAAGTTCTCCTGCAGAGTAGCTCTAACAGCTCCTGGAGGTGGGGAAAATCCTACAGGGAAATGCCAGCAGAAATTCAGCTGAGGCACAGCAAAACACAAGTGCTCATGGACTGTAAAGGTAGGCATCAGAAAACATCACCCTCATCACTTGCAAATACCCCATGACTCTGTTACATCTCCAAGCATGAGCAGCTGGTATAAATGAGATTCCATCTTCTTGTAAAGGATATAGAAAAGCAATCCCACCCACTTTTCAAAAGAAAATTGAAAGCAGTTTTATCTAAATACAAATATTTTACCAGTGATTCATGTTATACCTCTACTCATAAACTCTTCATACATACACTTTTATAATGAACCAAGATTAATCTTTTATAGTTTATTTTGCAAGACAAATTAGGCACATTTTAATAACTGATACACACCAGTCATTAACACCAGTCATTAACATGTGAAAACATGAACACATTCAGACATATGTCTGCTGTTAATACAATCTGTGCATACGGCCTGCTACAACAGTATCTTCCTAGATCCACATCTTCTCTTAATCCCCTGTAGTTGTGCAGAGTTGACTGAGATGATCTCTGAGCCGAGTAATGTGTTGCATCACAAAAGCTGTTACCATCCAAAGCATCACTTACAAAATGGTTTTGGCATATATATATATATGCATTACAATATTTTCTGTCTGGGATATACAGGGTATATGCTTGTATTATATATGCAGTGCTTTGTGTATATGAGCTGGTTTTCGACCTAACTGTACACTAGGAAATACGCCATAGTAACATACATCACCCTGCCTTTAATTTCAAAGCTCAGGGTCATGGCTCTGCCTCACTCACTCTGGCCTTTGGCAATTCAGCCCTAATTAGCTCACTAGGAGATTCTCAACCAAGCTCAGAATGCTTAAAAAAAACACCCCATGACCCATGGGCACTCTAATTAATTTCGATAATACAGACTTAAAAATTATTTCCTTCCAGGTATATTTATCATCTTTGTGAGGTTCCACTTAAAAACTTTGTCTTGGCCAATCATTTCATAAACAATAAGAATAAATCTAGATTGAGTCTCACAGACTAAAAAGAATTTTTCAGGTCAATGTTGTGCCTTAGGAAATTTAGCATCTTTTCTACAGATGGTTATAAATATAAACAAAGAGATAGTTTATTACATATGAGAGCTAATTACTAAAAAAAAAAAATTACAACTTATCTCTGAAGCTTTCACCTGTGAAAAATAGAATACTTTGTGCCTTGCATGTATGCCTGTTATTTATATTTCCTGTGTGAAGATGAAAAAAAAATTGTCTTTTTATTTGCTTTATAGTTTTCTTTGACTTTACTATGCACTGCTTAATATTCAAGAAAGTCTTCAGTCGTATACCCTACATGTCATATTGCTGTTGTGATATATGGTGCAGCTTCAACACAGCTGACACTAGGAACTGAAGCTGCAACCTTTATCATTCAGACAGTCCCTTCATGTGTCTCTACAGCTTGAACTAAGGAAACAAGCTTCTCGATGAGCAGACTCATATTCAAGATACATCAAGCACATGTCCAACAAACTAGGTTAAGTACAAGGTTAGGGAATCTAAACCAGTAGGTGCTTGTGTTATATCACTTTCATATCTGTTCACTCACTGCCAAGCAACTAGCAATACCAATGAGAACTGCTGAGAGACAATCCACTGCATCCTATGCAACTGAGCCTCTAGCTCTTTTAAGCTCCTGTCAAATTGTCTTCCCTTCCGGTCCTCAAAATAACCTCTGGCAGTGTGGTAGGTCCTGGCAAGCAGCCAGAAAAGGGTGAAATTCTTCTACAAACACTCAGTGCTTTCTTGTCAATAAATCTAATCAAACTGAGAAACAGTAGTAAGTCTGCAAGGAGGGAGTGCTACTATCCAGACAGAAATGTACCCATGCTGTGGGAGGCCTGAGCCCAGGGATTTTGGCGATGGGTGAAAAGCCCTCAGCAGCATGGCCCGACAAGGCATGCAACACATTGTGGCAGGTAGCCATGCAACTAAATACTTGTCTTGGTTTCAGCTACAGCATTTCTTCTCAGTAGCTGTCACGGTGCTGTGTTTTGGATTCAGATTGAGAATGGTGTTGGTAACTCATTGATTTTTCCTTGTTTTGTTAAGTCGTGTTTATCCAAAGTCAAGGACTTCTTTTTCCCTGGTCTCATGACTCTGCCAGTGAGGAGGTATGCAAAAAACCCAGCAAACTGGGAGGGAGCTTAGCCAGTACAGGTGGCCCAAACTGGCCAAAGAGATACTCCACACCACAGAACATCGTGCCCAGTACATAAACTGGGGGGAGTCACCCAGAAGCTGGGCCAATTTGGATTCAGAAGGGGGGTCAGGCATCTGACCAGTGGGCAGTGGGCAGTGAGCAAATGCATAGTGCATCACTTGTTTTTTTTCCATTATTATTACGATTATTATTATTATCATTATCATTGTTGTTATTATTATTGTTATTACTACCCCTTATTATTGTATTTTATTTAATTTTTAATTATTAAGTTGTTCTTATCACAGCATATAAACTCTACGTAGATTCTCCTTCCCATTCCACTGGGTTTGTGGGGAAGAGATGGGGGAACTTGAGGAGTGGCTGCATGGTGTTTCATCCCCAGCTGGGCTTAAAACCACAGCAATACTTAAGAGGAGTCCGCCCACCTACTAACCTGAAAAGCATGGTTTTTTTAGTGAGACACAGAAGACACAGAAAGGATGGGGACTTGGAATACTGCTCTCAGTGAAATGTCTCTGGCTGTATAGAATCATAATGAAGGACAACTGAACCTCACAGAGCCTGAAATATCCCCTAAAATAATAAAGACTGAAAAAGGGCATGAGAAAGAGGAAAAAACCACATATGAAATCCACTGCATTGAAAACCAGCAAAGATCATAAAGCTTTCTGGTGGGTTAAAGGTATCTTCTGTTGTGTGGTGCTGCTGGCAGCACCTCATTACAAGCAGGAAAATTAAACTTTTGGTCCTTGAGAAAACAGGTTACTGCCATTATCCTTGCACCCTCTTCCAGGGCTTTTTTTTTTAATGCATCAACTGATGACTGTAGCAGACATCCTGCAGCTGAATATAGCCTCACTGGCTGGAATAAACCCATTTTTATAATCACTGTCCAACTCAGAAGTTAAGAAGAACTTCCACTGCAGAATGACTGTTACTGGACCTTTGGTTTCAACTTTGTGCCTAAGGAAAGTTTCACTAAGAAAGTTTAAGAAAAAAAAAATTGATTTAATATTTCATGTGCTTACATTTCCAGAATTTTAGTACTCCCAGCCTGATTTAGACCTAAAGGGAAGCAAGTCACCTAATCAGCAGGATCATTTTCTAAAACCTTCTTTAGGATGTTTTTTACAAATTGCCTGTAACTGCCTGTGCTTGATCCTAGTATTTCAATTTAAATAGGGGTGACCTTGCTTAACAAGGGCAAATTCCATTCCCAAGGCACAGCACACATTCTGCAATTCTCTCTCTTGTCTAGTTCACCACCTCTAGTGATTTTACCAATGGTCCTTAGTTTTGTTGTGTTGGGCAAGAAAGGGGAAGGCTAAAAATACGTTTTTGTTTTGGTTTATCTCTTCAAAGCGGTGATAGCAGTGGAAAGGATTCTCCTTGACACTAGCGTCAATGCATAAATAAATGGTCTCAAGTGCCCCCTTGTGTTTCTCTGCCTAAAGCTTTGAGAAGATTAAGAAAATACATAATATTTCAATAGCAAATACAAAAAATCGAGAAAATATTCTTAAGAAAATACTTAAGAATTAAGAAAATTTCTTAAGAAAATAGCATGTGGGTCTTAAAACATGAAAGACCACAGAGATATTCAGAAAATATTTTTTACCAAGTCTTCCATGCAAGCACTATCACATTTCACAGCATGAAAATTATGCTGAAATACTTCTAGTCTTTGTTGATCATTTGTCCTGTCCCACAGTGCCTCAGCACTGCTGCATTTCTAAGTTACAGCATAAATCAAGAAAGCATCAGCAGAACAGAGTTACAAAAATAGTCACTCATAAAAGAGTCCAAAACGTGACATTTTTGCTTTAGTCCATTTTGTAAAGTAGCATCTTTTAAAATGGCAATAAAGCAAGATTTTATGCCAAAAAACCACTTTAAATAGCAAATCTTTACTATTAAACTGGCATCCTTTTCGTCAGGTGAATGGGATTACTCGTGTTAAGAAGGGATAGGAAATTTAAATTTTTTCAAGACTGAGGGGTCAGGCCTGAAATGTTTCTGTGGTTGGCTATGTTTCACACTAGCATATTGTAGCATGTCATATGGAAATGTTAATGTTTATATACTGTTTTAATGTCCTTTGCTTCGGGGAAACAATGTCAATGACAACAACAAATTTATTGTTTATTTGTGGAGGAGGAAAATAACAAAAAAACCAAATTTGCTTTGGAAAAATCAATCACAGTTTGAATGCAGTAGTTGGCAAAGTAAACTCTCAAACTTTCATGTGTCTTTTAGTAGGTATATTCCTGACACATTTAGCTTGTTGAGAAGTGTTGAGGTTAGGAATGGTATTCTCCAATTTCATGCTCCCGCTAAAACCGCGATGCCGCCCATTTGTTCCCCCTCTCCCTTCCCCTCCGTTTGCGGGTGGCTGGGGAGGAGAACTGGAGGCACAAAACGTGAAGATCACGGGCTGAGATAAGAGCAACTTACTGGAAACAGCAATGAGATGAGGAAAGGAATGATAACAGCAGCAATATCGATAACAAGAGCGTTAAACAAAAGAGAGAGTGATTCACATGCAAAATGCTCACTTCAGAGCCTGCCTGCCACCCAGCTGCAGCCACGTTCACTCTGCTGGTAGGAACACACCCCACTTCCCCTGCCCCGGCAATGCTGTGAGGTGGTATAGAATAACCTCCAGGCCCTGGCCGTGCCTTCTCCTGGCTACTGCAAAAATTAACCCAGTCAGCGCCAGAACCAGGACAATAAGATAAAAACCAAAAGCCGTGTACAAAGTCCATGAAGTAAATTCAGATAATACAGCAGGAATAGGCACCCTCACTTGTCCTGGGTTGGCAGAGACATCAGGCAGTGTCCATCACCTCAGTTCTTCAGCTCACAGCACAGCATTCCTGTTCAGTTACTCCTGCTTTGCTTTGTACCCACATTTTTGACAGGCAGCTCCCTGAAGATATCTCGTTTGATAAATAACAGCTGTAAAGGAGCAGTTGTTTGAGGAAAGAAGTAGAGGTTCTAGGATCTGGGAAATTTTTGCCTGGAGATGAATGAGACTCTCTCATTGAAGTGGTTGGCTTATAGTTGCAAAGATTTAAATGTTCATTTTCAGGTTGCAGTTCTGGTCTATTGAGATGGATGCAGCACCTGACATCTTTCACTACAATTGCTCCCCTTCTCCCGAGAGCTGGAGAGATTTCTTTCAGCTCATGGTTTTTTTCTTTAGACTTTTCTTTTTCCCAGCTATAAAGGCTCACTCTTTGAAATGAAAGATAGAGTTCTGTTCCAAGAGGCCTATTTGATACCCATCGAATTACAGGTTAAATGGGCCTCTAACTACAAATACGAATCTATAGCAGGCAGTAGGATGAGGTTGGCTGGTTTTGGATCTGTCAGAATTCAAAGCCTGATATGCGTGCAGAACTGGGCTGTCTGTGGAGCTCTGCTGGTTTATTTCCCACAACTCTGCTATCATTTGTCACATATATGTTTTAGGCACAACATAAGGCAGACTGCTGCTTGCCTGAGCTGCTCCACACAGGCACACACTGACACAGCCTTTCCTAAGGAGAGTGGAGCATTTTTCTGGCAGTCAAATCTCCCAGAGGACTCTGAGCTCTGCAGGAATCTACATAGGGGTATCTCAAAACCCACAGTCCTGTCCCATCCCCTCCTTCCTCCCTCTCTCCACTGTAATGGAATATTTTTGAAAGCCCAGGTTTTCACAGCCTGTTGTTTTTCTCCTTCCTCCTCTAATATCATTTTTATAAGCCAAGTTCTGACAAACCAATACATGCTTCACAATCACCAGGTAGAAATTCAAGAGCCCTGAAAAGGGTTCATTGGTTATTGCCTCACTGATTCCACCCTACAGTCTCTGAATACTGATTTAGTCTTCGATGACAGAAATCCCTTTCTGACAAATAGAGTCTGACTTACAGATGCAGCTATTTGGGTTTACTAATATTCATAACTACAGCCATGAATAATAGCAGTGAATGCCTCTGCTATTATAGTATTAATCTACTATATTTCACTTATTACTGTGTTACAGTCTTTTATATTTGGATGTCTTTTTTATTTTATTTGTTAAATTTCGTCTTTACTTGTTTCAGCTGCTCATGAATTGTGCATACACCCTAGATAAGAAGCTGTATGAAACTCCAGAAAGCAAGAAAGAGCAATTCCCATCAGATAGCTGACTAGCATGACCTAGTAACCTGCTTTCTTCACTCAAAATTAGAACTAGGATGCCATTTCTCTTTTCTTGCCATTCCCCTCACTGAAAATTCAATCCTGAGATTTCTGAGTTCAGCAGAGCTCTTCCCACTGGCTTTTTTTCCTCTGGGCTGTCCGTCAGGAACCTGACTGGGATACAGATGTAGATCACCGAGTATCGCAAGTTTCTTAGCAACTCTGTAGAAATAAAACATGCCTTTGAACTAAGCTTTGAGCTCACCGGCTGAAAGACCAGAACTTCCAGCCATGACAAGCAGGCAAGTGTATTTTCAAGAGAAAAGAGTACAGAAGTCATGTGCAATCACTCTGTGGAGTGCTGAATGATTAATGTCTGCTATTTGTAGTGTCCTCTTCTCTCCTGTGTAAACAAAGCCACTGATTTGAATAAGTAGATATTACAACTATTCACACAAAGTTCTCACATACAAAATATGTTCTGAGTTAGAAAATTACCATAATGAAATCAGGCACTCTCCTGAGTACAATGAATGAAGATGCATCTTGCAACATTGACCAGTGATAATACATGTGATGATCTTAAAAGTGTATCTTTCTATCTTCTTTAAGCAAACTACTACCAAATTTTACGACAGTGTAGTTACGCAGAATTTTCTACATCTGATTTTCTTTTTGTTTAGAGAAGTGAACATGCATTTTGCATGTCTACTCAATACAGGTAAAAAATTCAGACTGGATTTATTGAACAGATTCAGCTATCTGTTCTTTGTTACTGCAGTATCAGACAACGGGGTAAAAATAAGAAAAGATTTAGAGAGGCTGAACAGAGGACAGGGTTATAATATGTTATGGGATTTTTCACATAATATTTTGTTATGGATGCAGTACCAGCAAAAATCTTACAGGCCCTTGATTTAGTTGCCTAATTCTATTCAGGTAAGTTTTCAAATAAATTGGTAGTCGGGAAAACTTTAGTCTGGTGCTGATTTCTTACTGCCTTAAAAACTGTAGTCAATGTATCAGCTCAGTATCTTACAGGAATCTCACTGGAATACAGCACTTTTCATACTCTAGATAGATGTTGCAAGTTGCACTTCCAAAAGGATTATCCTTTCCTTTCTAGTTGCATTTTCTGTGTATTTGTACTCCTCTGTCTGTGTTAAATACCAGACTTGTAGAGCTGACAGAACAGCTAACTGTCCTCATGTACTTTGTTTCTATTCTACACTCAAGAGTTAGGTATGGTGAAAGTACTCATGGAAAAAAACACTTCGGAGGTTTAAGGCATAAGAAAGGGTCCATTACTTATTTCTGTTTTGTCATGTTTGGATTTGAACATTGAATTACAGCAGCACATGACAAATAAATCTAGTCTGCCACGTTATGAAACAAGTGAATAGTTTACTGAAGTTAGAGGGAACTCAAGGATTCTTTTTGTTCCCCAGAGATGACATGTCTGCTTTCATAAAAATTTTCCATTTGATGCTCAATACAGACACCAGAGAAATGTGAATTTCAAGTGCTTGACTTGAAATGACATGAATTTACACCTTACAAGCAAAATCAAACTGTTGTTAATGACTGTAGCCCCAGATAAGCTAATGGTGCTAAATAAAACCTTAACAGCTGAGGATCTAACATAATCCATATCTTAGCACAAGCTTAGGCATTTCAGTCAAGAATCAGGCCTGAGAAGATGAGTACTTCTGTAATTATTGGTGGGTGCTTACTCTGTAGGTTTGATTGGTTCATAAATGTATTGAAGTCAAAAACAGCAGAAGCTACAAAAGGACACCAAGTATCTTCTGCCAGAAACCTAAAAATTGAGGCCAATCTACATACGTGCTGGAGAAAGACACCCGCCAACTGGCATACGCCTTATCAAATACTGACCACCTACTTACCTTAACCCTTGATAGGATATTTCAAAGCATGCATTTTCTCACCTTGATTTTTTGGCTCTCTCATTATGATTTTCACTTATAGACTATAAGAACTTAAAGAATTAGATACAATGCCCCAGAAAGGATTTTTATACCATGAGAGTAAGCTAGACACCAAGATGATAAATTTCCCTTGATAGTGCCATTGATCAGACTCCAAAACATTCTCATGGTGCTTTCTTAACCCCACACATTTTCACCATCCATTCAATTGTGAGAGCACCTAAATTAACCCAAGTCACCAGAACAACCTACATGAGTAACTGCATCCACACTAGATGACGGAAGCATACACTGCAATTTCATGGCCAATAGTTGCTAAAGAAAACTTTGCTGTGATTTGCTGTACTCTAGAGGGCTGCTCAGCTAAGTGGGGTTCTCAGGGAAGACATCTGTGACTTATAGGCAAGCCTGCCCTATCAGCCCCATGCCACAGCTCAGGGAGCTGCACATGAAGGCTACCAAACTACAGACTATACGTGAAATCTCCACGAAATCCTAAAGCAGACAATGGTCAAGGCTGTGGAAGCACTATAGCAGACTGTCATGTGTTCAGAAAAGTGAAGTCCAAGAAAACCAGTGTAGTTCTGATCAATCGAACCCGTGATCTCAAGCAATTAAATTAAGTACATCTGACATACCCTATTTTATTTTAAGCCCTATTATCTGTCATTAATTCTGCTTCAATCTTTTAAACATTCCATCTTTTGGCCACAAATCAATGCAAGATTGACCTAAAATTACTCAGGTCATTTGACTTAACCTTTCTAAAAATATTGCCCTGACTTTCATACTCTCCCTAGTCTCTTGGAACATACGCAGTTATAACTCCACAAGAAATTGTGGACACAGCTCAAATATGCCTACTACAAATACAAGCATTTTCTTGTCATCTTGGTACCCTTGTTGGAGTCAAAAGGATGGAAGAGACTGGTGTAAATCTGACCTGCAACCTGTTTGTCTGATGCAGATGGAGGTGGTACCTCATTAATTCCTACTATTCTATTCTCATACACCCCACTTGGCCATTCTCTCTTCAAAATCTTAATGCATATTAGGGTGCAGTCAGTCCTGTGCTAAGGAATATGCAACCTGCACTACTGTAAAATTCCTCAGGCTTGTCACTTATCCCTGTGAAGAAGTATCTAAATGTCAGGAAAGTGGTGTGAGTCAATATACCCAGCTGTAGGAAGAGGATTTGTCCCTTAGGATGTGCTGTGGATTAGGGGAAATGTAACAGCATTGAGTAAAATAAGTAAGTCCCTCTCAAATATAATTGGTCATGACTCTGGATTATACACTGCTTACATCATATTACTCTTCTGAACCAACACTTGAATCTTAACCTCTTATAGCATTATCAGGCTGTTTGTTCTTGGATTCACCCCTCTCCACACATCTTCCTTCTGGCTAAAGTAGCCCTAAATTTCTGACTTCTTCTAAATTAATCTTCCTTTCAGGACTCTGGGATTTGTCTTTGCTTGATTTTGAACGCCATCTCATTGCTTTCAAAAGATACTTCTTCATTACGAATACCTCAACAACCACAGCCATCAAAACTATCCTTTCTCCTGATTTAACATCATTTTGACGACAGCATTATAGTAAAAAAATCTAGTGTATCAGAAAGGGTATTGGGAAGGGAAAAATGAACTGGACTAGCAACTAGTCCCTATAAAATAACTAGCACTTATAATAAAATGCATGTCAAGGCTTCAACATCTCAGCCATCAAACGAAAGTGACTGAAAGCAAGAGATATAGATATACTCAGGTAGGCCTAGCTGCTGTGCTTGCCTATGCAGGGATTCCTCATGTTAGACTTACCTCTAACGATTCAGGACAGCCCAGAAAACTGAGCATGTTGCTGGCATGTTCAGAGGGCGTTTCACAAGCCGGACTCACTTTGTTACATAACATGAAAGCAAAACACAAAGTCATGCAGCATTTCCAGCAAAGATAGGCTACGACATGAATTAAGCCTGGCACCAAGGTCCCAAGGGCATGGTGTGGCGTGTCTCATTTCATCCAGTAAGGCCAAAGGGAGAACAGTGAGGAGCATCTCAGTCACAGTAAAGTCAGAGGTGAAACTCTCTGCTGAGGCCTTTAAGGCCCAAACTTCATGTTTATTTTGTCAGTATCTGATAATGCAGATAAAATGCATTCTTTATGGTAAATCGTTGCTTGTTGCCTGCTCATCACTTTCTCCTTCATGCTCCAGCGTCTTAGTCAATGGCACCCTCTGTAGATGGCAGCTGGTTCAATGGTTTTATTATCATTTAATTTTCAATCTCTGTTTAAAGACATGAACAGTATTGACTATACTGCACTAAACATCTATTTAAATATCATGGTACCAGCAGCCTTTCAGACTGGAAAGATTCTCTCTTCAAGTGATCTGAATGGCTGAAGATTGCTTTTTAACTTCTTTTCGGTTTATCTACTAGGCCACTATGTTGTTCATCTCATTTATAGGACACTGGCCAACTGTGCAGCGGGACTGGGTCTTGAAAAAGATCTATTTCCACCTTCCATCCATCTTTAAGAGCAATCCTAACAATATAGGGAGACCTGAAAGGTAAAACACTAGTGACTGGTTCTGTCTGCTAACTTAATGGCTGTGATCCTAGCTGCAGGAGACCTTGTCCTTCCTTAATTAATACTCATTCCTGTGTTTTCAACGATCAAGGGAATGTATGGACTGCTAGGATAATGAATTTCACATACCTGGACTGTGCCAGGAAGCAAGCTAAGGAGCCAAAGTATTGAAGTTGGTCAGGTGGGCTGTTCAGACAGACATGCTGGTCTTGGCCAGTTGAATTTTGACAAGATTGTTTGAGGGAAATAACATTTGCTGACAATGGATTGACCTAGTCCCTGAATTAGGAAATAGGACCCATCAGCATGGAATTTCACAATAGGCAGAACTGGGAGTAAGAGAAGAACCTCAATTTTTTCTGCACTTAGAAAAGAGCCTCAAAATACTGACAAATCTAAAGAGAACATCAACATCCAAACTGAAGATGTGCCATGCAGAGGTGCACAGTTACCAACAAAACAGGGACAAGTTCACTGCTGTTGTAAGTGGATGCAGCTCTTCGTATCTCATGGAATTACTTTTCTTTTAACCATCAAAGTAAACACTATTTCTTCTCAGTGTCACAGCACAAATACCCAGCTTACAAAACCGCCATTGCCCCGAGCACCCTTTGTGTGTTCAAGACATTTTTCAGAGAGTAATCAAAGTGAACAAATCAGGTATCTTCACTCAAATGGAGAGGGTGACTCAGCTCTGTGCACTGGAGGACTCTGCCTCCTTTAGTGGGACTGTTGACCCAAACCCTTTGATCTCACCCCTTGACTAATCTCTTCTGGTTGACAAGAGTACTGCTGGACTGGGAATGCCCTGAGCTCCCTGGAACTCATGGACTACATCAAGAGCAACAGGGAGCACTCTCCTTCCTTACCACAGTACTCCCTACTTCTATCAGAGAATTTCCCCTACAGTTAGTAGCAAAAAACTCAGGTGAGTTGGCAGCTCCACCACCAGCTGAATTTGGCCATTATGACTGCAGGTACTGAATTTTAGGCATATTCTGAACATTACAGAAAGTTTTGTTGATGCCATGATGATTTTTTGCCTTTTCTTTTATATACCTTTTATGTATAGCTTTTATACAGCTTTCATGTATCCTTAGTACTTTTAGCATGCATACTTGTAATTCCTTAAGTCTGATAACTCAGCATAGTCCCAGTATTCTGTTAAGCCAGGAGACCAAATATCCTGGAGGCCTCGCAGCTGGAGGCTGGAAAGCCCTACGCTATCCTGAGAAACCAAGGTCCTCTCCAGAACACATCCTGTAAACTAAGATAGGCTCATCCAGGGGAAATTCCTTGGGATGGGGGGATATTACACTATTCATTCAAGTCTCTCACTGGGGAATCCTTGTTAGATACGCTAATTTGCGAGGTCTATAAATTGTATATGCGATTTATCGTGTGTGTGCATTTCAGTGCATTCCACCTTGGCGAAGCGGTGCACCATAAGGATCCTTATTAAA
>VZRR01010024.1:71171-115300 GCA_013398015.1 Oreocharis arfaki | reverse complement strand
TCCAATTAAAACTCGGCAGGGGGGGTACAACGATACAGACAACTCATACAACAAAAGGGGTATCGAGGAGCACAGAACTCTCTGGAAGGACAGAAGGGCACTAAAGCTCAGCCCTACCCACGGACTCCTCCTCAAAGGAGGAGCTCCAGTCACCGGGGTCAGAGTCCCCGTGATTGATAACAGGAAAAACTGCGGTAGGACCTCCCACAGGTTTGCATCACTTCCACTGCCAGGGGAAACCTACTGTGGGATGATATCACAGGACCCTCTAAGGTGGGGAAATAAGGGAACAAGCCTGATCATGAAAGTACAGCAATTTTTTCCATCACCCCTCATAGAGAAGGCATTCGTTAGGGCCATGACTAACAGAGAAGCTTAAATAGCTATTATCCAAGCTGAAAGTACAGCAAGATGAAGGAGCATTTCAGCCTCCAGAACAGTTTTATACAACAAAAAATCATCCCAAGACACTAACTAATTAAAGACAGCTTAGCAAAGCAGGTGTCCCTGCCCCATGCATCTTGCTCCGTCCATAAACCATTCACCTTACTTAAAAGGCTCCAACAGATACCTTGCTAAGTTCATCAATAAAACACTAAGTGGCTAAGATACAGTGATTGAAAAGCAATCACAGCAACTTATTTCTGAGCACAGTTAGTGCCTAGCACACAGGTACTTGATCACGGGATTACAATCCCGTATGTAAAATTTGTGTAACCTGAAATGCAGTCTCTTGTATTTGAACTGTGAATATACTCATTAGGAAGCTGATTGGAATTAGTTGTGTGTTCGTCCTTCAGAAACAGCAACAACTTCATTAAATCTTTTTTTTTTTGAAACAAGGCTGATGTTGAGACACTTCATTGCAATTCAAACAAAAACCAAAGTTCCAGTATGCAAGAAATTTTTTTAAATATCCATTTTTATTCCTTTTACCAGCTACCTTCACTGAGCAGTAGCTCCGATAATATCAACTCCTGAAGCAGAGAAATAATGTAACATTTTTTAGGTTTCCTTTGCCTATCAGTCTGGAATTAGAATTTTCCAAAGTTAAGTGAATGATAGTAAATAGCCCTAATTGGTAAAGGAAGCAATTTATTTAAAAAGGACCATTATGATCTTTATAAACACCCAAGAAAAAATACATCTCACAGAATGTGATGTATGAAGTACTATGGTCTTGCCCTCACACAAAAGTATATATTAAACATCTACATTTATGTACAATCTCTGCAAATGTGTAAGCAAATTTGGAACCTGACCAGCATTTTGTTGTTTCCTGCTGTTTTCTGGCTGCAAGGTCCCATTTGTGTGATTCATGCATATGAAAATATGTGGATCCCAGAACTGCCCTGAAAAACAAACCCCACATTTCTATGCAAAGTCACAGACTGGGATGTTAGAGGTCAAGCTTACTGGATTTTTCTGCTGCTTACCCCTCCATCACATACACGCACACTAAATGAACCTTCCTCTCCATGGAAAGTGAAAAACCTCTGCTGTATGACATTGACTGTCACTGCCAGGTTCCCCAGAGCCCTTTTACGTGATTGTCACTGCCTTGTGCTCAGGCAGTGCTTCCTGACAGGGTGGCCTCCTGCAGCCACCCTTGGCCAGCCAGCACTCACGCAGCCACTCCACTGCCACTGCTCCCAGGAGTCAACTGCCTCAGTTTACCAGTACTGGCACAGATAGGCAGGAGATCAGCCTTAAGCCTACTCCTTCCCTATGTAGGAGCCTGCAGAGGCTTGTGTGCTCTCTTGCCACCCTATCAGGATTATTTTAGTTACGCTTCCCAACATAAAATAACTCCTCAGCCATCTGTGGAGGAAATTCTCTGCTGCACCCTGATTCAGAGGCAGGCATAAAACTGTAACCAAGCTCTCCACTATTTGATGGGCTGGCATCAGCAGATCAAAAGAGTAAGCAAACACATTTCTAAAAATCACTGCCAGAGGAAACTTTGAAAGCACCTATAGAACCAGTTTTGGGAATAAAATTATTCCCAGTATATTGAGTAATATATAAATACCTGTTTTTAAGAAAACAAGGCTTCCAAACTTTAGAGAGGACTCTACTCTGGAATTCAGTGCTGATCACTACTGCTCAGGCTCCCCATAGGCTTCCTAGTGTGACTATCTGAAAATTGCTTATCTAGTTAAATTACAGTATAATAATGGAGAGAATTCCACAAATCTGACAGCATTGCTTATAGTCAAAGACAAACAGAAGAGATCTGAATAAAAATAAATCATACAAGAAAAAAAAATGAGAAGAAATCACTGTATGCCTCTTCCGGTGCTTGATTACAGAGTATCTAGCTCATTATTGTATGTTATATTTTCATAATGTGCTTTAATTGCCGAAGTTTTTCACCCTTTCCCACTGCATGTTGCTGATTCTCACCCATGCTGTATCAGTCACTCTCCTTTTAAAAAATGTTGGCTGGGGGTGTGAAAAAAGCAGTCAGGCAGCTGGTGACAGCATGGTCAGAAGCATCTTAAATCAGCTTTGCTGCTTAAAACTGTAATACGGAATTACATCACTGCTCTTTACAGAAAATGTGACTTAGCAGCCTTGGCCTGAAACAGATCCCTTCTTCACTTAATCATGACACAGCACTTGTGTGATGGCACAATCCTTAAACAGGGCACAGATGATTCAGAGAAACCAGTGTGCGTGTGTCAGAGAGGGAAAAACAGCTACAGTTTTGGGGCTAAGTGTGGGATAAACTTGTGATGCTAGCAAGCAGGGCTGAGGTAATAGGCCATGAAAAAAAAGCACAAAGACGCAAAAAGCAGATAAAACACCTAAACAAATAGAGAGTCAGCATGCTGGATCCCTTGCAAATGTGAGCCATGAAATACTCAGGGACATTGCAACAGCTAAACTTGCCAAAACAATCCATTGTTCTTCCAGGACCATCTTCAAGGACAGGGTTTATAAAACCAGCAGATATCAAGTCCTAGATGTTGTGAGACTGGCTTAGTAATGCCAGGTGAACAAACTGTCTTCTGGTCAACACCTTCAGAAACAGCAGTTTTATATCTTCCATGTGTCTAATTAGTTAGAGGGTTTTTGGACTGCCTCCAGAGAAACAGCGTAATTCTTAAATTAATTTTCTTTCCTCTTTGAGAAAAAAAAATCTGCTGAAAGTTACAGGCAAGAAGCTACTAAGAGTGTGAGAAAACAGACATATGTAATTCAGACTCTACACGACATGCTTGCAAATATGAGATGTGAAACACTTGCCTGCTCTCCCTGCCTCTAGGTTCAGTTTTGGGGCTGTCTTTCCATAAAAATAGGAGCTGCTTGAGAGGGACTAGAAGCATGGTGAGGGTGGGGGAAGCAATCAGCAAGCTAGAAAGCATGACCTTTAGAGACAGATTAAAGAATTTGGTGGAGAGGGTTGTACTTGAAAAGAAAGGACAAAGAGGAAGGCATGTAATAAGGATCTTTAAAAATTCTGGAAACTTCCGTGTAGGAAAGACGGTGATTTGTTGAACTCCATCATACATAAAATCCAATCAGGCAAGGTACGCTGCTGCAGGAGAGTGGGACACTTCCAGTTCTGTCTTGGGAATCTGTGGAAACTCCCATGTGGGGAATGGTTAAGGACATATTAGGACATAGTCATCAGTGGTCACCTCACACCATGGCTGAAACCCTTCTGCATCAATTATTTGGGTATTTGGCTCTTTAGTGTGAAGGAATTATTTACTGAGCTGATCATGGAAAAAAATTATCTCCTATGTGTTGCACAAAAGAAAGTAAAAAAATCAAAGATAGTCTTGCTGATATACTTGTCAGTAGACAGCCAGTCTCCTTTCCAAAGCTGAATAGCTGCATTGCTTAGTAGGAGACTCAGATATTCAGATACCCAAGAAACTGCTTTGGATGGCTACAGCGTCATCTAGACAACAAATTTTTTAAAATGTCCTCTAGACTGAGAGGCCTGTTGTGCAAACGGGTGTTGTGTCCTCTTCCACCTATGGTTTCATTACCAGATTAAGAAATGATAGTGTGATCTTCTCCAAGTCCCTTGGTTTTGCAATTATTTATAGTCTCGGACGCACAGTGCCTGCAAATCGAGTGTTCAGTATTAGAACAAGCTGTATGTCCTTCCGGGAAAGTAGTGAACATATGCCAAGAACAGCCTCCAGCTGAGACAACCAGAGCTCAGCCAGAGGAAAGCTCTGCTTCATCTCACCTGGGGCGACTTGCTGCCCACAGACCATATTGTCCCCCTGCACAGGGCCAGGGAACACAGTGCATAGGCGTTGCATAGGCACTGTGAACAGGACACTGTCTCTCAACTACAAGCCTGGGAAGGATGCAGAAGGGAAGGTAGCTGACATCTGTTCAAATTTAATCTTGAGTGAAAAACGACTGATGTTTCAAAAGCATGCCTGGAACTCAGCACTCTTTCAGGAAGAGAAAAGGTGTGTGATTTTTTTGGTTGGCTCATGTACTCACACAAGTACTCCCCAACCACTTGCTGATCCAGCAGTGGGAACACAGTGCCTAGTGCCCAGTGAAGCACTCCATTTTAGCTGTTCCTGTGATGGTGGCACAAAGCTGAGGCCTTCTGGCATTCCTAAAGAGATCAGAACTGTAAGTCTGAAGCATGGTTGGTAGATGCATTAACCAAATGCAGATAGAAATCTCTTTTTCTGTACATAGGGCTGATCCTCAGCACTGCCAAGTGAACACATACGCTTTTTCCTCAGTTACATTCCACTACATCTGTCTTACACTTTCGCCTGTTGGCTAGCTTTTGAAATCTCTCTTACTTATACCAACTAGTAGGGCACAGAAGATTTTTATCCCTGTAAAACGTGTGCCTGATGTGCACATCCTGCCTAGTACCTAATGCATACCTAGTGCATACATCCTGCAATTTGTTCTTGCACTTTGCAGCAGTTGTCTTAGCACCAGTGCAGGGACGGTAATCCTGCATCTCCTGTCACACCAGGACAGTACCCAGCTGTGCCAGTGACACAGATCACAGATTCACCGGTCGCACTTCTGCATGGGGAACCTAGGTAAGCAAAGACTTGGCAGCTCTCTGGCAATCCAGCGGCAACCTGCCCTTTGCTGTCTTCCTCTCTGCGTGGGAACCTGCTGGCAAAGCATTTCTCTTCTACTTCTCAGCTCTTGGAGGGGCTGCAGGACTCCCAGGTACTTCCAACGGGGCTGGGGATCTCCCCGGGCATCTGGCCAAGGCAACCAGCGAGCGCACGGATGAGACTTGCTAAGCCAGTGCCTCTGCTGCCGCTCGCTAGCGCTGCAGCTGCTCTGCGGGACCAGCCGCTGGGGTGCCCCGGCCGTATTCCTGGGAGGAGGAGGCGCCTATTTCCGCTTGGCAGAGCAGCCCGGGACAGAACAGCCCCCCAGCGCCCCCGGCCCGGGAGCGGCTCCGCGCTGTGCCCGCGGCAGGGCTGCCCTCTGCCGGCAGCGCCGCGCCACTGCGCGCCGGGCCCGCCCGCCTCGGGTTCCGTTTGTTTATTGTGTCCGGGGTGCTTGTTTATGTCCTGGACGGTGTTTGTTGGTTGGGCTTTTGTTGGTTTGGTTTGGTTTGGTTTGGTTTGGTTTGGTTTGGTTTGGTTTGGTTTGGTTTGGTTTGGTTTGGTTTGGTCTGATTTGGTTCGGATCCTTTTGTCTCGTGTTGCGGTTTGGTTGGTGGGACTTTTTTGGGAGTTGAGTCAATAGATACGGCTGCCACCACTTGCTGCTAGACAGGAATTCCCACGACGCTTTCAGAGCTGCCACTGGGGGTTCCTGGTCTTTGGCTGGGTCCCTTGAATCACAATTTGGAACAGCTGGCTCTGGTTATGGTAGGATTTCATCGCGGGTGTACTCCTCAGCAAGAGCCATTTTGGGCCACAAGCTTAGTTCACATGACTCCTTCCAAGGTCACTGGAACGGTCACATTCCTAAAGCCCCACATACCTCATCCAAATGGATGGCCAGACACACTGAAGTTGAAGCAAATATCTTACAGTCTAAAGCAACAGAGTTTTTAACTGATTGGTACTGTGGGTGCTTGAGATCTGACATTCCTTGGCACAGACTATTCAGATAGTCGGGTTTTGGCCTTATAAGAATTTCTTTCTTTTTTTCCTCACTGGCATTTAGAAATGCTTTGCCTTTATAGCCGTGAATCTATATTTGTCTGCACTGCGAAACACCCTAACAGAGAGCTTCCTGTGTGCATACAGCACAAATTAATACATCTATATCTCTACCACCTGCAGCAATCCCATAACTGACTTTGAGCAGAGCAGTATACTAACTTCGGCAGCAGGTTTTACATCCAAGCAAGTATCCTGTTTCTAACTTTTCCCTATCTTATCCCAGCCTCCTTGCCTTTCATGGCACTCCAGGTAGAAATACATGCTCCTTGGCCTTTACATGCTGTAATCTGATTTTTCTTTATGGCAATATGGCTTCTCCTTGAGAAAGGAGACAGATCTAAACCTCAGCTGCTTGTCTGCACAAATCCACAGCCTTCCTCTGGATCTCCAGGTGGCCCTTGAGAAGGGGTTGCTGGCCCCAGTCCAACAGTGGCCCTCAACTGCTGGCCAGCCATGCCATGGCCAGGACACACGCAGGGCCCCACAGGTACTGTTCCAGAAGAGATTCCCCTGTACTCGTGCCTAATCTTTCTCTAATAATTAATCCCAGGTGTCTACCCCACAGATGCTCTGGAAGGCCACCCAGTGTAATCTCCCTTGCCCAGCATGGACAGCTCTGCCCTCTACTAACTTCACACTGGTAGTGAAAATGGTAGTGAAAAAACAACCAGGCAAAGGTCTGCAACTTTCGTGTGCAACGTGCAGTGGGCAACAACACTGCCAGTAGCCCAGAAAATGGACTCTGGTCCTTCTGTAGCAGACTTTGCTGCTTGCTTCCCTCAGGAAAAGGGCAAGGCACTTACAAAAACAGGGGAAGGCACTAACTTACATCTTCTGCCTATTGCTTTCCAGTATTTAAAGAAAATATAGCAGTTTTGAAGAATAAGGGACTAGATACTTTACTTCACTAAAAACACTGTTTGAGAAGGGTTCTATCTGGGCTGTAACAACAGTTCACAAGAGGTGCTGTGATCACCATGTGCACGGTTTAATGACAACAACTTAATGGAACTAAGCTCGCTACATAATTATATTAATTGTCACACCTGGAAGACTGCAGATAGCACAGTGCCAGGCTTTTGAGCTGAAGAAGTACCTATTTAAAACTGAATCTGAGTGTTCAGGCAGAAGCAGAGATGATCATCCTAACTGCCATGATTTCAGAGGTTAGAAGTTCAGCCACCTGTCATCACTGTGTGTGAAAATGGTCGTGCAATGAAAAGTGAAACGTGCAGGTGAAGGAAAAGAGAAACAGCAGAGATTCTTTTTGAAACACAAAGAAGCCCAAGACTATTTCTTTGCAGGAATCTAGGTTTTCTTTTTAATATTGTGTATATGTGCTCTCATGTCTGTTGCTAAGTTAAGATCATCATCATTCTGACATCCACGTGGGCATACACTTGCATCTCTCCAGCAGAAAGCTAGTTTGGAGTTTAATGAAATGTGTTGTTCTTGGCTTCTTTTGGGGTCTGTTCAGGAATTTATGAACGAAATTATGGAAGTTCAGTAAAGGTCTTGAAACTAATACAATCAAGACGGGTTTAAGTTACCTTGTCAAAGCTGCTTTTGTTCCGTTTTCTTGGCTTTGTGTTTGTCAGCCTTGTTGTGTGGAACATGTTTTGCAAAGGGAAATGATCAGTCAGTATTTTGTCAACAGTGTACTTTCTTAAATACAGTATTGCTGCATTTCAAAATGAGAACGATTATTTGGTATTTCCCTGTTGAGGCTCAACACATGGGTTTTTTCTTTCTTCTGTTGATTCCAGCAATAGTTTTTAATAATTAAATGTGAAAAACCTAACACAAAACTGAAATAATCGGAAGCTTGTTAACAGTAAATTATTAGTGTCAAACAAACTACCCAAGGATCAGATCAGAGCTTGTTAATGAAGGTATAAAACAGGGTTGTCCTTCCTCTTCAACAGTTTGTAACTTGCAATATTGCAGTCTTAGCACTTTGCTAAGATAGAAAGCCCTAGCTGTTGAACAAAGCAAACTAACATTAATTATCTCTTAAGTATTTCTACCACTATTTATGTCAACATACACAATACTTCGCAAGCATTTAGAATACACCTTCTATAAGAAGGGGGAAGGCAGAGAGATAATAACATTCTGGTAACTTAGTTACAGAAAAGAGAAGTAAAATTGGCATGTTCTTGTATGATGAGGTTACAACACTACCTAATCTTTCTTCCAAATTAATAATCATATCTTTATTCATTTTTCAGTGTCTTGGCTTAAAGCTGCTTTCTTCTGATCTATTAGTTGCTTCAGCAAGCCATGGAACAAAGCCCATTTCATAGCTTCAGCCAGTTTGGGGCTGAACATCTCAACCACACACAAAGTATGTGTGAATGGAACCTAAACTTGCTTTGGAAACTGGGTAAATTCAGGCCATAAAGATATATATGCTGGGTTAAAGAACATGGTTTAAATACTGGCTGCACTGAAAAGTAGAAATAATTATGTCTGAAACAGATATCTACTTTCTTAGTTCAGGAAGATATTTATAGATCACTTAGAGTTTTGTCCTTTTTAAAATAAAATATAAATTTGTTTTGAAATTAGAAAAAAATTGTGTTTGTTCATTTGGTTTTTTCTCAGTAGAACCTGCTCTTCCTTTTGATCTCTTCAACAAATGACAGAATCAAAGGGAGAAAAAAGTTCTGTATCATTTTAAAAAGAAATAATCTAGTGTAAAAAATCCACTTTCTGCTAATTCCACAGCAGGAGCAAATGGCAACTAAGAAATCAACTCCGTGACTAAGAAATCTTTCTTGTATTGATAGAGAACATTATTCTCAAATTCCCTAGTGACAGCTTAGGAACGTCAAGCAGATTTCTCAGTGTAGAAGCTGGCAAAGCCAAACCTAAATTTCTTATAGCAAAACCATTGCAAATATGAGCAATATTGATGTGAACAGTGAAACACAATATAATCATCCACTGAGTCACTCTGGGGAGGGGTAAGATTTTAACTTAATTTTCAACAAGTTGGTCTCTGCAAACCTACTTGTTGAACTCTATTTCAACAGGCTGTGTATTGCTTAGCATAACAGCTGTGGAAAATAAGAATATGATTTCTCTCGTCCTTTGCTTCTCAAAGCCTTTTGATTGTCACTCTGTAGCATACATTTGCATTGTATGTGCTGTATCAAAAGGAGCAGAAAGGCAATCACTGGCGCAGTGGCTTTGCCATTGGGTTTGCATTTCAAAGGAGAAGAACAATTTCCCAGATTTATTTCAAAGCAACCAGCCCTCGTGCCTTTGCATTTCTTGTGTGGTCCATTGAGGACAACCCAGTGCTACCAGCTGCACTGGAAAATACAGTAAAGCCTCGTTTGGTCCCAAGTCAAAGAGAACTCCACAAAACTCCAAATCTTTCACCTCTCCCTTCAGAAGCGAATGGGTGCTTGTGAGATTGCAGATTGCACAAAGCAAAGCACACACTGACTGTACTTGAAGCAGAACAAAGAAGGCTCAGCCTGTCTCCCAGAAAATACTGATGATGGCTCCTGTGAAACCAGACAGCCCATCTCTCCTATTTTTGTTTCTACTTATCCATCAGTATGTTTTGACCATGTGTTCTTAAAAATATTTCAGCATTTCTTCCTTGCTGCCCTATTATGTGTTCCAGGCTCACCAATACACACAATTGGCTTTATTAGGATGAACCCATCGTCAGGACATGGGATGCATGTCCTGGAGCAGAGGGTCACACCAGGGTACCTTGAGGAGTTTTCATAAACTGGCAAAACCTCAATGTTAGCACAAACAGAGAGGTCCCAGACACCTGAGCAGGGAGAGCTGAAACTCTGAGGGACAGTGGCCATTGCCCCACAGCTGAGCATGAGCAACCAGGGTAGGAGGCCAGGGCATCTGCTCACTCTGCTCAAAAACCAGCATCTGAGACCCAACAAAAAAAGCCATGGCAGCCCACGAAATGGCTCAACAAGACGATGTGTCCTGTTGCACTCACTGGTCTCACAGCATGTCACAAAAAGGGTGCTGAAAGATAAACTCACACTCAGTTACTCTAGAATGCATTTACCCCACGAATCTGTCTGCTGTGTTACTGCCCTTTGGCTGCAGCAGTAAGGCACCACTGTGGGTGCTGTGCCTGGCTAGTGCATGGGGAACTGCGTGGGGCTTAGAGCTGGCCAGCCTGCCTCCATGCACCTTGACAAAATACAAACTGCATCAGTTAAAAAAAAAAAAACAAATTAATTTGCAAGGGAATTGAGGTATTTGGAGAACAAATATAATTTGCAGAGAAAAATCTTACCGGTACATCCTTTTCTCTCTAAGGTCTTGAAAATACATTTCTCATCCTTATTTGTGTCTGGAAAAGGACAAAGTGCTCTGAAATAAAATAGTACAAACTTGGTACTATACATGATTTTTTTCTCTTAATATAAGTCCCAGTCTTATCCTTCTTCATCCTTATTCTTCTGTCTCAATTGCTTTCTAAAATGACTCTATTGTCATTTTAAAAAAAGGTAAATCAACATTTTGGGTTACATTTACTTTGTATCAGGGTTTGCCTGTTTCCCTGTGAGGCAGGAAAAAGTCGTAATAAAACCAGTGTCAAACATGAAATTAAGAATTGGCTTTCGCATCCATGAAATCTTAATTGATTGGGGTTAAAATCATAGTTAATGAATCTGTTAATTGGTTTATTGAAGTTAATAAGAGTTTGTGGTTCATGTTCTAAATGTTGTGTGTTGTTTCTGAGGGTTGAACAAAGTTTTGAGGTTTATTTTTGACTGAAAACTTCTGTTAAAAGTTAAATTTTCCAAGCTTAGCTGTGTTCCAGGGAGAAAAGCCCCTCACCCCTGGCCACAAGGACGACTTTTAGCAACCAGCCGTTGGCCTGTCACTTAGCTCCATGGCAACCATGAATTTTAATGAGNTTGGCCTGTCACTTAGCTCCATGGCAACCATGGATTTTAATGAGGCAGTTTCCCGCCGAAAGCCCCATGACGTCACACTAAAGCCTGCACCCTAGAGACGACGAGCCATTGGACGGAGGACCTCCCATCAATCACGGACCTTACCAATCATCCTCCACCTTGGGGGCGGACTGAGGGCGGGTCGGGGGCGGTGATGGGAGGAGCCAGGGGGGTATAAAACCTTGTGCACAGCCGGAGCACCCTGCTTGTTCACCACGGACTAGCCAGTGTTGGAATGCAGTGCTGCGGCCCCAGGCCTGCTCTCTATTCAGAGACCCTGTCAAACACTTTTTGCTTCGGAGTAGCTGAAGCAAGGCCCAGCGCTGCAGAGCTCTGCCTTAGGCAGATAGCCTGACAGGCTTTAAGAGTTTTCAATATCTGTGTACCTGGTTTCTGATATTTACTTGAAAATTTTAATTTGTTTGTGTTTCCCAATTAATTCCCTTCCTAATAAATTGACTTTTTATGTTTAAAACCAAGAGTTGCTTGCTTTTATGACAACCAGCATGAATGAATTCACACCTACATAAATATCCTGGAGTATCAGGAGGTACCTGATTTATAGTGTTGTCTAAATAGGGAAAGAAGTGACAAATTCAGCTGAAGTCTGGAAAGCCTGTGGAAAACCTGCTTCCTGTGCTAGTCAACTGCCAGACAGCCTACAAAGAAACCTTCTTCCAAACCCTGAATGAGCATCCTGTGGACATGACCACTGAGAATTTCTGCCAGGGTAGAGACACAGGAACTGGGCTTGAGAGGTGCTCCCTTAACATCATTCCCAACTCTAGAGTCTTACTCTAAGTCCCAAAAAACGGCAGAGAACGAGAATGAAAACGTCTGTGTTGTCTATAGGTTTGGTGAGGAAAAAGCTGAGGAAAAGAAATCCTGTCAGCTCTACTGGGGTACAATGCCACATCTTCACATCTTTTTCTGGCTTAATGTTCACAGGTAGAGAGGATGCACCATCAGCACTGACCCAAGTCCTTCTGTCTCAATAAACAGTCTCTTCACCCTGTACCCTCCCAGGTGCATAGGAAAGGATCTCTGTCACCTTGATAATCTAAATATCTGTCTGCAGTGAGTACACTTACCCCAGCACTATGCACAGTCCTGAGTAAGATGGTCCTAAGAACAATTATCAGTATTATCTTAATAAATTGCACTGTCTCCTGACTTTCCTAAAATGTCATTACTAGTTAAGTAATTTTCCAGAAAAAAAATACATGATCTTAAGGAAACTTACACCCAAGATGTCTGTATATAGGTAGGTTCTGTGAGAAATGAAATTAAATGTTTTCCCTAGCTAAGTAGTTAGTTCAAATCTCTTCAGTTCTGTTACAAAATGACTTCTCAAATGAATTCTCATTTTTTAATCATTATTCATTGCTTTCCTTGGTTTTAAAGGAATGGTTATGAGATTCTTTATCAAAAGAAGCTTTTTTCTTCCACCAGTTTAGTTATGTGGCTTTTTTCTTCCACCAGTGTTTTTGTGGCATTCTAGATAGCAAAGTATGGTGACTCACTTAAATTGCACCACTCTAAATTCTACCCTTAAAAGTTATACCGCAGTTCTCTTTTCAAGAAAGGATGCATAGCTATGGAGACATCATTTTTGCTGGAGATGGACATATTTTAAATCAACTAATACAGAGTCTAAATATAATACATAACCTTTTTATTTAAGTTCAGACAGAAACAAAGTAATTTGCATATTGTACCGTATGGGAAGAAACTGAACATCCCTGTTTTAGCCCACCAGGCTGCAGTGGGTTGCCACCCCCAGAAACAGTTGCGGGCAACATGCCAAGTTGTTCTGTGGGTTGTCCATGTTTAGCAGCACTGGTGGGAGCCTGCTCTGCCTGCCTGGTTCTCTTCCCTGCTAACCACCCATGCAGAATGGTCACTCATAGAGTTCAAGGAAACAAATAGTTATTTTTCCTGTCTTCTGAAATTATTTTTCCTTTTTTTCCTTTTTTTTTTTCCTTCAAAGTTGGAAGTTTTCTGTTCTACCTAGGGCACCTTTTCTCCACCTTCATCTGATAATCTAAATGTAGCTCTGTATATTTTTTTTTCTTCCTTTCTTCAACAGTCAAGAGTGAACACAGGAGCAGAGGATACTGCGGCTGTTGTTTTCAGGTCTGAGAAAAGGGCAGGAAACCCACTAGCTGCACAAAAGTTGAGCTGATATGGGTATGATAGAGCAAAAGAGAGGAAGAATTTAAGTAACAGACAGGAAAAGATTAATTTTTGAGAGAAGTGTTTTTTATAGTGTTTGAGCCCCCCGCTTGTCCCATGCATGTCTTAGGGGAGACAGGAGGAACAAAAGGGTTAAGAAAAAGGACTAAGCCTGTCAAACCAGGCAGGCTTGCTAAAACAAATGGATCCTTTCAGGCTAAGTTGGATTTGCTTAGTGCAATGTTTATAGTTGGGCAATAAATACACAAAAAGCCTTACTATTTTGCCAAGGAGCTAGAAATATCCTTCAGGCCAACTGAAAGCCATTTCTTTCTAATTTGAGACTCTAGTGTAAACTGAAATTCTCTCTCACACAGATGCACCATTTGTTTTTCTGAACCTCAAAATAGGCTTTCAGACACTTGGTGCTGAGTAGGAGCTGAGCCAAAGACCACGAACCATCTCAGGTTTCCCGATGGCAAACACCCTAGGAAGCACCAGACAGCTTGGCATTCATGTGCTGGTGGGGAACTCAGAATATTCTTCACAGCCCTTTTCAAGTGCTTCCTCAGACACCTTTCTATCTGTTTTACCATATTTCAGTCAAAAAACAAACGTGTCATTTATGCCTTTGAACAACATACTACAGAATGGCAGCCAAATCAAAAGTATACTTATAGTGGGCAGCTCTCTATTAGGAGGCACTGCAGCCCTCATCCACTGGCCAGATAGAGAGGCAGGAGATCTGTGCTGCCTGCTGGAGGCTAAGATCCATGATATTGCCAAGAGAGCACCCCAGTTTGCCAAGAGCACGGGCTAGTACCCGCTACTACTTTTTCACATGGGTGCAAATGACACTGCAAGCCAAAACATGGGCAGGATCAAAGAAGATCATAAAGCCCTGGTGAGGCAGGTGGAAAATAACAGTGCCCAAGTCCTCTTCCTATCTGTAATACCAGCTGGAGAAATAGAGACAGCCAGAAGCGGACGCATAGTGGAGATGGAGATCTGGCTTCATGACACTGGCTTTTGTGACAATGGGTTGTACCTTAATGATGGTAACCTATTAGGGAAGAATGGAAGCCACCTGTCTAAAAAGGGCAAGAGAATCTTTAGCATCAGGCTGGCCAGTTTGGTGAGACGGGCTTTGAACAGAAGGTCTGGTGGGAGGGGGGATGCATTGTGTCCAAAGTGGCAATGCTCCTGCCACTGCTTCCTCCTGGGGAGGAGGTCACGTCAACCAGTGCAGCAAGAGATGTCCCTTGGCTGCCTCTCAGGGTGAGAATCATAGGGCTAACCACATCAAGGGTGTGCATAGCTATGGTAAATCTTCTTATGCCCCTTCCAGGGAACCTGGATGTTTGATTACCTCTCTGATGAAATGCCTGTACACAAATGCACGCAGCATGGGGAATAAGAACTAGAACCTTGTTTGTGGTCACAGGGCCACGATCTCACTGCACACGACTGGAATGGTTTCATGGATGGCTGTGTACTTCACAGAAAGGACAGGTCAGTGAGGGTGAGGTGGTGGCATTGCTCTTAAAGTGAGAGAGCACTGGGACTGTGTCAAGCTCTGTCCAGGGGCAGATGAACAAGCAGCACAGAGTTTATGGGTAAGAATTAAGGGACAGGCTAATATGGGTGACACTGTTGTGGGTGTTTGCTGCAGGCCACCTGATCAGGAAAAGGAAGTTGATGAGGCTGTCTGTGGACAGCTGGAAGCAGTCTCATGGTCACAGACCCTGCTTATCCTGGGGAAATTCAACCACCCTGATACTATTTGAGGGACCGCACAGCTCAGCACACCTAGTCCAGGAAGTTGATCATTGACGGTAACTTTTTGATGGAAGTGGAGGAGGAGCCAACTAGGAAGGTGGTGTTGCTGCACCTTTTACTAACAAATCAGGAGGGAGTGGTCAAAGATAAGAAGGGTAGAGGCAGTCTTGGCTGTAGTGGCCATGAGATGGTGGAACTTAGGATCCTGTGTGGGGGAAGCAAAGCACTAAGGACTAGAACCATGAGCTTCCAGAGAGCTAACTTCAGCCTCTTCAAAATGGAGCTCTAAAGGGCTGGGGCTCTAGAAGATAAGGGGGTCCAATAGAGTGGGTCAATATTCAAGCATCATCTCCTCTATGCTCAAGACCAGTGTATCTCCGTGACAAAGAATTCAAGCAAAGTGGGCAGGAGACCTGAATGGATGAGCAGGAAGCTTCTACTAAATCTCAAAACAGAAGAAAGCAATTTATGGGATGGGGGAAAAGGGATGGGCCAAATGGGAGAACTATAGGAACATCATCAGAGTACGCAGGGATGCAACAAGGAAAGCCAAGGTCCACGTGGAATTGAGTCTGGTACAGGATATCAAGTACAACATGAAGGGTTTCTGCAAGTACCTCAGCAGCAAAAGAAACATAATGGAAAATGGTGGGGCTGCTGCTGAACCCCCCAGCAGATGGGTGTCCTGGTGACAGAAGACACAGGGATGTCTTCTTTGCCTCAGTCTTTACTGCTAAGACTGGCTCTCAGGAATCTCAGACCTCAAGGTTAAGAGGGGAATGCTGGAGAGAGGAAGATTTCCCCACGGACAAAGAGGCTTGGGAGCTGAGGGAGCTGGCAGGTATCATTGCTAAGACACTCTCCATCATCTTTGAAAAATCATGGGGAACAGCAGTGGTGTCTAATAACTGGAGGAAGGCTAATGTTACCCCCATCTTCAAAAAGGGAGTACGAGGGAAACTACCAGCCTTTCAGCCTCACCTTCCTCCCTGAAAAAGTGATGGAACAGATCATTCTGGAAATCATCACCAAGCATGCAAAAGAAAAGAAGGTGATCAGCGGTAGTCAGCTTCAATTCACCAGGGGGAAATCATGCTTGGGCAGTCTGATAGCCTTCTGTGACAGCATGGCAGGATAGGCTGATGAGGGGAGAGCAGTAGATGTTGTCTACCTTGGCTTCAAGGCTTTTGACACTGTCCCCCATAACACCCTTGTAGGTAGGCTCAGGAGATGTGCATGAGGGGAATGGACAGTGAACTGGATCAAGAACTGGCTAAATGGCAGAACTCAGAGGGTCAGCAGAGTAGAATCCAGCTGGAAGCCTGTGGTCAGTAGCATTCCCCAGGGGTCAGTACTTCATCCAGCCTTGTTCAACTTTTTTATCAGTGATCTGGACAAAGAATGCACACTCAACAAGTTTGCTGATGATATGAAACTGGGGCTGATACATCAGAAGGCTGTTCTGCCATTCAGAGAGTCCGTGGTAGGCTGGAGAGTTGGGTGGAGAGAAACCTAGCGAGGTTCAGCAAGGGCAAGTGTAGGGTTCTGCAAGCAGGAAGGAATAACCCCAAGTACAAGTGGAGGGCTGACCTACTGGAGAGCACCTCTGTGGAGAAGGATCTGGGAATCTTCGTCAGCACAAGCTGACCATGAGCCAGCAGCACCCCTGTGGCCTGGAGAGCTAACAGGATCCTGGGCTGCGTTTGGAAGAGCAGGGCCAGCAGGTCGATAGGGGGGTGATCCTGCCCCTCTTCTCGGCCCTAGCCAGGCCACAGCCAGAGTGCTGTGTTCAGTTCTGGGCTCCTCAGTACAAGAAAGACAAGGAGCTACTGGAGAGGGTTCAGCAGGGGCCACAAATATGATTAAGGGTCTGGAGCATCTCTCTCACAAGGAGAAACTGCAGGAGCTGGGCCGGTTTAGTTGAGAGTGGAGAAGACTGAGAGGGAACCTCACGAATACAAGTATCACAAATGTGAATGCCAAGAGGATGGTGCCAAGACTCTTTTCAGTGGTTCCCAGTGACAGGACAAGGAATAATGGCCATAAAATCAAACAAGAAGTTCCATGTCAGCATGAGGAAGAACTTATACTGAGAGTGGGAAAGCACTGGAACAGGCTGCCCAGGGAAGTCATGGAGTCTCCATCACTGGAGACATTTAAAACCCTCCTGGATACACTCCCGTTCTCCCTGGCTCGCCCCAGGGCAGAGTTAACTTTTTCAGCAGCCAGGAGGGGCACAGCCAGGTTATTCTATACCAGCCTGTGCCCTGCACAGGGGGGACAGAGGGGCACAGGATTTTTCACTGAGGTGTACGGGGCGTGCCCTCAGGTTGCGCTGGGTTCTGTGTGCTGAGCTATGTCAATTATTCACCTGTCTTGTACACTCTGTTACTAGCATTCCTGTTGCTGCTGTCATTTTCTTATTCCAATGCTGTTTCTAGTAAATTCTCCTTATCTCAACCCGTGATCTTTCCCTCTTCATGCCTCCAGTCCTCCTCTCCATCTTGCAATAGTGGGGAAGGGAGAAAGCAGTACATGTATGGGGCATTTCCGTGGGAACATTTAATTGAGGAATACCGTTCCTAAACCATGACAGCGACCCTGTCTTGGCAGGGGGACTTCTCCAGAAGTCCCTTCCCACCTTAACTGTTGTGTGATTCTGTGAAAATTCAGCAGAATACTGCTCCTGGTTTCAATACTTCTGCTTTCCCAGGAGTGTCAGCCTGCCTCTCCCAAAGCATACATATCCACAAATTGGCTGCTTTAACTGCACTGGCACAGCCCACAGGAGATTCCATGTGAATACAGCCTCTGTTGCTTGCAAGTGCACACACAGCTGGCCTGAAGGCAGCAACCACCAGAAGCTGGAACTTTAAAACGTCCTGCAAACCACAGCATCAGCAAATGTAAACGCTGAATGAAACAAAGGAAAGCAGATTTAAGCAGTGGCACCAATTTTCAGAATTGCAGAGTAAAAGCAGGTCCACCCAGCCTGAGGTCTTCTCGCAGAGCTGTTCAGGTTGGAGAGCTAAGCACCACTTGCTTCCTCTGTTAGGGAACGGGTAGGCTCCCTTGAAAATGCCCAAGAGCCAAGTTCATTCTGGATGCACATTTTCCTTCCCTGACTAGGGAGGAAGGCTCAGGCAGCCAAATTCCTAACATCAGCATCTTAAGTAAATGCCTGGTAATCAGTCCAAACTACTCTTTAGTCCTCCTAAAATCACACGTACTGGTATATGGGCACAGTTGAGAACCAAAGCAGTGCTTTCTCCCCACAAGTCACCTATTGTCACGGATTGTATGAAAAATTATTTCAACCAGGGTACTTCAGAGCTGGGAAGTAATAATGTGAATGACTAAGATACTGTATTTCAGCTTTTATTAAAAAAACCCCAAGACATCACTTTTACATTTCAGAATATTTTCAAACAAGGCCTTTCTGTTAAAGCTTTAGGTATCTAAAAAGTGTCTACATGATTCACACCTGCATGAAGCTTTGCAAGTCACACCATAGTCACCAAACAGCTATATTGCACAAAGATCCACACGATACCATACCATTTTAGCTTAGTCTACATCGTAAAGTGCTGTTTCATAGGGAGAAACTTGAAAAAATAATTATCTGGATAGGCAAGTACTGCTGAACTGCACTTCTGAAAGTTGACACTTCCATGGTAGTGGAAAAAATATCACAGCGTGTTGTCAGTGCCTCTTGACAGTGTTTTTTATTTAATAAGCTGGAGTAAGCACCAAAGAGTACTGTCTGGAATGCATACTAAGTATTCAAGTAACACCAAAAGTCAAATCAGTTTTTAAACTCAGAATGAGATAAACACAAACAGATATATCAAAAGGTAGATGTTTAAAGTAGCATCAGTTAGATAGTAGTTACTCTATTGTGCAGTAGAGTAAGTAATTGCATAGCAGAACACATCTTAAATGAATTTGAAACTCTAGTAGAAAAAAGCCCCAAAATTTTTGATTTCTTACTTCTGTAGTCTCAAACCAATAATCTTTTTAGATTTATGAGTCTTGAGAGCCTGTCTTCATATCTGCAATAGAGTGTTCCATTTACGAATATTTCCATAAAGTAACAAAAGGTCTGGTGATACCAATACAGATGCTTATGAAAAATCTAAACGTAGAGTGCTAACCATGACATAAACCCTCTAATTTAGACCAGTTTCTGAAACAAACAAGTTTTTGTTTCACCAAAAATGAAACATTTGTCTATGGAAGGAGATTTGATCTGGAAAAAACCCCACAAAGTTCAGTCCTACAATCTACAGCTTTAAGCCGGTACTCAGTTTGGCAGATGAACTGACCACTGCCAGTTGTACAAGGGGAGAAGTCACAGCTACTGAAGTGAGAATCCTTTCTCCTGGGTCTGCCTGACTGCTGAAGACATGCATCACACATGCAAGATCATGACTCGTCTACTCAACAGAGTTTATTAATGTATGAGTTTTCAGTGCTTGACTTGTCAATATTAATAAATATTGGTTTAATAAATATTGGAGGCAGGGGGGAAGGTAGAAGGAACAAAAAATCTTAACAGCAGAGAGAACTGCTGAGTGTCACTACAACTTAGTTTGCTCCAAGACCTGGAAAAGCAAACAAACAAAAAAATGGTCACGTTCATATTACCAATGAAGCTACTCGGGAACATCCAAGTCTAGAAGCTACTAAAGAGCTGCAGAGGGCCCTCAGAACTTCATGACTAGGTAACCAAGCATTATCAACATAAACAAATGCAAAACAGCACACTAGGTGGGGAAAACCCTACATGCACAGCTAACCATCTGGAGTGCGTGAAAAACACTGCAGAAGAAGCTTCATCATCAGCCTAGTATTGGGTATCAAACTAAAAATGGCAAATATGGCTCTAGGACTACAGAAAGAAGGAAAACACAAAACTTTGTCATCTTTCACAGCAACAGGGCGTCTTAGGGACAGACTGTTCAGTCAGCCTCAGCAGGTGAGAAGAAAGCAATGGCTTCCATCCAGCAAGAGGGAAGATGAGGGAATGATAGAAGTGAAAGGCTATGATGATAACCATCTAAAAGAGAAGAAACTACCAAAAGGCAATTAGGAAGGGACAATTTGCCTTTTATCCTGCAAGAGAAAACGCCAAAAGATATCCCCTGTTTCACACCTGCTGCTGGGGCATCAAAGTGTCTCTCACACTACTCACACTGAATCTGTGGAGTGCACTTCCACACAGCCTTATCAAGACAGAAACATTTGCAGGTGAGATCCAGACAAGAAGTTGCCCTTGCTGGGCCTTTCTAGCCCCAAAAGGGTTGTCATATTCGCACTGGCACAGACAATCATTTCTGACAGTTTTTTCCAACAGTGGTACAGTCAGAGGCTTAGGAGAGAAGACACTGGGAGGGGTGGACTCCAGGTCAGATCAGTAAAACAGTTCAGACAGCAAAGCCCACAAAAGTTTTGCATTATGACCTACATTCACTTAACTGTATTGTGATTTTCAGGTCCCTCTTCACAGCTCTACAGCTGTTTACATGTACTTAATAGGCATACTTCACACACATTCATCAAGATGCAACACTATCCCCAAATGACAAAGCATATCCCCAAATGACAAAGCATATCCCCAAATTAGAAAGCACCAAGTACTTATTAGAAACATCCTTCACTTTAAATCCTTATTTTTCCACAAGTCAACCATGCACGCACCCTACTTTTTGTTATACGTAGGTTTCTATGAAGAAAGGCAATCCACCTCCATTTCCAGTAAGATCATGTAACAGATCCTCCTGGAAGACAGGTCAAAACTTATGGAAGACAAGAAGGGGATCAGGGACAGCCAAATGAGTTCACCAAGGGCAAACACTGCCTGACTGACCTAGTGGTCTTCTGTGACCAAGTGACTGCACCAGTGGATAAGGGAAGAGGTAAGAGATACCATGTACCTGGACTTCTGTAAGGCCTTTGATAGGATCCCCCAACAACCTTCGTACCTCTAAATTTGAAGGAGAAGGGCTGAATTGGATGGACTGTTCAGTGAATAAGGAATTAGCTGCATAACTACACCCAAAGAATCACAGTCAACAGCTCAATGTCCAAGAAGAAACCAGTACTGAGTAGTGTCCCTCAAGGCTCTGTACTGGCACCAGTGTTGATGTGGATCTCCTGAGGCTCCCCAGGACCAAGCACAAGGTTCTGCACCTGGATCCATGTAAGCCCCACTATCAATACAGACTAGGAGATGGAGAGCAGCTCTGCAGAGAAGGACTTGGGCATCCTGGTGGATGAAAAATTGGCCATGAACCAGCAATGTGTATTTGCAACACAGAAAGCATCCTGAGCTGCCCGGTGGCCATCAGGGCAAGGGAGACAATTCTCCCACTCTGCTCTAACAAGACCCCACCTGGAATACTGTGTTCGGCTCTGGGGCCCCCAGTAGAGAGTGGTTCCAGAGAAGAGGCACAAAAATTGTCAGATGGCTGGAACACCTCTCCTGTGAAGACAAGTTGTGAGAGATGGAGTTGTTCAGCCTGGAGAAGAGAAGGCTCCAGAAAGACTTTATTATGGCCTTTTAATACCTAAAAATTATTTAAAAGAAAGATAGAGAGAGAGAGACTTTTTACCAAGGCCTGGAGAGACAGGACAAAGGGCAATGATTTTAAACTAAAAGAGGTTAGATTTAGATTAGATATAAGGAAGAAATTTCTAATAGTAAGAGTGGTGAGACATCGGAGAAGGTTTCCCAGAGAAGCATGGATGCCCCATACTTGGAAGTGATCAAGGTCAGGTTGGATGCAGCTTTGAGCAACCTGGTCTAGTGGAAGGGGTTCCTGCCCATGATGGGGGGTTGGAATTGGATGGTCTTTAAAGGTCCCTTCCAACTCAAGCTGTTCCGTGGTTCTATGATTCCGTGAAAAACTACTATGTGATACAGCTTTTAACATTAGAGAAACTGAAATTTGAAGGGAGACATCCTTTAAGGCAGAAATTAGATCTCAAAATTTAACCAGTGCATTTTTAACATTCTTACTAAGAAAAATCCAAGCTGCTACTAGATAAAAAAAAAATTAACCTATCAAAGCAAATATTAAAGAAATACCTGACTTATTTTTTGAAATTCACATATGATTACTCATGTCGATAACTCATTTGCTTTTGCCTAAATGCCAGGTACTATTATTCACACATGCAAACATTTCTGATTATTGACTCCAAATTCTGACATTTAAGGTACAATTGCACTTTCTTTTAGATAGCTTATAGTAAAAGTCTGGAAGAATAAAGAAACTTACCATTATGCCACCAACTATATGACACTGAGTGTCAAAACTTGAGTTTTAACTTACAATCACATTAAGGGTATACAACATGCAATCAGACTCAAGTTTACCCTCATCGTTCCAAGTATAACTTAAACGTTCAACACCATTTCTAATTTCTTCATCTTTTATATTATATTTTTTAAAACGCTGCTTTTTGCTGAAAGGCCCAACTGGTGCTCAGGGGTTAACTGGAAAGCATTTGACCCCACAGAGGCATTCAGGCAGATTTCTTAAAAGGAGAATGGCAATCACCCACTGTCAGCTTTGCCTCCATTAAATACAAAACTGACTGCATAAGGATTTAAGTTAAATAAAAGGCAGATTTCTACCCCGAAGAGTACGTTTTGGTTGCTAGTCCTGAAGAGTAAATTTTGGTTGCTAGTCAGACTTCTTCCCTGCTTCCCCCAGGAAAAGAAGTCTGTGGAGAACAGCATTGCACAGATCACAAGAAAGGCAGGAGAATTCCTCTGGTGCAGGAAGCGCCTGGACCATCTATTTTAAAAAATCACGGGCCAGAGGCTTGTGAGCAACACACAGGTAGAATATAATTTATCAGGACTGAAAACTAAGGTAGAATTCTTCCACTTTCATTTTCCATCTCGGAACAGCAACAGGAAGAGATTACTGCGCTAGATGTCATCGTGGTACTCCCTGTACTTGGCTGTGACAGCTTCCTCAAGCTGCACTGCTGCACCGCCCATCAGAGCAAACGCTGGGTACATTATGCCAGAGCAATCCACCTCACATTCATACAGGCACTTCATACGGCCTGCATCGTAAAACCCTACCCTGCCTGTGTCACAGTCAAGGCAAATGCCCAAGCTCGATGGCAAGGGAAGGATTCTGCTTGCTGGATCCTTGGGAGCAGCAGGTGTAGCAGGGATAAAGAACTTCTTCATGCCTAAGGTGACCAGTGTGCAAGGCTGCGATGAGTCAAAGAAGGCATCTTCACTCCCACTGTCATGACCGCTGTCTTGCTCGTATCTGAAACAGAAACAAAACCATGTGCTTTTGTCAAATCAGTGAGGGATCAGTGATGTGAACTGGAGAAAACATTCTTCTAAGACCGGCAACACCACATGTTCATCCAAAAAAAAACTTGTGTGGTAGAAAAATCATAGAATCCTAGAATATCCTGAATGAGAAGGAAAACACAAAAACCATCGAAGTCCAAGTCCCGGCCCCGCACAGGACAACCTCAAGAGTCACACCATGCGCCTGAGAGCATTGTCCAAATGCCTCTTCAGCTCTGGCAGGCTGGTGCTCTGACCACTTCCCTGAGGAACCTGCTCCAGGGCCCAACCACCCTCTGGGTAAAGAAACTTTTCCTAATATCCAGCCTAAGCCTCCCATGACACAGTTTTATGTCATTCCCTTGGGTCCTGTCAATGGTCACCAAAGAGAAGAGATCAGTGTCTGCCTCTCTGCTTCCCCTCAGTCTCCTCTTCCCCAGACTGCACAAGCCAAGTGATCTCAGTTGCTTCTTGTAGGGCTTCCCCTCAAGGCCCTTCACCATCCTCGTGCCCTCCTTTGGACACTCTCTAACAGCTCAATGTCTTTTCTGTATTGTGGCACCCAGAGCTGTCCCCAGCACTCGAGGTGAGGCCGCCCCAGTGCAGAGCAGAGTGGGACAATCCCCTCCCTTGCCTGGCTGGTGATGCTGTGCCTGATGCCCCCCAGGACACGGGTGGCCCTCCTGGCTGCCAGGGCCCTGCTGACTCATGTTCAACTTGCCATCAGCCAGGACCCCCAGGTCCCTTTCTGGAACACTGCTCTCCAGCCGGTCATTCCTCAGTCTGTCTGCACATCCAGAGCTGCCCCATCCCAGGTGCAGAATCTGGCACTTTCCCTTGCTGAATTTCATACGGTTGGTACCTGCACAGTCCTCTCTTTCGTCAAGGTCTCTCTGCAGGGCCTACTTGACCTCAGTCAACAGCTTCTCCCAGTTTTGTATTGTCTATGAAGTCACTTAGTATCCCTTCAAGTCTTATGTCTAAGCCATTTATGAAGATGTTGAAGAGCACAGGGCCGAGGATGGGGCCCAGTGGAACTCCACTAGTGACAGGTCACCAGTCTGATGTCACCCCATTGACTACAACCCTTTGTGCCAAAACCATGAGCCAGTTGCTCACCCATCACATGATGCATTTATCCAGCCATGTACTAAACAGCTTTGTCCAGAAGGATCCTGGGAGAGACAGCATCAAAAGCTTTACTGAAACCAAAAGAGGCTAGCTGTACATCAACTAGCTTACCTTGGTCAGCTCAGTGGGTTACTTTCATCATGAAAGGAAAATAAGTTTTTCAAGCAGGACTTTCCCCTGGTGACTGCATTGTCCTTCAGGCGTAGTTCAGTAACTCCTAAAATACTGTTCTCCATAAATTTACCAGTCACTGAAGTGAAGACTGACAGGCCCATAGTTACCAGGGTCATCCTTCCTGCCAGTCTCGAAAACTGGGACATTTGCCAACTTCCAGTTGACTGGCACCTCCGAAGACCACTGAAACATCAGAGAGGTCTCACAATGACAGCAGCCAGCTCAGTACCCTAGGATGAATCCCACAGACTTACGGGGATTTGGGTGGAACAGCAAATCCTGCACAAGTTCGGGGTTAGCTGGGAGTTTATCATTCTCACAGTTGCAGTCCTCAAGTTCCGGGACCCGCAAGGCCCATCACTAGTGTTGAAAACCAAGGTCAATAAAGCATCAAACATCCCTGTCTTGTCTCTGTCCCTATTAGTGAGGTGACCTTCCTCATCCAGCAATAGGCCAGTGGTATTTCTGACTGATTTTTGCAATTAACCTATTTTAAAAAACCCTCTTTTTATTGTTCCCCACAGTTCTGGCCAGCTTCAACTCCAGTTGGGCTCTGGCCACATGAATTTTCTCACTCAAATGTCAAGAAGCATCTCTATTTCTCCCCTGCTGCCCAACCTTGCTGCTATTGGCCATATCCTTTTTTTTTTTTTGCCTTAGCTTTAGAAGATCTCTGCTCAGCCAAGCCAGCCTTCTGTGTTGCCTGCTTGACACTACATCATTTTGGAACTGCCTGCTCCTGTGCCCTTAGGAGGAGATGCTTAAAAAGTGACCAGCAGTGATGGACCTCGGCATCTTCAACAGTGGTCTCTCAGATGACTTTACTGTGTAGTACCCTGAGCAGCCTGAATTTTGTTCTCCTCATGTCCAGAGTCAATTTTGCTGGCACTTTTCCTCCTGACAACAGAAACTTTAAACTCGACCACTTCGTGGTTGCTGTGGCCAAGAGGGCCACTCATCTCCACTTCGCTCAAGAGATCCTCTGTGTTGACAAGGAACAAATCAAGGAGGGCACTTTTCTCTGGCTCTCCTAGTACCCATACCAAGAAGTTATCCAGGTATTCTATGGCTCTTCTGGACCTGTTTGTACCATCTGCGTGGTGTTCCCAGTTAACATCTGGCAAGCTGAAGTGCCCCACAAGGACAAGGGCGGCTGATGTAGAGATATTAAAGAAAAATTCATCAGTGTCATCATTCTGGCTGGGTGGCTTATAGTACATTCTCACAAAGACATCCTCTTTGTTTGTCCCTTGGTCCTTATCCAGAGGTTCTCAACTGTGGCACTGCCAACTGCAGGCTCCACACATTCCAGACATTATGTTGTACACAGTGCCACCCCCACCTCATCCATCCTGCCTATCCCTCTGAAGAGCCTGCAACCAACAGGGCGCTCCAGTCACAGGACTCATCCCACCAGGCTTTGCTTACACCAGTGATATACACCTAAGCCAGGAAGGAAGATGCATTTAGTAGGTGGAGAAAACTCACGCTGGTCACTTCAAACAATAACAGCTGAACTCCAATAAGGACAAGAGCACAGAAGGGTTTACTAAAGAGGGGATGCATCTAAATGTACTTACACTACGCAGTCATTAATGAACCTACAGGTATAGTAAATTAGTTAACATGAGAAGTAACTTGGCAAATATGACCAATCCTTACAGATAAGAACATGCCCTGTGAGTTTTCCATGATACTGCTATGTTACAGTATCTGTAAAATTCACAAAGCTTAAACCACTAAAACGGTACCTTTTAAGTTTTGGGGCTTTTTTAAAGTGCCCTCTCTGAAGACTCCCCTAAACAGTTTCCCAGATGGTTACTGAAGAGTGTGCAGACATATTTGCTCAGTCTACATGCTTCTCCCCTCACCTCTGTCCCCAGATAAAGATACATGGAAAAGCAACCATTTTTCAGTACAGACATTCCCTGCCTAGGATTTCAGTTTTGGCGTGCTTGTGGGGGCAGTTGTTTCTGTGCCAGCTAAAGTTTTGCAGATATCTATATGGAGAAGGAAAAAGAAATCAGGAAATTTAGATCTAATTTCTCACTTCGCAAATGGCTCCATCTGGCTTTAATTTTAATTTAAATAAATCGAGATTGTGCTGACACATTTTACACGTGTTATACAGGAGGAAGGCTAACATTTGTTAAATTTCTGAGAAAGAGTCCCCAGGAGATAGCCTCCCTGCCTGCAGTTCCTACACAAACCCAGGCTTGCTACAACTGTAATTGAGAGATGGAAATCTTTTTACTGGTTTGTCCACTGCACTTTGGCTTGTGCTCAGTGGCACTCCAATACAGTATGTGAACATGGAGCCTAGGGTAAGCCAGTGCCTTGGGATCCACTGTGACACAAGCTACTGCAGAAACATACAAGTATGTACAGTGAACATTGTACTTCTGAAAGGCTGCCAAACCTTCTATGCTGAGGGAATTAAGGCAGAGTCTTACTACTGATAATTAAGCATTGCTTCTATCTTACAACTTATACTTATTTTTAACCTTCTTGCTTTAACTGACATTCCTTGGCATCTATAGGAACCTGACTTCTTTCCCAAAAAAAAGGAAATAGGACTCTGGATAATCAGGACATCTTTCTGCTAATAGAAAGGGATGAACAGAACAACCTGCTTACACCATATCCTTCAAACTTTTCACTGGTTAGGTTCACCTTGTATACTAACTGAGACCAGACTTGCTCTTAATCTCCTTTTTTAAAAAGCCATCTCCTTATGTAAAACATGCATTAAGCAAGAGTCTGCGATTTACCTTGGACTGGCCACATCATGGGTATTGTGGAACAACTTCTGTATCTTGTTGCTAGGAACAACTCCCACTTTCACCAGGTATGAATAGGATTCCACACGAAAAGCCCAGAAGTGCTTCCCTTTGGCAATCCCAGTATCACCAATGATGTAATCCAGGGTTGTGTAGCATCCAACCTGCAAGCGCTCAGATCCTAGCAGTAGAGGAAATCCTGCCCTACTTTCCACAGAGGTTCTTCTTGGGTTCAGCTGGAGATGCTCATTGTTGTACCCACATTTGTCATCAAAAAGAAAACTGAAAACTGAAAAACAGTATCCCAGAAATTTAGTTACGGATTTGGCCTTCTGTGCTTACAAACTACATTTGAAGTCCTACTGGCATTCAAATTTCTCAATTCTAAAGGCTACCAGGAATGTCATGCAAGGCAACAGTCTATGCTACCTACTTAACCTTTAACAGTGCTTCTAAACATTTATGCAACTGGTAACAGCGTAGGAGACATCTGGGAGCTACTGGAAACTACTTTCAGCTCTAAACACTGACGGACATCAGAAAAGCCCATACCTGGAGCTGGAGGAGTGCGCAAAATAACTTCTCGGCTCCAAGGGCTACAGATGGACCCTTTGTATCCTCGAACTCTAAAGGCATAGCTGCTGTCGTCATCAAGATCAGATAACACTTTGCTCTTGCCACAAACTTCAGTCTTCTGCCATGTCACACTCTCATCTTCTCTGTTAAGCTTATGATACTCAAGAACATAGATATCAGCTGAATCTGTCTTCCCAGGGCATTCCCAACAGATCACAGCTTTGTTGTACATTCTGCTCTGCTCTTCATTGATTTCTGGTATTTCTAGACCTGGAACACACGAGGAAAAAAAAACGCTGAAATTTAGATAAATGTTGTTTTGGAGTTAACCACACAACCTGTCTTGGGTAACCCAAAATATTACTGTATTCCACACCTATCTGTGCCCCTGCGAGATTTCGGCCACTTTGTAACTAGGGACTATTTATTTTTGGCCCATTGCTATTTCGTTTTTGTAGTAAACTTATTTTTTCACCTCTATCTACTCCTGTTTGTTTCTCCTTATTAGTGGAAGGGGATTGGTTAAAACTATATTGGGAGGAAACTCATTTTAAAGCGTCCATCTCTTAAAACTGACCAAGACACAAGCCCTTTTTTGAGCTACAGCAATGTTAAAAGAGGGAAACTGACTCTCTCAGTTAAAGGGAGAAGATGAGGATGGTTCTCTGTTCATACACTTAAACAAACCCCCTATATTCTATTTTTATTTTGAGATGCTTGACCCTTTTTTTTTTCTGGCAGTTTTAAAAACTATTACTTTCTGTCATGCAATAAAAAGTTTTTAGAAAGATTGAGTGTGATGTAACTACAATATTTTGGGAGCCAGTGCAAACTGGTACTGAAGGCAATGTCATTTTAGCTTCTTTGTGAAAGCTGAAGCTAACACTGCTGCCAGGTAATGCTTTCTGAATTGTGGAGACAGAAGGAACAATGCAAGGCACAAGACTGAGCTCTGCAACTGCTGCCCTGTGCAAGTTCTGCCATTCTCCGGAGAAGCCCTTAGAGCTTGGGAAACTTGAGAAAGACCTGATGCTCTCAGAATTTACCGCTGGAATGGAAGGACAAGTCACCAAGGACATCTTCTTGCTTAGCAGTGTCCACCACAAAGTCTTCAAAAGTAGTTTCAGCTGCTGGCCTAAAGCTCTTCAGAGACTCAGTAGCTTTTTGGATTCTGAAAACACAGAAGCAGCAGGATAGCAGAAGAGAAAAAAAAGCAATTCAAGCTGGACTTTCCTTAAAGCAAAAATGCTAGGTTTTGCTTTAAAAAAAGTTCTGCTTTCATGAACTTGCTGATGTCTCCCAGAAATTTTGTCTATCTAAAAAGATTCTCAAATGCAAAATTAAAGGCCTTTTGTACATCAGTGTAAAGATAATGAACAGGATATATTGAGTTGGCAAAGCATTTAAACAATTTGAATCATTATGTTCAAAGAACAAAACTGATGTGAATTGCTAGTAGAGAACACAGAGATCTTGGAGCTTAAACCAGAAAAGACCTGCTAGATTAACTTGCAAATACCTGATAAAATCTCTGAGAAAAGAAATTTGTCCAGGAGCTAAACAGACTACCCTTCCACTGCAGTCCCACTGAACAAGGCTAGGCACTGAGGCAGGACAAGAGCCCTCCTCTCCTGAGTGTTGTTTCCTAATGCACACTCTAATGCAGGAATTCCAGCTGAACATCCCCAGGACTATCTCCCAAGCCTCTGCAGTACAAGGTAATAAAGTCAGTACTTTGCTATCAGCTGTCTAAAGAATACAACTGCTCAGACTTCCTGGAACAGTACCTGCACCTCAAACAGAAGATATTTAAGATACCTGACATGAAGTTGTTTTGCTGTTTGAACAAAACAGGAGGGATCAGTTTCTTTAAGCACTTCTTGAGCATATCCTACAAGGCCATTATTTTCCAGGAGCCCTTGGTATTCTTCCACTTGCGTTTGCAATTTTTCCAGCCTTATATTCTTAGAAGTTTCAATTGCCCTAAGAGCTGCAGATTTCTTCTCTTCCAGGACATGATATAATTTTTCAAAACTCTGAGATGCTTCTTGTTTAGCTCTTTCACTGTTGCACTAGGAGCAAATAAAACACGTTTTAGATAGATTCTATATCACTGAGATTCTGTACAGAAACATACTTAAGGTCGTTCAAGACATCACAGTAATCCAGTCATCCATTTAACAGACAAGACTAATGAGCTTTGTTATGCTGTTCAGCACCGAAAATGAGATCAGCACACCACCCAAGCTAGGCAGCATTTGCTGTCTTTAACAGAGAATGAAGAGCAGGAAACTATTCCTCTGATTATGTCTCGAGTTATGCATTACATTTGTCTAGATAGCTCATGAAAAAGCACTGTAAAAGCATGTCTGTCTCTGAAGCCTTCATGCCCAAGAGCTAGATGCTCTTCCACCTTCCCCAATCACCCTGAACTGAGGGTCCAGCCCAGCTTCTCAAGTACACCCTCTGAACTGTAGTGCCACCTCTGACTACTGCCCTGGATAAAAGGAACCGCAAAGCACAGAGGCAATCCGTAATCAAGATACACCAGTACCACGAACTTCTGCCATTTCTGCCTTCATGTTTCTCAGCCTGGATGTGAGTTTCCAGCTGTGACTGTTCAGGGAGATTTTGCCCTTAATTCTGACTTTCTCAAGGTAAACTGGCAGCATAAACAGTGCACCATCACAAAAGCACAAATGCCGTATGTTTAACCCACTTTGGTTAAGGTATCAAGTAAGCTTTACTTCATTTAAATTTACAGCAGCACCCAAAAATGAACTTCCCTCTGTATGCTTCTCACACTGGCAGGACTAGGTCTCACCATACGTGATTCAGTACCAGCATAAACTGTTCAAAAATTGTTTCACTACTTAACTGAAAAGGCCAGAATTTGAAACAATTCACTGAAAACAGTTCTGAGTCCTTCCTGTGTCTCTACAAAGGTAACTCCAGACAACCTGCAAAGCACTCTTACCTCTGTTTCTTTCAGCAGCAGATCCAGCTGTGTGATGTGGGCTTTCACCTGGCTCTCCTTACTGATGAGGTACTCAATATCTTTTGAAAGCTTCTCCTGTTGAAGTAGAACAGCAAGAACAGGGTATCTCACACAAAGTGACAACCAGCACAGACAGGTCATCCAGCTAGTGCTCAGTTTATCTAGCCACAAGGACAAAAGCCTGACACCAGTTATGAGCAGCAATCCTGTGGAGAATTGTTTGGTGACCTGCAGAGACTGCAAAGCAGCTGTGAGCAAGACTGGTGGGACAGCCTCTAAGGACAAGAGGTAACAGTGTCAGCTGGCTCCCAACCACCCAGGAGTCACCCTCTCCCAGGTTAGGAACATGACGCTTCCAGACGTTAAACTTACAGAAAGGAATTGTTAGCTATTAATTCATTTGTTGTTAGAGTTGCTAGAAAAAGGAGTAGTTCAAATTACAGGTTTATGAGTGTCCCTGTGCTTCCTCAGCTGCAAGAGCAAGCAATTGTACAGGAAAAGCCTTGCAAACAGGTGAGGAGGCCAAAGAGCACAAGGCATGCTAGTCTGCTCTCTTTGCTCTCTTTTTTTTCCCTTTTTTTTTTTTCCTCCTGTGAGCAAGACAGAAAGAAAAGGAAGCAGAGGAAATAGGTGCAGTCTTCAATAATAAACTGATGTTTGTAAGTCTTCTCTGTTGTGCTTTGCTTAGGAAATTAACAGCTATGCAGCTTCCAAAATATACAAAGATTCATACAAATGTGTCAACAGGTACTTCAGATGCAAAATTTTCTGAAGTGCTTCTCAAGTATCAGCTACCACAAGCTACCTAACACTTGTATCAAAAAAAGTTGATCATAAAGTATTAACTGCTTAAATCTTCTGCACTGTCAGTACTGCTGTACAATTAGCTGAAATAAGGTGAAAGCACTTTTAAGGGGTCATGTTTCAAGCATCATAGCAAATGCAGTTTAAAACATGCCCTACATCACACTAATATATACATTAACCAATGTTGCACAACAACAGGCCTCAAGACTACTTCAGGGTCTCCTAAACACATACCCTGGCTTCCAGCCAGAGGGAGTTTGCCCTCACATCAGTAGTACTCTTCCCCTTCTTAAGGCCAGGTCCAATGATAGTTCCTTTTACCTTAAGGGTTTTGTAGGCAGTGCTCATGGTTGTTACTCTATGGTTTGCATGACCTCCACCCAGTTTACAAAGATGACAAACGGGCCTTCTGCAGATTTCACAGTACATGTTCACCCTCTCCATTTCATGCTCTGGACACATCAAAATCTGTGGGGAAAAAAAAAAAGGAAAGAGCAGAGACAATACAGGTGTACTTCCAAAAATGGAGGTTCTCAACAAACAATCAAAACACCCAACCAACCCAAAGCAGCATGTGATTTCATCACTGATTTTTTTATAGCCAGTTTATCTTCCACCTTTTGTATTTGACAATGCCAGTGAAAGCCAGCAGATGAACACACACAGTTTCACAAGGTTTACAGTACGTATACCTCTAGCAGTGGCTGTGTAGCCTCCATGTGGCAAACTTTTGCTAACCCCTGCCCATGTTTACAATGCCTCCAGCACTCTGCACTCCTGCTCAAGAGCTGTAAATGCAATATATAACACACCCAGCCTGCCACACTTAACCATGCTCTGCCAGCATCTCTTGCAACAGCTATGAATTGTTTCTTAAAGCAAGAGCTCACATAACACTGTAGCAATTTAAGCCCAAGCTAAATTTTGATAAGCCATATAGCCATTGCTCTTGGAGCAACAAAGTGCAGCCACCACCACCAGCTGCAGTCATTTTAAAGAGAAAAGACTCCAGTGTTTCAATCTTTCTGTCTGACTCCAGTTACAAAGCTGTTCACACTGAGTGCTCCTTCCAGGATTAGCTCAAACAGCATTGCAAGAAAACTGGTGTTTGTTAAAAATCTTATTTCAAAAACTGAACATGGGTAAATAAATGCTCAGAGGTAAAAAAAGTGCTGCTCAAGTCCAAGCCCAGGCAACAGATTAAACCATATAAAACATGAGTGTGAGAGTATGTGTATGTATGTGTGTGTGTGTCTATGTGTCTCTGTGTGTTGGTTTAAAAAAACAATGCTTTGCCTCATTCTAGAGCACTGAAAGACAACATTTGGGTCATCTATTCCATAAAAGTTACGAAAGAGGAGCTTTTGAGGAAGCTTTTCAGTTTCAATATGCCTCCACACAAGAAAGGGCAGAAAAGGGCCTAAAAATAGAAAATTGTGAGCAGCACAAATATGGACACAATAAGCTACAACCTGAAACCGACTTTCAAGTCTCAAATGTTACCTCAGGCTACAGTGAAAAGCCCAAAGACAGTCTCACCAGCACCTCAGAACATTAAGACTACCATCAACCCAAATATGCAATTAGCATTGACTACTGGATTTGGTAGGAAATAAAAAGAGAAAAAAGGAAGCTGCCAAAAAAATCAGCTGTGCAGGCAAATATCTCCAAAAACTACAGTCAATCAGTTAGTCTGTGGATGTAGTTTTTCCACAGCAGTGTATAGTCACACCTCACATAAAACCCCTATTTTTATCCATCTCCTCATATAAGCAAGAATTTCAGGCTGCAAGAGAGAGACAGCAGAGGTCAGCAGACTGCCTTATTAATCTTCTTTCAAAACTCATGAACAATCAGCCCAGTATGTGCTTCTCCCATCCCCACCACACACGCTACGAAGTGCTCTCCAGCCTGGTTGTAAATTAAAGTGATGACTAAAAACATGGTTTAGGAAACCAACAAATACTTCATGCTTTCAGCTCAGGTCTTAAAAATGCAGTGCAATGCAAAATGCACTTTTCTTTCTTTATATTAAGCTCAAGCAGTCCTCAGGAAAGTTTCTGTAAGAGCACAGAAGATCAGCTTACTGCTGTTGGGAAGTTTTTCAGAAAAGAAGAGGTATCTAATGTTAACTATACTATGCTCTTCTCCTATTTTCCCCGCTTTCGGTCTTCACATATAATTAGAAATGCTAAATCCCACATGCGCGCACACGCTCAATACATCAGTGTCAGAATAATCTAAAGCACTTCACCCCACTTTCCTCTGCTTCAAGAGAAGTCAGCTACTGACTTTTAACCCTGAATTCACTCTGCATGTAGTATAACACCATAGGGCACCTTTAAGAGCGCACAGAGATCACAAGATGTCTTTGGTATTTTCAAGTAGCAGGGTTGCAGCTGTGAGGGTTTCGATACTACAGAAGAGAAGTTTTTAAGGAGCTGTACAGCATTTTAAAGCAAGAGCTAGAAGACAGTATGCAAACCTTCACCCTTCTCATTTATCCAATAGAGGGACATTTCACACAATATGTGTGCAAGCACATTGGTAAGCACATGAAGCATGTACTCACTTTTAACTGGAAATAAAGTGTTAGACACAAGGAAAACAGCACCAAGTGGACTACTGGATGTTCACTATTTGCCAGCTTGCTAACTTTAGAGGCTCAAATATTTCCAGTCTCAGAAGGAAGGTATGCCAGCAGTCAAGAGCTTCTTACACATTGCACATTAATCAAATTTACTTAATTTAATCATAATTAATCAGGACTCCTTGACCATCAGCATTTCCAGTATCTGTGGGACCTCCACCAAGGAGGCAGAGGCACACAGCATGTGCTGGGACATTAAGGCCTATTGTGGTCCCTGGTTAGCAAGGTGGCATCTGAGACATGTAACATCTGTGATGTAACTTAAATTCAATAAGGCACTGCCATGTACTGCACCATGCCTAGCATGAGACACAAAGGTAGTGGCATTTTGTTACCACTCTGTTTTGTCTGAATGCCGCACCAGCAGCACCAGTGTATGAAGCAGAAATTTTGCCAATAAATTTTTATCTCTTCTGCTATAGATAAAAAAAATATGGTGTAATAACAATGGAGACCTTAACTCCACCTTTTGCTCTTGTTAGATGCAAGGAAGGAGAGAAAGAAGATGCTTTCTGATGGATCAAGCTCAGGCACAATGCATCCAAATGGGATGTGCTAAAGGGGGCATGGAAGAGGCCAGGTGTGTTGAGGTTTTGAAGTTTATCACACACAGGCATCCTCCTTAGGCAGTCCCATTCTAGGTGCTCAAGAGCATGGTGCCAATAACACCAAGTGTGTGGATTCAATCCCTGTATGAACCATTCACTTAAGAACTGGACTTGAAGATCCTTGTGGGCCCCTTTCAACTCAGAATATTCTGTGATCCGTGATCATTAAGTCTTAAAAAAAAAAAAAAGGAAAGAAAGACTCAGATCACAAGTAACACAATCCATTCCACAAAGTAAAAAACCTTATTTTTAAGGTACCCTTCAAGTATGTTCTCATTGTCCCCTTCAATGACAACGACTTGACCATCAGCAAGAAGGAAAGCTTGTGGTTCACTCAATAAATAACAGCAATAGTCAATAAAGCAATAATGGCCCTAAAAAGCAACCACCATTGCACACATATGTCAGAAGCTACATGAGAATGCTGCAACCCAAATTCTGTAAGGTACAGTATACTTACCTTGGGTCTGAAGTTGGTGGTTGGTCCTACATATTCATGCTGGGCTTTCACGGTTCCCCAAGGATGGTGTACTTTGAAACATTCATTACAATAGCTTGCACTGCAGTCCATGCAGCTCTTTGTGGACTCCTGAGGTGGAGGTTTGCAGAAATCACACATTATAGCAATGGCTGCCCTGGCTGCCTGTCTGTATCTTTCCACAATGGTTTCCAAAGTGAAGTTGCGAAATAAGCCATTGATGCCACGCTCTCCAAGATCAATATCCCGCTGGCAACCCGGACAAGGAAACAGAGTCGATCTAGGAGTCAGTGAATTGCGTTTTCTGCCTGTGTAGACACCAAAACCCAATTTAAGATGAGCATAAACCAAACGGGTTTAGATTTTAAAAGAAGCACAGGAATTAATGAACCAATTCCAGACTGTAGCACATCATCCAAACCAGTACAACACCAATTCAGATGCAGTCTGCCAAGCCAAAGAAAAAACAATTGCCCTGACAAGGTACTGTGATGTCTGACTCCAAGGGACACTACAAACTACTCCTCTAAAACTTAATTTTATTTAAGACAAATTTAGCTGTCCAAATTCTATCTTCTTTATCTAGTTTTGGATGCACTGAAGCGGTACCCTTTTGAAAAAATAAACACAAAACTTGTGGAAGTCAGGTGGTTTCAGACTAACTGGCTGCCCATATAGAGAGCAACAGCTCCCTAAGATATTGAAGCGAAAGATGCTTACTCCCAGAGCAACAGAAAGATACAGCCAACTTCAAGCCCCCTGAAGCTTGCTTTGGCTGAGTTCAAACTTACTTTACCCATCCCAAGAGACATCATAAAAAAACCCCAGGAAAACGAGGGAGCAGTATGACATCTCAGCCAAATCATTAAGTCAAAAAATGCAGAGGCTGACTTGTCCCCTGCTGAAAGGCCTTGGTAAAGGAGGGCTGTTAAATAAGCCTTGCACACTAAAGGGAAGTTTGAGGGAGTTATATCAGAGAGGTTCCTCTACCCTGCACTGAGGAACCACAGATCTCCACAGGGATCTGTTAAACAGGGTACATCTATCTTTATTAATTTCTAAAGGGGGAACTGCAGAGAAGCTGCACTCCTACCAAAGAGCTACACACAAATTTCCCCCTCTCTCCAAAATAAAATCACAGGCTCAAGAAAAACCACAACCTAAGGAGCCTTTTGAGTCTGTTAGGGGAATGGCTCACACAGACTCAGAGGTTACTCACAAGGTAATGTTCCTGAGGTTATCAAAGTGGGAGTGCATCCCATCTCACTCATGAACCCACAGGATGCAACTACCAGAAAGAATCCTTCATGTATCTCAAAAGCAGGCTAAGCCAGTCTTTAGTCTTAACTTGTATCCTCTCAGCTTTCCCTTACAAAGAAACAAAAAAATGCATCTTCTGTAGTGCTGGTGCATTGTTTTAAGATCTCTTTGAGAGCACTGCATGCTGGTATAACTAACTGTCCTGATTTCATCTGGGTTAGAGGTAATTTTCTTCTCAGTAGCTGGCACAGTGCTGTGGTTTGGATTCAGTATGAGAACAATGTTGTTATTACACACTGATGTTTTGGCTGTTGCTAAGTAGTCCTTACTCTAAATCCAGGACTTTTCAGTTTTCCATGCTTCACCAGTGAGCAGGTGCATGAAAAGCCAGGAGGGAAAACAGGCAGGACAGCTGACCGGAACTGGCCAAAGGGATATTCCATACCATGGAATGCCATGTCCAGGACATAAACTAGGGGCAGTCAGCCGGGACAGGATGGGCAGTGGGTGAACAGTTGTATTGTGCATCCTTTGTTTCTCTTGGATTTTATTCCTCACTCTCTTTTGCACTGTTTTTTAAAATTATTGTTATCCCTCCAATATATACTCAGTATATAACTAACTCTATTCCAGCTGAAACCAGGACACTAACAAATTTGTAAATGGAGGTATGACTTAAAGCTGAATTCTTAGTGTGGAAATTGGTTCTTCTTCAGAAAGGGAAATTTGTTCTTCTCTATTTTTAATCAGTATTTTCCCATCAAAAATGCTAATGCTTTATTTCTTTCTGAAGTGCCCTGTGATGGTATCCAAAATACACTTGCCTTGGGCTTCTCTCCTGTTGCTCCTTCACCTAACAATCCAAAACTTCCATTCTTATAATGCCCTTTCCAGTCTCTTCAAATGAAATATCAAACCAACACTCGTATAAGGAACTAGTTCCTTTAAATATCTTTGAAATTTGACCCGTGGTAGTTATGCATGACTGTCAGCTAAGAAGTCACAATCTGAGCATGGATAAGTGTGCATGCACTGACAGTCTCCCATCCAGCTGGTCTCATGCCTTTCTGTAAGTTCTGAGCAGAACAACTAGGCTGCATTTGCAGAACAGGATGGGTAACACAAGGCACAGGTATACAACTCCCTGGCTAAGGGACCAGAGATTTTTTTTCTGATTTCGTATTTTTTTAGTACTTACTTGAAGTGAATTAATTACTGCACATCCTGCAGTACCTATAACTTGGCATACACAGCAACACAGGCATGCAAGGCACAGCAGCAGCAGTGAAACACAAACTGTATTTCCAGTGTATGCTCCAAGCCAGCACTGCACACAGGAACACAGAGAAATCTTCTACACAGACTTCTAAAATGTCCTAGACAAAAAGATGACTTCACATGCAGTGCCATGCAGACAACAGCTACAAAAAGTGATCTAGAATACATACATTTGCTGCAACTAAGAAAATAATCATACAGTGTGGCACATATCAGGACTGCCTACAATAGTATCTTACAGCCAAGAGCAAACAATGACAAAGCAAGATAACAAGGAAAAAAAAAACATGGTGCAGTGGTCAAGTTTAAAAATACAATCTGAAATTCATATCCATCCCAATGGAGGCCTTTCATTCTGCCTGTGGTGGACCGAAATGAGACTGTCATCATGAGCCATGCTCTGCAAAGACTGGTGACATTGTTTACGGAAAGCAATCCAGTATCAAGGAACACACCTTCAGATGCCTCATCCCTTTTCATTAACAGCACTCTGATAGTCTAGGTTGGGAGTTTTTTCCTGTTTTAAATCGTGGAAATTTATTTGCTAAGCTTCTTGGAGTGTTCTGCCACTTCAATACTCAAAAGTAAGGAAATACATTCTCTTTTTGCCTAGTGAGTGTTAAAATATTAACACTCTAGTTTGCTTTCTGCTTAAAGAATTTCTACACTTGTATTTTAAGAAGAAAGCACTGATGAAGTAATAAATTACTTTGGACGCTGTCTTTCCTATCTGTCTTGTGTCCAGTTTGTTAAAACTGAATTCTGGTTAGATATAAAAAAACCCCAAACAAAGAAAAAGCACACACAGAGAAAAAAAAAAAAAAACAAAGCAACAAACCCCCTGGATTTCGTAGACATACAGAAATGTGCAGCTGAGAGAAACTTGGATCCTACCCACATTGTCTTCTACACTTTGCCAATTCAGTTTGCAGCAAGCGAATATGTATTTTGTGAAATATTAGAAATCATCACAGGAAATTTTCCACTGTGATTTGTAAACTGATTGCTCCGCTTGCAATAAGTTGCCCAATCAGTTACAAAAAATTATCACAACATACACTAATGCTCAGACTCACAAATATTACCATACAGATTGCAATGACTCAAGTCAAAGAGCAATCTTAAGCACGTCCTTTAAAGACAGTGTTTAAACATCTTCTTCCCAAGGAGAGGTACTAACACTTAAAATGTTGAAAAGTCCAAGCTGCAGTGGATGGTTTGCAAAGGGATAAGACATCTTAAAGATAAAGTTGTGTTTTCCAAGTAAACAGTATTACCAGAATTCTATGGTTGTGGAAGACATGGACATTAAATGTGTGAAAGTTTAAAATAAAAGATTTAAAAGTCAACTGGATTCTCTTGAAAGGTTGGGGGTTTTTGAAAATAAAAATGTATATTGCCACCCCATAACTCAGTTAATGTTTTTGTATGGGCTTTTAGGGGGAAGGAAAAAAGGGAGGGGGGTAAAGATGTAGCAAGGGGAAGGGGTAAAGAGGGAAGGGGAAGAGAAAAGGAGAGGGGAGAGGAAGGAGGGAAAGAGGAAAGGGAAAGGGGAGAGTGGAGAAGGGTGAGTAGAGAAGGGTGAGTGGAGAAGGGAGAGGGGAGGGAGGGGATGAGAGAAGCCAGCAGAGCTCAAATGCTGCTTTCAGATACTTTAGTTTTTCACAAATCGAAAGTGCTTTCTGCAAAAAGAGCAGATATGGACAGCTTTCCAAGAGGTCTGATTGTATCATATGGTATCTCTGTTTTACGACACATTCAGCCTTCAGCTGAGGCAATTTAGACTTCCTCTTCCGATCAGCTGCTTTGTCCTCCACTGACTGTGAAATTCAGATTTGTGGTTAACTCAGTTCACATCTTTCTTGAAGGACACCATATTCCTACGGATTGCTCATGTGTCTGCCAATACTGTGGCAACAAGGCATCTGGGGACTTCTTCTCCAATTTTTGACTGACCATCACATAAAAAAAAAGAAATCAGTATTAAAAAAGTCCACACAGTGACTGAGCTTCTCAGTTTTGGAAATGAGATATAACTAAAACACTGACTATCCTTCAATCTGACTGTGTCATTAGACACACCAAGTATTACAGGTCTGTAAATGTAAAATGTTTCGTTTTCCTCACATATTCATGTGCTGTGATAAACCGTGAGATTCAGAACTACCTACTCATATCAACACGGTGTAAATTTCAATCTGTTCTTCGTCAAGTGAACCAGTCACACATACAGAATACAATAAAGAACCAATATTACATTCCATTTAAAAGTGATGGCCAAACATGACCTGTAAACGCTAGGAAGATCAATCTAATAATCAGCCTTCATTACCAGTAAGACAGCAGTTTCACCGAAACTTGAGCACATAAACTCCTGAAAAATAAAAAGCAGGGGGTGGAGGAGGTGGTGTGGTGATTGCTGGGGTTCTGTGTGCATTTTTGCACCCACCGATGTATATTCAGTCATGCACACACAGAAGAAAAAAAATCTAATCCAACCCTTAACTGAATTCCAGTCCAGTTGACCTTTAAATCAGTCTTGCACAGAATGAAAAGCTGTCCTTACAGAACTTCTTTGCTGTACCTTTGCTCACTGCAAAAGCCTTTTTGTGGACTTGACCACTGACAAAAAGCTATATGCTAATCAACAATATTTAACTCGAGATCTAAATGCTAGACTATCTCTAGCCAACACAGGAAGTGAAGCATTTCTACCTCTGCACCCAAAAGACCTCCTCTGTGAGGCTGCGAACAATGAACAGAGAGCTGTTTAGACATCAAAAAATGAGATATACCATTGGTTTACAATGGTTCAAATGAAAAGCATCAACTCTTTTCTCTCCTGTGGCTGTTAAACTCCTGCAGGGTTGAAAGGCAAGAATGTTTAATTTTCTAGCATATCAAACAACTGTAATATTTAAGCAGAACAGGAAAAGGGAGAAAGAAGACATTGGGGGGGGAGGGGCACAGGAAGAAATATTTCCAACATTCAGACAAGTGCCAGCATAACCACATTACATGCTTTAATTACACCAACGCTATAATTACAGTAACATTAGAGATAATGGAACGGCAATAAGAAATAGCCTTCATTTTCATGTTATATACAGCATGATTTTTTAAAGTAAAAATGATTTTAAATAAAATATAAACAGAGGAGTATTTTTAAACCAACATGCTGGATTTTAAGCAGAACATGCACTCCATTTCGATGACTTCTGTCCTTTTTACATTAAGATAAATTGTACTTGTAAATGCAAGCTGTGTGTGCACAATAAATACAGAACATGACCAAATACAGACCAGCTCCTTCTGGCATACCAAAAATTTAAATGCCAAACCCATTTTAAATAGATTATATTCCTTATAATCAGAGACATCAGGGATTCCTTATGTGGAGAAAAAAATAAACAAAAAACCCACAGTGGGAAGAAGGTGTCATATGCCTTTCGAAATGTGACACTAATGTCTTAACACTGACATGGCGTGCAAAAGCCTCCCAGAAGTTCTACTAGGTTTTTGCTATGCACGTGAGACCCTACTTTGGATATTTTCTTAGCATTTTCTCCCTTATGGAGCTGTTTTCTTGTAAATTCCCCTACAGAACACAAAGCCAATTTAGCAAAGCAATGCACAGTATGAGTACTCCAGATGCAAGATAACAACTGTGCAAATGTAAACTGCAAGCTGGGGACCGCTGCTGGTACCAAAACTGTCTGAGAGCAAAGCTCACCCTCGATATAGCAATGGAGCTATAATGCCTGTTACATTAGAAGCAAAGACAGTACAACCTGAATTTACAAATCTATTCTTTAATGCTGCCATTTCCATATGCTTTTCATTCTGCAAATTTGAACTGTCTCAGACGATAATTTTCCTGTGATGTGCATCTGCCCAATGCTCTTTGAGGTGAGAGCGGGGAAGCTCATTATTTCCAAGTCTCAACCCTCTCTTGCTACTCATCAAACAGGTCTTTAGGAAAGCAATCACCTCTGTATTAGCAGGTCAGATGAGGAGATACATTCCCATCGGTTTGCTGAGACCGTGGCAGACTCCAGTGGATTTCAAGATTACAACTCCTGCAGCAACTTGTGTACATGTATCTCAGGACAGGGTGGTGGTGGCAGGGGGGAGTACCAAGAACTGGTGGCTTTTTGCTTATCAGACTGATTTGAAAGAGTACCAGTACTAACAATTCACTATTTGTCTAAAAGAAGCTGGTAAAATTGCACATTTCATCTGTCAAAACTGGGAAGGATGCACTTTAGTAACACGAAATATAAAATAGAGCTTTAGAGTTTATCTTGTTGGTAACTCTTCCAGAGCACCGGGGAATGTGGTTTTAAAGTGGGTAATTATGTCAGAAGAAAGCCTAAAAGCCAAGATGATGTATCTTTCAAGAAGTAAAGCATGCACAAAGCACTTTCAATGCATCTGTATAAAAGCAGATCAGCTCATCCGTGGATTACACAGACTGGAAGAATCTTCCTAGCACGATACCACAAAGAGCATGAGGAGTCCTACAGCTAAGCACTCCTTAAATCTTCAAGCAGAACACAATGAAGGAGGATCTAAGGGCTGTCTGCTTACAGTCATCTGTCCTTCAGATCTGCAACCATGCAATAATCATGACCAATGGAATATTATTTACTGTATGTATAATGAAGTGGGCAGGACCAAACTCTAACTTGCAAAGTCTACACAGGCTCAGAAGGAAGTCAGAGCTACTACATCGGGGCTGGCTGACACCAGAGCAAACCACTGACAGGCAATGAAATTGCCAAAATTTACATCTCCACACTACTGAACATGAGGCTATTGCATCTCTATGTAACTGAAATACAGAAGTAAACAAACACAATGGTTATAAAGATTTACAGAATGCCACAAAGACAAATCTATTATAGATGGAACAGAGTGCATTGTCCTTAAAAATATTCCCATTGTTCTTGACACAAAATGAACAAGAGTAGCACTATCCCTAAGTCATCTCTATAACTGCATCAAGAGTACGAGGAAGACATTTTACCAATGTAGATACCATTCAGCTCAAGCCAGTCAAATAGTAAAATCAGGAAAACATGCACAAATTCTGATACATACCTGATCTATTAATCCTGTCAATTCTGTCCATGCTAGTAGCAGAGATTCTAATTCGAGGGCTACTCTGATTAGAGGATTCAGAGCCTCCATCAGCAAAGGAGTCTTCAAATGCAAAAAGTATTTCTTTCACACATTTGTGACAGACATTGTGCTGGCAGGGAAGGATCAGTGGATGGGTAAACAATTCCTTGCATGCTGGGCAGATAAGCTCTCTTTCAATACCCTTAATGGCAACCTTCATGATAGAAAGAGGGAGAAACAAGTATAAGCACAGGAAAACACGAGCCACCAAGACTTACAGCACTGCTCTATGTCACCAAACCCCACCTCTATAGAATAAATGCACACAGTTTTATTTGGTTTGAGGCACTTCTCCGGCTAAAACAAATCTCAATTAACATTTATAAAAGCACTGACAGCATTCATTTCAACTGAAGTGAGCACTGCCACCAGGCAAACTCAGTTCATCTTTAGGTCATGTCTGCATTGCAGGGGAGGAACGGAGGGGAGTAGTCTTAAATCCACTCAAGGACCTAGTGAAACGAATGCAACCATACTTCTTAACAATAGGAGTCCATATGTTTAGCTTGCTCGCTGGCTTACGAGAAGGGAGGAGAAAAAAAAAAAATTAAGTGTCAGGCTGGTTAAACAACAGGCTTTCCTGATGTGTAATTCACGTTTAAGGGCTGAAACGGTCTTGATTTCATTAGGGTAATAGCTCAGAGTCAGAAACATCATTTATTTATATGTTTATTTACGTGTTTATCTGCCGCACAAAGAGCCGCCTGTGGATCGGTGCGGCTCTTCAGTAATTCCGTGACCCCCGCGGCCGGCCCTGGCACCGCGCCCCGCCGCGCACCGGGTGCAGGGCGGGCACAGGCGGCGGCAGCGCAGCGCCCGCTCCGCCCGGCGCC
>VZRR01010024.1:25427-71004 GCA_013398015.1 Oreocharis arfaki | reverse complement strand
GGGGCGGGGCGGCCGCGCCCGCGGCAGCAGCCGCACAGCGGAGCTGTCCAGCCGCGCCCCGCGGGACACCGGCTCTTTGGCTGCTATTGTTTTGGTGCTTTTTCTCGCCAAGCGGCGCCGGAAATACCGCCCGTCCCGGCGGCCGGGTGTATTGAGTGCTTTCCCGCTCAGACCCTGTAATTGATCACCTCCTGTGGTACCCGTGTCATGAAATCGCTGAATCGTAGAACGGTTTGAGTTGGAAGGGATCTTGAAGATCACAGAATCACAGAATCAATCAGGTTGGAAAAGACCTCTCAGACCATCGAGTCCAATCTATGTCCTAGAGCCATCTTGTCAACTGGACCTTGGCACTAAGTGCCACATGCAGTCTTTCCTGGATTACTTCCACCTCCACCCCAGGCTTTGAAGAAATTCTCATGTCCGACCTAAATTTCCCCCAGCACAGCTTAAGATTGTGTCCTGTCATCCTAAACGTCGTATTCCAATCCTCCCACTGCGGCCAGGGACACCTTCCACAAGACCGGATTGCTCAAGCCCCCATTCAACCTGGCCTTGCTCCAGGAATGGAGCATCCACAGCTTCTCTGGGCAACCTGTGCCGATGTCTCACCACCCTCTCAGTGAAGAACTCCTTCCTAATGTCTAATCTAAACCTGCCCTCTCTAAGTTTGAATTCATTGCTCTTTTTACACCACGTGGCTGTGTAATAACACCTCTTCCTCTTTTTTGTAAGTCCACTTTAAGTACTGAAAGGCCACAATGACGTTTCCATGGAACCGTCTCTTCTCCGTGCCCAACAGTCCCAACGCTCTCAGCCTGTCTTCACAGGAGAGGTGCTGTAGCTCTCTAACCACTTTTGTAGCTCTCTTTTGGGCTCCCTCCGGCAGATCTGTGTCTGTCTTGTGCTGAGAATCACAGAGCTGGATGCAGTACTCCAGGTGGGGTGTCACAAAAGCAGAGAAGAGGGGGATAATCACCTCCTTCAGGGTGCTGGCCACACTTCTTTTGATGCAGCCCAGGATACAATTGGCTTTCTGGGCTGCAAGTGCCTTCTGTTGGCTCATACCCAACTTTTCATCCACGAGAACCCCCAAGTCCTTCTCCTCAGGGCTGCTCTCAATGACTTCTTTTCCCAGTCTGTAGTCGCATTTGGAGTTGTCCCAACCCAGGTGCAGCTGCTTGCACTCGCACTTGCTGAACTTCATAAGGTTCTCATGGGCCCAATTCTCAGGTTTGTCCAGGTCCCCCTGGATGGCATCCCTTCCTTCTGTTGTGTCAGCTGCACCACTCAGCTGTGTGCCATCTGCAGATTTGCTGAGGGTGCCCTGGATCTCACTGTCCATGTCATTTATAAAGGTACTGAAGAGCACCAGTCCCAGGAGAGAGCCCTGAGGGACACCACTCATCACTGGCCTTCACCTGGACACAGAGCTGTTGACCACAACTCTCTGGCCAATTCCTTATCCACTGAATAGTCCATACATCAAATCCATGTCTCTATATGGAGATAAGGATGCCATGTGGGACTGTGTCAAAGGCCTTACAGAAGTCATCTCTTGGTCTTCCCTCGTCAACTTTTGCACTCACCCCGTTACAGAAGGTGACCAGTTTGGTCAGGCACAATTTGCCCTAATTGAAGCTGTGCTGGCTGTCTCAGACCACCTCCTTGTTTTTCATGTGCCTTAGCATTTCTTCCATGAAGATCTGTTCCATGATCTTCCCAAGCACTGAGATAAGGCTCACAAGTGTGTAATTCCCCAGACCTTCCTTTATCCCCTTATTAAAAATAGGCACATTGTTTCCCCTTCTCCAGTCACTGGGAACTTTGCCTGACTGCCATGAGTTCTCAAGTATCATGCAAGAGGCATGCACCAGGCAGCTTTTGTGGCAGCTAGGACGAAAGAGAGATGGGGAAGTGGCTTTGACGGCCAGCACCTCCTACCCTCCCCTTACACCGTGTTTCCATTGGAAAAGGGGTAGCAAGTACTCTTTTCACCATCCACCAGAACAATCAAAAATACTTCTAAATTTCCAGCATCTTCAGGTTTTGGCAAGGGTGCAGACACAGCCATTGCAGTAGCAATAGTTACCGTAGCATTAGGCTAAGGGAGAAAAAACACCGGTTAGCGAGCTTGGAGTGAAAGCATACACTGTCCTCACGTTACACAGCTGGAGGAGGTTTAGTTAACTAAAATACATGAAGCCTGGGTTATGCGAATGATGAAACGTTGTCAGTTTGACAAACCCTAAATTTGACCTACTTGCCTATTTGAAGAAAAACATTAGGATAAAAAGCTCCCTTTTCCTCTCAAAACTACTTTCCATATGAGTCAATAAAACAAACATAGTTGAAATGTCTTACTTGGGCATTATTTGTACCTGGGTTCCAGTGGCCTGGACATGAAACTTGAATGGAAATTTACGCTCAGGAATCATGAAGACAGATGTGATTTTTCACATGTCCAGTACAAAAAGAATAATTTCCTACAGAAGACTTATAAAGATATTATTTAGTGTTTACTTTAGTAACCAGAATCATAGAAATACGGAGTACTGTGCTTGAAATTATTCTGATAATGCCAGTAAATGTACAGTATGTGTATTCAAACTGAAACACGTCACTTAACTGGGCAGGGGGGAGAACAGGTTGGGAAGGTCGTGTGTTGTCAGCCTTCCAACTATGTTTTGAATAGTGATTTGCAAGCCTCTGAATAAGTATATTACCTCTTAACCATCTCTACTATTCCCGGCTTTCCTGACGTTACAGGCAGGCAGCTTTTAATAAGCACTTGTCTGCACTAGCACACTCCCCACCACTGACACTGGATTGTGGTTGAGGCAGGGCCAAATAAACTATCAGCCTCAGACTAGAGCAAAGACCCCTTGGCTCTACAGCTGCCTTTGAAACAGTAGGAAGAAATTTTGTCTTTGGTGGCACAGCAAGGAAAACGATTCTGCACTTCATGGCAGAGGTGTAGATGCCAGGTGGGTGTTGCTAGTGCGGACAAACCCGGAGCACACATTTTCCCCTGTCCTCCTGCAGTCTCCACATGGACCACAGTGCCAACTACTGTTACTGCCAAGACTTGGGAATGATTCTTTGTTCAATCCCTTAATAGTTTGTTAAGGTATTATCTTGTTTGTGTACCTGTTTGCTCTGGCTTCAGGGTACTTTAGAGCAAGATTTTAATTACCACCTCCAGCACATTAAGATATTACATGGAAGAAAATGTCCTTGAAGGCCTCCAAAGGGCAAAACTCCCTCTTCTGCACTCACACCTTTTTACTAGCCTTTTGATCCTCCCCTTACCCAGGACTACTAAATTTGCAGTGCCAAAATTCTCATTAGCTTTAAGTACTGGGAGGACAAAGCAACAGCTAGGAATGACTGATACATTAAAAAGGTAAGAGCACAAACCAGTGTAAGAAAAGGCTCCTGTCCTTAGCTTCTGAAAAAGGGGTCAATAAGATCAGCGTGACTACAGAAGTCAGACCTACCCTTCTGCTTTGTTTCCAGCCAAAGATGTGCATCAAGTGGATGCACATCTATTCTGCTCACAAGGGCCTCCTTTTGCATGGACTAAAACCTGGGTAGTGTCTAAGTAGTTGTACATATCCTTCAAAATTCACCTCTGTCCCCTCAACAGACAGGGTCTGACCAGGAGTTACAGCATGCCCTGCACTCCCAAGACAGCAGAAGAAGACAGAAACTGGGATGGGTAGGTGTTGCCATCCTGTTTCCCCACCTCTACCTCAGGTTAAATGTGCTTATTAATTTAATGATTGATATGCAGAAATCTTCCAAGTGGTCATTTGCATTAACTTTCAATATAGTTTCAAGAAGCTTGCAGCACTGCTTTCCAACAAGCTGTAAAAATCCTACACTTGTTAAACAGTGCAGCTGCAGTCCTACAACATGAAAAAAGACAAGAGTGTCCCAAAGCACCAGGAAGGTTCTGCCAAAACCTCCCCTGCCTTCAGTAGGTCTTCAGACCAAAGCTTTTTGAGACATTTATTTTCATGCCGCTTTTGCAACCATGGCTTGAGATTGAGTCGGTTTCCTGCTGGTTTGCCTTCCTCTGACTGAAAATTTTAGAGCCAATGCATCAAAGTAGGGATATGCAGGAAGAGAACAGACCTTTTCCTGAGCTAGTATGACTGTCGTGGGGACTGAGCTCTCACACAGACACTTTTCTCCCTGTGTAATGTGTTTTCTTCCAGGATGTATTCAGAGGAGTGTTAGCCCACATCCTGCTCTCTCTAAATTGTCAGTGATGCAATTTGCTTCTCTACTTAGTCCTGAAAATTGAACCTAATGAAGATGACTTCTATTCACAGGATTTTCCCAGCCATGCAGGCTGAAAGATGTATTGTACCCTCATCCATAAGGCAGGAATTTATGCTGCCTGAGAGAAATGTGCCTGTTTTGGCTCAGGAAGAGAGGCTCAACTTTGTCTCTACAATGTTTGCCCTTCAGCTGTGTGACCCTGAAGAGTCATCAAGGATCTGTAGACCTTGGTTGTTTCAAAGTGAGCATAGCTGTGGCTTGAGGATCTCGTTATAAAACAAAAATATCAATCCCTAATCTCTTGGTTCTGGGCTGTTTGTCTTCTCTGCAGAGGTGTGCTACAGGCCCATAATCCTCAAGGCTGGACGGGTTTCCAAACAGATCCCATAACCTCATCAGCTGGACTGGACAAGTTCAGAAGGTCCCACATGCCACTGCTATGCACAGAGATCTGAGTCAATAAAAACTACGCTCGCTGAACTGCGAAAGTGGTGGGTCTGCAATCAGCCTTGGGTAGGATTTGTAGCTAGCCCATCTCAAAGTGTGCTAAATTGGCTCGGTGTATCTTCACTTTTTGACTTACTGCCACTTGTACAGTACACTGCTTCGGTTCCAGGACACCTGGAAAGCAGCAGAGGATTGAAGGAGCAGATACAGACAATAGTCCACACAGAGGGCTTTGCTCTTCCCCTCCATACATTGTAATCGCTTGCCAGCAAATGAAAGAATTATGAGAAAGCTTCCCAAAAATACACAACATTCAAATCAAAATATCTTCCAGCTCTGAATTAGGAGACAGTCCTACCTTTAAACAAATTATTACCGTTTAGCAGAAAGAAAATGTAAGTAAGTAAATCTATTTTTTAAATGATTTAGGATATGAACATTAAAAATTAAAACATTAAAAAAATTAGATGCTGTAAAAAAAATTAAAATTAAAAATCATTACATTTTAAAAAATTAAAAATCAGATTTGCAAGAAAATTAGTCAGAGCCTCAGTTTCTGACACCATAAAGATATGAATTAAAAAATAGTACAGTACAAATGGAACACATGGAGAGCCTTCTCTCCTTCACTTCAGACTGTAGATACCCCTGCAACAGAGGACAAAGCTGGCATCTCACCCTTGCCATGTCACATCCCATGTGCTGCTAGGTGCTTCAGGGAAACCACTGTTGGAGTGATGAGGACAAGTCTAAGATGTGGAAACACACCTTTGTCATAAAGGCTGACTAACCCAGCCAAGTAACTGATTAAAAGCTGCAAAGACAGGCAAATTGGATTTTAACTGCTCTTGACTGCTAGATTTCAAACTCAGACCTCTCTGAAGTACCTAACTTAATGCTGTTACCTGACATTGAACTCCAAGTTATCTTTACACACGCTTTCAACTGGAGTCACTTCTTTGTGAAAATACCCATCACAATATACACATAACCTGGCATGCTTTTGAATACTCTGTAAATAGAAGAAAATTGGTCTTAGAGGACTATTTTCCTAATAGGGACCCAAACCCCAGAGAACTACTTTCCTGAAGACAAGCAAGGAATATGTAAAGCCTTACATTTAGCGTGAGGAGCAGAACTTCAGTTTGGCTGAGTCAGGCAGCCCAGAGCCACCTGCCAGCCACCACAGTCAGTAGTAAATGCTGCATTTCCCCTCTCCAGCTCCTCATTGTAATTTTGGTTTGAACCCCTGTATAGCTCTATCCCTCACTGCCACCTGTGAGGCTAAAAAAAGCTGAAAATGCTACCACAAGAGAATTTTACGTTAGTCATTACATGAGATCCAGCAGAAGACAGGGACAGAAATCAGTGTCACCTGCAGGTTCCGTGTGGAGAGCATGCAGAACTTGAAATGCTCTTAAAATTATTTTTATGTATTTCTCATGTTCATGTCATATGGCTTTTAGGGCTTGTTTTCAGAAGTGTCTATTTCTCTAAATGCTTTTTTCTGCAGAATAGCTTTTAAAGCTGTTCCTTATGAACCACAAACTGTCAGCTTCTGCAAACCATGTGGAGTGTAAGGAATAGATAGTAAAACAAAGCAAACAAGTGAGGGAAGCAGCGAGAGGGAGGGCCTTGATTAAAAAATAGGGTATGCCAAGATCCCTATTTCAGTTAAATGAGGGGGTCGCAGGCGCCGTGTTGGTGTGATTAGCTTCCCTCTGAAACTCACATTGGTTTATATCAGCTTACTGATTTTATTCCGCTTACAGAAGAATACTCAAAAATGGTTTTACAAAACAGATGGCAAGTATTGGTATCATTTAGCCCAGCAGATATGATTGTTTCTTTACAGCATCTAAAAATTCTTTGAAGTTAGTACCACAAGAGAATCATATGCATTTTAAAAAAAGAAAACATACACCTCTGCAAGTAAAACCGTTTGAAGTGGAGTTTGTGTGAATAACTGGGATAAGAGTGTGTGTGTTTTGACTACTGCAAAAGTAAACTTACAGGGAAGAATTTGGAGGAGAGGTGGGGAAGAGGCAGGGTTGGAAGAAGCCTGACACGGTTTCTGGAATAACACATCATTTTGAGACAGTGTCCTTGCTGTGGTTTGAACTGAAATTTCAGAGTCCTGAAAGAAAGTCATACAATCTCCTTTGTACCAGTGACTCTGCTACAAAATGCAATTAGTTGTTAATCTATCTCTCAGGGGTATTTTGGAGTTCTCAGATGCTGCTGTGACATTTGTGACAGGTGCCATGGAGGCCCAGAATATCTCAGAGAATATTGGAGTGAGCCTAAACAGATGTTGTGGATATATGAATTACACAAGGACTGTCTTATTGGAGCTAAAAGTGCTACATTGCATCTTTCTGTTCTAGGTACGATGCGCAAGTTGTGTGTGTGAAGGGGAGTCATAGAATAATGAGTACAGATCATTAAAAGAGATAACAGGTTTTTGAAGTGACATTCCCCCGGGGAGAAGAGATATATAATGATTTGCCCTGTTTGAGAGGTCTGATGGGGGTTGCCAGCTAAGTGGAAAAACAGCATGCTTGCCAAAAGGGGTCATGTGCCCAGGGTCCAAGGGCTGATGCATCATACCTGCAGGGACCCTACATACTGAGAGGTGAGCATGCAAGTGTAAAGTATTCTTATTGCATCCTGGTTTGCTAATAGTTCTTTGTTCAGTGAAAGCCAGATGCTTAGCAGTTAACTCAGAGAATGTTAATGCTTCCAGGCTTTGTTTCAAAAGCTTTATTGACGGGGGGAAATGGGAAAGGGAAAAGTGGAGTGCTGGAACCTCTAAGCAGCAATACCCTGATCCCAAGCAAATACAGTTTGCCATGCAGAATAGTCCTTTTACAGGCATGATTTATGTCATGTGAGAAAGCAGTTTAATTATCCCAGCAGAATACCTCCAAGCTGCTGGATAACATCAATAAATTACAAAGAGGCGGTAATCTAAAACCCTGGTCTGAAGGTTCAAAAAGTGTGAAAGGAAAATGTGGAGAGCAAAAGGTCTCAGAGCTGGGCATTGGAGAGGCTCGAGCAGTGAGCCCACTCACCACTATGGAAAGTCTGTGGTGGTCACACAGCTGATACTGCCCCCCTTTTCTTCATGCACATCAAATGTCTGTGATGATAGGACTCGGCAATGTCACTGTCTATGTATAAACAACAGCACTGTTTGTAATAAACATGCATATTTCACACTACTGTGCCAGCTCTGCTGTCTATCGAGCCATATGCTCTTGTACAGGGTGTCTGATTAGAGTACAAACTGCTTAACTGTGGAATAAGGGGTGGATATCCCACCCCATTGCAGGGACAGTCCAGGAAGAAGGAGTTTCTGGCCTGAAACACTTTATGATTTTGTTTGTTGTGTAAACAAGACTGAATTTTCCTTTAAAGCCCTGGCATGATTACTCCCAGGCAAGGAGAAGCAGAAAATCACCCAGGACACTCCTCACTCACCTGCTCTAAAGGTTCTTCCAGAACCTTTAGAAGAAGGAATGGAGGAGAGGGAGAGGGAGAAAGACGTGCACAAAAAACTGGCTGTGAAGGCAGCCTTTGGAGATATGCTGGAAGGTCATCAGGATGAGTCTGGAACAAACAATATTTCCAATAGCGCCATTATTTGCCACACTTTTTTTGTGTGTTTAAAAATATTGTGGCTGTTTCTTTTTTAAAAAAAACACCTCACCTGAATCTTTGATGCTCCCTGGTTTTCACACGTGTCAGCAGCTAAACAGCACAAGAAGTTGAGTTCCCTCCTTTTTTTTTTTTTCTCTACAAAACGCGCACGCAAGTTTCCCTCGAAATGCTTGCCTACTCTGAATCAGTGCCTGGGGGAGACACTTCCCTCTCCAGCGCTGCCCGCAGCCGGTGGCTAGCAGCAGCAGCAGCAGCAGCCCGCGGGGCAGGGCGCATCCCGTCCCCGCGCTGGACGGGGCATCCCGCAGCACACGGAGCAGGAGCAGGGCTGCAAAGGCGGCAGGTGCCCGCCCAGCTCTGCTGGGCTGAGGGACACTTCGCAGGGAAATTATTTTTTAACTTTTTCTCCTCGTAGCCTCGGCAAATATGAGTGGAACCTCCAGAGTACATCAGCTGTAAAGACGAGCCATTCCTGCCCTCAGGTTCCCCTAAAAAGCCCCGACAAACCATTTGCGAAGGGAGCCGTCTCTCCCCACGGGCGCTGCCTCCCCGCCCGGCGGTGTCCCGAGGGTGCCGTCCTTACCTTGTCCCTCTTCAGCAGCTCCAAGATGTAGCTGAACCGGGTGCTGTCCGCGGCCCCCTCCATGGCCCCGCGCTCCCGGCGGGATCACGCCGTCCCTGCGCTCCTGTCGCGCCCGCCGCGCAGCCCGGTCCTGTGCGCTCCGGGGGAGGGCCGTGGTGGTGCGACAGATGCTCTGCCCGCCCACCCGCTCACGGGACACAGGACGCTCCTGAAAACCTCTCATCCTGCAGGGTCGCAGCAGGACTGCCAGGCACCTGGAGGTGCCCAGGAGCACCGCCTCTGCTCAGATGCTGCGGCCGCGAGAGCCGTGCTAAAGCTGGCAAAGTTACACCTACTGGTGGTCTCATCAAATCTGAGTGCTACTGTATCAATCACTGAGCCCGTGGCACTGGGCTGATGCTGGTGCATGCCCGCCAGGGCAGCACCCAAGGTGGGCAGGCCTGTTTCCAAAGCACAGCTTGCAGTGGATGTATGCTGAGGAGCAGCATCATGCAATTGTTCCCAGGCTCCATCTGGTTTTCTTAAATTCTAAGCTTTTATTTAGGTGAAAAATTGTGTCTAAACAGAGAACACCTAGTAATGTACATAATTGTATGTATGATCCGTTTCATATGCTAACACTTGTCTGGCGGTGTGTTTGTGGGGTAACTCAAAGAGGAGGAAATCCTTCCTTTTCTTCATCCCAGGCCCACTGCTGCCTCTAGGGATGAGATGGATACAACATGCCTGTATACAACTGCGGCAGAAAAACTGGTCCCAGCAACTCAAGTACCCTCCTCTGCTTGATGAAGGCAACACTCAGTCCCACTGAAATGTTGACACCAGGCAGGAGGACCAGTTAGCAGGTGAGGCACTGCACAGCCACCCAGACACAGTGGGCAAGGGGGTTCCACAGGCCAGCTGGGGAATGGTGTTTGAGATGTGGCAGACATCACATTTCTGCTCCGTGCCTGTCCCCACTCCAAGCCTTATATACACCTTGCTTCTGGTAGAGGAACTGGAGTTCACTTCAGCCAGCAGCTGGCTCATTTCTTCCTGTTTTGGAGTCAAACTTCCCCAAACCCAATGGTCCCAGCTGCCTCCAAGACCTGGGGGGGAGGGACAGGTGAATGGCCAGCCCACTGCTGTCTCACCAGTTCTGTTCCAAACTGAGAGGTGGAAGGTGACAAGCCCTTCTTATGCCATAGCTATCAGGTAGCCCATGGAGCACATCACCCCTGTGTGGTGAAAACACACCAAAGAGTATTTTATAACAGTATAATGTATCCCCTCAGAGGCTGCATTTCCTAAGATATTGATATAGTAGTAATGCTATCTCAAATTCTCTCTACAGGTTACTCACTGAAACAGTATATCCTTCCTTTCTCGGGAAACGGGACTCATGAATAGCTCGAGACTTTTCTGTTACGAGATATTGTACAATTATATATATCAAATGACTCATTAATCAAATAGCTCATTATTATGATATAGACAGGCTTTCAGTGCTCCACTTCTTGCTTTTGTGCAAACAGCCCAGGAATAAACAATGGGCAGTGGCATTTGGGACAGTCAGATGTCATCACCCACACAGCTGAGAAGTCTTCCATGTATGATTTAGCTCAGTGTGAGATGTTTTGCTTCCTGGTCTGATTTCAGCTCAACAAATGGCAGTCATGTAGGAAATTTTCACTGCTGTAATTTCTTTGTGTCAGCATGGAGTGCTGGCAGAGAGCAGAACTGGCTGAGGCTGGGACAAGGGGCTGCCTGAAGGAATACCTTGCTCCTCCCAAGCTGCTCAAGTCCAGTAGTCATCTGCGGGAAACAATGCTGATGGTGGCCTCAGCAACAGCGGCACTCCTGCACCAAGGAAGGTTGTACCATGATACTGGTGTGAATCCCCAAATGATAACCAGCACCAAGAGCAAACATACCTTTGACCCTACTGCTCTGTAATGACAGGCTGTGTGAACAGCCAGGAAATTTACAACCCTTTATGCTCCCCAGTGCAAGCTGTTTACTCCATTGGAGACCTTTCAGCAGAAGGCACCGCCTGCACCTGAATCTCACCACAGATTTGTCCTGTGTGTGTTGAGCAACCCCCAACAGCTATCTGCCAAAGTCTCTGAGACAGAGTCTTCTCCGGTGCATGCACCAAGGATCTGCTCCAAACCAAGAGTTTTGTCTTGTGTTCTTCAGTGACAAACCACACCAGTATTTTGAACCACATGCTCTGAATTTCTGGCTGCTATCTCATGATTTTTTTTTCTTCAACAGTTACTTGGATTTTGGTTGTGGGTTTGTTTTTTTTACTTCCGTTTCTGTCAAATGTTGTAGATTATGGTCAGCCTGGGCTTCAATTCAAGGACTTAGGACAAAAAAGGATGATTCCTTGTTCTTCTTCCTTCTCCTCCTCATGTCCCACTTCCATAAATTGATAAATGTAAATGTAAATGTAAAGAGATGTAAATGTAGCTCAAGTCATGAAATCAGCCAGGGAAAGAAGGATACAGGAGAAGATGGAAGAAGCTGATGCTTCTTTCATGATCTCTTCCTGGGGTGGTTTTATTTCAGGATTAGCTCTGTTAGCACTCCAGGTTCAGATGGCTGCCAATGATAGTTAAGCATGAGGAAGCCACAAACAACTTTTGCATTGATTTCACAGCTCCAGCAATGGCATCCTCCCAAGCAGCTCTAGCCAGGATGATTCTGGCCCCTGTATGATAGTGCTTTCTGCCATCAGCCCTGAAGAAAAGTGTTTTTCTGCAAGTCCAGCAAGCCTGAGCAGAGCCTTAAGGACAGTTCAGCATAACTCACACAAGCTCTCTCCATATATCCAGACTAGCAAGGAATTTGGGACTATCCTCTGCAGAACATATTGATTCCTGTAGCCATTCTGAGGGCTCCTGTTTCCTTCCCCTTGGATAGGAGACAATTTGTGCTAGCCTTTGTCTTGAGTGGCGGAAGGCTGACAGTGGAATGTGAAGGCCGTAGACAGATGGAGAAGCTTCATGTTGCAGCTGGTGGCCCAGGGACTTTCACCCCTCTTGGTAACCGATGGCTGTGTTTTACACAACCTTTACTGAGGTGGGCTGGGTGTCAGAAATAGCCGGGAGCTCCTCACCTGTTCCACATAAATCCAAGATAAGAAATTGCTTTTCACACTTTTCCTTCTTTTGTTTCGCCTCTACACCAGTTTCTTCCTGAGGAACCAGGATGTCTGAAAATCAATTCAAACCTTCTGTTGTCATGAAATTATCTAAGAATATGTCACATTATGTTAAAATGAAACATGTAGGATCACATTTGTTTTCTGTTACCTAAACTTGAAGCAGGTCTCCAAAAAAACAAGGATTCCAATCAGATTACCAAATTATATAAACTAATTTGTATAATTTTATATCAGTGGAAAAACTGGTCCTGTATTACAATCCTGAAATGCCATGCAACACAGGGTTCTGTTGTGGCATGTTGGTACACAGATTAAAACACAAAGGAAGTTTGTATTCCCTGACCGGTGAATTATGTTGATTCTCCCAGGACAACGACGACAGCTCTAGATTTTCTCTTTGATCTCCTTCTTTGTCTTAGTTGACTTCTAAACTGAATCTGAGCAGTGAAGTCTACTCAGGTTCTTTTGTCTTTCTGTTGCCCTAGGACTATGAGGTGTTTTCCCATTTCCATTGCACAGGGCATCCAGACAAGCACACACCTTCAGCAGCTGTCTAATACCATGGTGGGGCAGGTCTTCTCCCACTGTGCCTCTCTAAACCACCACACTTGAACTGGTTGGCTGTCATCACCTGAGGAAATCTACTTCAAGGGTGTTTGAAACCAGTTGCAGGGGGTCACATTGTTAAGGGCTGGCACAAAAAATTCAGTACAGAGGAGAGAAAAAGCACTTCCATTTTATAATATGCCAGGGGCAAATGGATCTTTGTAGACGTACTTGCATTTCAGGCAACTCTGTCACTGAGCAATGGAGATGCAAGAAAGGTGATGTTAAAGGTAGTAGAAAACTGTGCTGGTATTCAGCATGAAATGCTTCACTCTTGAATTGTACATGTGAGCAAACATTTGAAATAATGAAAAAAACACCTCTGAAATGTAAGTGTGCATGCCTCTGGTAAAGCCTGTGACCTGCTTTTATTCTCTGAACAGCATTGAGAGGCCTGCATCCAGCTTGAGTAATATGAAAGAGAATCCATGTGAATAGTTTATGAATTTTGTATAAACTCCTTCCTTCCGCGCGGAGTGATGTAGATGTGAACTGTCACTGGCAGAAAAGAAATTGCCATGAAACAGATGAGACCTTCTGATGGCTGGAAAGGGGTTGCAAGCAGGACAAATGAGACCAAACTGTTTCAAAGATCACAGTATTTGCAGGCAGACCTAAACCTCTCCCTGCAATAAACCCCAAATCTACAGTTTTTCTTGGCACCACAGGGGCATTTTTTTACCTGCATTTTTTCCCCACTTGTGTTGCTCTGGGGTAAACAGAGGAGCAAAAGTCTCTGGAGTCTTTTCACAAGCAGTCAGAAAACTGCCTGCTTCTGCATCTCTTCCACATTTTAACTGAGGTCATTCTCAAGATGGCCAACTCCTGCACCTTCACCCTGACAACCATGTTAATAGATTCCACTCAGGGTTCAGACTTAGCCCGGGATCCCCAGATCTCTCACGTGATGCAGCTGCCAAATCACATCTTCACTTTCTCCTGGAGAATTTGATTTTTACCCTTTCAATATCTTCAGACTTTCTTAGTGATCTAATTTTTATCCCCCATCACCACAGACTGAAATGGGGTTTTATTTATTTTTACATACTTCATTCTGATAGAAACTGTCAAAATCATGAAGGTCACTAAACACATAAGACTTAATATGGCCGATAAACAACAGGAGATACTGAAGCAGTTCTGCTGCTGCTCTGTGGCTAACACTACATACTTGGCTGCAAATGGCCAGAAGAAAGATTCTCACCCTTTGCCTGTACCTTGTGTTTCCCTTGCTTCTGGCTGTAAGTCCTCAGGCACAGGCAAATGTAATAAAATTAAAAAGTGAATTCCAAATCCATGATGTATTGGAGCCAGATATTTTTTCCTGCTGTACTCAGACCTTTCTGACACTACAGATACCTAGACCTTTTGTGTTGCTCCCTTTAAAGACCTTCACTCAAGTTCCATTAAGACATTCATTCAGTATTTTTGAGACACAAACACACAAAATACAGAGAGAAAACTGAAACTGCACTGTTTGAAAAATTACCTTTATGTATGATTTCCTCCCAGCCTGTCCCATGTGACACTAGCAGAGTATCACTTGCCCCTGGGAACAAGCTCATTTAAAAAATATGGGCTAAGTATGTAGACTACTATTAATATTTAATGTACTGAGTATGTTATTAGATATTTATGAGGAATAAGCTAAAGTACATAATTATGCATACCATGAATATATCATGTAATTGCCACTTTTTGTTGCAACTACAATTAATCAAGTTTGACAATACAAAGAGAATTTGGGGTATCTAGAGTTTTAACAAGTATTAATTGAGCAAAACACAGCAAGCTTGAGTCTATTAATTTACTGATTCTATTCAGTTACTTGAAAGAATGTGTCTAATGAAGAAAGAGACATGCAAATCAGAGAAAGATAAGGGAAAGATGAGCACTGGTGAGATCTGCATGCAAATGTTGTCATGTATGTTTTAGTAATTTTGTGTGTTTTGCAAAAGGGGCAGGTCTGTAACTGTGAAGGCTCTGAAGAATGAAGCAGAGACATGAAAGCATTTTAGGCTCAGCTGGCCTTCAGAGACTATTACACCCTTTTACAAAGCCTGTCCAATTCATGCCTTCAAGGTTTAAATGTGTCAGCTGGGCTCCTGCACTTTTCTTTCAGCTTAACTACACCAGGATTAGGTTTGACTTAACTTTCCTTTTTCAAAATGGCATGCTGTGCTCCTGCAATGAAATTCATCCCCTGCATTTACCCAGGGGTTAATGAAGTCTTTAATCCCCTCTAAAGGTGGCTTAAACTCCCTGCAGATTGCCTTTGCACAGAGCAAGGCAGATGCAGACCCCACTGTGCCCAAGGGCTGACCCTCCCAGCGTCTCACAGCTCCAGAACAAGCCTGCCCCTTTACCTGCGTGCCCACCAGGCATCTGAGGCTCTCCAGACACTCCACACCAGTAACTCCACTTAACACCAGTATCCAGTTGGGATCAGCGTTTAGGCATCTGTCATGCTCCTGCAGGGGTCATGACATCTGTCACCTGCCTGCAGGAGCACTGACTCTGCTGCCTCTGGGCAGGCAGCACTGCACTGATGAGAGTTCCTGTGCCTCCTTCCTCCTCTGAAGGATGACAAAGGCACTGGTGACCTGTCAAAGAAAAACTGGCTCAAAAAAAGTTGGCTTATGTATGTAAAGGGATGTGCATCACAAAGCAAGAGGCCAGAAATGTCACTTAGGGCAGTTTGTCTGAAATCACTACAAAGCAAATTGTTCCCTGTGGTGTTAATAAAGAGCCAAGGGTGGAGCACAGTGACACTCCTGCTCCTTGGTCCCGTTGTGTGGAGCGTGGAAAGGATCTGGGGCATAAATTTGTCCTGGATCTGAGATGGATGCTAAGGCTGGCCAGCAGTATTTTAGGTCCAAACCCCCAAATCCTGGCTCTGCCTGGCTCCCCCTGTGTGTTGCAGTGCGGGGCAAACAGAGCACCCAGAGGTGCAGAACCACAGGATGCAGAAGCAGAGAGCTGCAGCTCTGAGTGCTGTCCCACAGAAACCACAGTGCAAAGTGAGCAGTTGCCAGCCTTGCTGGTTGAGCTTGGTTGCCTTCATCTCATGGGTCACAGGCAGAAGCACAGTCCCTCATGATGTGATTCCTTGCCCATGTGCCCACAAACACTTACGCACTGTTCTGGAGTTTCTAGAAAACGAAATCTCCCTGGATGCCCATGCAAATTTATTTTCATTCCTTGGACTTCTACAGACTGCTTGGCAACTTCAGCAGTTCTCATCAGCATACTTGAAAAGGCCTCCCTGATGCAGCAGCCTGAGTGGAACAGACTTCCCTCCAATTCAGTTAGAACACACTAAACCCACAGAGGCACACTCACTTTGCCTCGCCGTGGAAAGTCAAATGCATGTTAGTATTCCAAGGGTGACCCCTCTCAGTGTCCTCCCCAAATAACTTGTCAGACAAGGATTTCAAAGTGGTTAAAGATAGACTAACTCCAACTAGTTTGGAATATTGCATTATTTGTTGTATTTTTATGTTGCCCTGGTTTTTCACTGCATGCCTTGTTCGCGTTAGCAGTGAAGGACTTTCTCATAAGTTGTAAGATAAACAATGCTCATGTTTTTGTAACGAATCTTTTCTAGGCTGTACTTTCAGAATTGTTTTGCATTTCTTCTCCGGAGGCGGAGGAAGGTGATGAACTGAATTTATATCTTATCAATTTGGAGAGGCTTTACCTCTTCATCTAATTGTTGATTATCTGTACATATGTATGTAAGTGTGAAAATAAACGAGGGGCCAAGCTTTTGCCCGTTGGCCCGAAACCTTGGCGTGTGAATGAAACCTGCGTCCATGCCTGATTGTTAGTGTCGATCCGCGACATTTTTACTGCATCTATGTTGAACTGAGGTGTATAAAATGTTGGCAAAATGGATATTTTATCCTGGTTTTTTTGTTTGTTTGTTTGTTTGTTTGTTTGTTACCATCTGTTTAAAGCAAACAAGGATAGTCTGTTCCTGACTGACAGCAGTAGATGAGCAGAAGTGTTTAGGCTAGAGCTGTCCAAACCATAAGAAAAACAACATCTAAAGTGCCTGAATCTTCATTTGCCAGTGTTTCCAGAGCACAGAACTTCACTGGAGTGACTACATCAGGGCATTTACTTACTGAAAAAAAAGGCTTTCTTTACATCTCTGTTCACTCCAAATCTGGCTAGCATCAAAAAGCACCAGAAAGCTCAGTTTGTTCTGACAGGACAAGTGGTCTGTGGGTAGCTGGAGTAGGCTGGGCAGCCAGTAAGGGGATGGGAGGGGGGTCCAGTCCAGACTATCAGATCAACAGCTGCTGCAGAATTTAATTTCCTTTTATAGAAGGGAAACTGTGGGAACTGCTGTTCTCTGCAGTTGGTGGAGCCTTTGGCTTAAAAAACTGCCCTCCCTGGGGAACAGACGCTACGTAACATCTCAAATGCCTGCGTGTTTGCTCAGGTTTCTGCTGCAGCCAAAAACAGTGTGCTTGTGTTTGCTTTGTGAAGGGACCTGTGAAGCCTCCCTTTTCCATGGCTTCTGGACCATGACTCAGAATCACAGGAGATGAGAAAGCCTGCAGCAGTCCCGAGAGGTTACAGGCAGATGGTAAGGGAAATGCAGCATTAGGACCATCCAGGGACAGGAGGAACGTGCCAGGAGCCTACCTGCTGCTATGGGGTGAGGCAGAGCGCGGGCTCGGGTGCTTTACCAGGTCTGTGCTGGTGGCCCCTGAGCTCAGGAGCATGCCCACAGCTGTCACAGGGCTGGGGAACAGCTTTCCCATCAATAGCCACCATTCCCAACTCGTGCTCAGAGCTGGCAACTCCCATCAGCAGGAGGAGTGTGCATCCTGGGCAGAGTAAATGTACGCCTCTGCTCTTCCCTCATTCCCATGTTTAATAAAAACTAGGATAAACCAGGGCTGGCAGAAGGGAAGGGGACAGGACTTGCCTTACAGCCAGGGAAGCTCACCTTGTTAATGCAGTGAGCACCTTCTCTTTAGACGCCCACCATCCCAGTCCTCACTTGTACCAGCAGCTCCTCATTCTGTAGAAGGAAGTTGCTTGAGGCTGGAGTCTTTTCAGGCTGAAAACAGATGTCAAGGCATGTAGCCACTGGAAAAGAATGGTGGTAGTAGCAGTATGCCTGGTCTGCACAGGAAGCTATCTATAGCAACTGGGAAGTCACAGAGGGCATGTTATCACTGCCTTGCAGGACTCATTCTGGCCACTTACAGGGAGTTATATATAGAGCCATACACAAAAATACAGAAGAGCCCTGTGCCTGTGTTGGAAAGCCTCATCAGGACTTCTCTTGGGCAGACTCCTGCCCTTGGCCTCACCAGAAAACTGCACATTTCAGAGGATATTTTGGAAGGATGCTGGACAGCGAGTGCCTCCCAAAGACAGCTGATCTGTAAAGTAAAAGCGTACAGACCAGAGTGCATGCATGCCCAGTCGATCTAGGATTTCTGATTTCCTCTGAAGTATTTTTGTGCTATTTATGGAAACTTTCCCCTCACCCCGCCTTCCCATCTATGTACCTCACAGAATGGCTCTACAATAAACCATCCCACCAGAGCACAACTCTCCTTGGTTTAAGAATTCACAGGCTGGGGCTTTGGGGAGGTGGGGATGGTGTTAAAAAAAAAATATTGAAGTGGAACTAAAGAACTGTAAGAAATAGTCCAGGAGGGTCCTTAAGAACCCACCAAAGTGCCCCAAGGCAGGATGAACTGTCCCTACACCATGCCCAACAGCTCTTAATCTAACCTGCTGTGAAAGAGTACCCCTGACAAATGCTCCCTGGCCAGCAGGTTTACACAGATGATGCCTTTCCACATGATACTTCACCACAATGAGTCTGAATTTAAAGAAGGCTTTAATGATAAAATAAGCAGAATGGATGTTGGGGCAGAGATTAAAATGCAATTTGGCCAAGGGAGCTTATTTTAGTAAGGCTTGGCTGTAATTTAAAGGTTGTTAAACGAAGACTTCTGGACAGTACAACAGCAAATAAATATAGCTCTGTGCTTAGGGAAACCTTTAAATTAACCAAAGGCAGCATGCAATTTCAACAGAAGTCTTGCATATTTAGCTTTCTAGGCAGCACAAGCACCGCTGTTGTCCCACAAGCACTCAGGAATGGTGACAAACCACAGAAAAACTTGCTTTGACTTCTGTAATTTTCACTTTAAATTTTCCTTTTGCAGCCTTCACATAAAAGGGTAAGGCAGGATCCTCCCTCCCAGGGTGAGGCAGAGCCTTTGTCTCACGTGCTGCAGCAGAGGGAACACAGGGAGAGCTCTGGATGGAAGCCCAGGGTGGATCTTGCTGAAACAGTGCCACAAAAGCCTCCATGCTGTCTCAGATTGAGCATCCAAAGCAGTTGCTTAACTAGTGTACAGGTGTGGTGGTTGATCTGGGCTGGGTGCCCAGGTGCCTACCAAGCTGCTCTATCACTCCTTCCCAGCTGGACAGGAGAGAGAAAATAAGATTGAAAAGGACTCATAGGTTCATACAAGGCAGTTTACTAAAGCAAACGTGAAAGTTCGCGAATGTACAAGCAAAGAGAAAAAAAAAAGCTTTATTATTTACTTCCCACTGGAAAGCGATGTCCAGCCACTTCCTGGTAACAGGGCTTCAGCACCTGGAGTGGTTGCTCCAGAAGGCAAGCACTGTAAATAAAAAATGTCCCCCTTCCTCCTCCTTTTCTTAGCTTTTATGTCTGAGCTGATGCCATACACTATGGAATATCCCTTGGGTCAGTTCAGGTCAGTTGGCATGGTTGTGTCCCCTCCCAGAATCTTGCCCAGCCCCATCCTACTGATGGGGTGGCAGGAATGCTGAGGAGACAGTGCTGATGGTGTGCCAGCACTGACCAGCAGCAACCAGAGCAGCACTGTGTTATCAGCACCTTTCCAGCTACCAGGGCAAAGCACAGCACTGTGAAGGCTGCTACAGGAAGTGAACTCAGCCAGACTCAATAGAGCAGGGTGGCTCCCGTGCCTCGTACTAGGGCCTGGTTATCATCACTGTTACAAGATAACAGGGAAGCCACTTTGGCAAGCAGGCTAAAATTGTCAAAACACAGTGGCCACATTCAGATCTCCCTTCTTGCATTTGTGAATTTAATATAAACAACTTATCTGGCAAATTGAAAGCTCTTTCCTTAACATTTCTAACCCTCAAAGCGAGAGTGTGCAGATTGTTATCACACAGATTTTCTCTTCCTCGATGAATTTTCTCTTTTTACTTCAAATCAGGACTATATTCTTCCTCAAAATTCGTCTTGTTCTCCAGTGGTGGCCTGTTCAGTCCCATTTCCAAGTACAGAGCCTGTACCTGCAGATAGACATTTTAAAGGATGCCAGTCTCACCTTGGTGGAAGGCAAGATCATGGAGCAAACCCTCCTAGAAACTATGCTAAAGCATGTGGAAAATGAGTAGGTGATTTGTGGCAGCCAGCATGGGTGAGGGCAAATCATGCCTGACAATTTTGGTGCCCTTCTAAAATGGGCTTACATTGATGGATGTAGAAAGGGAAACTGACACCATATACGTGGACTTGTGTAAAGCCTTTGACACTGTCCCATATGAAATCCTTGCTCTAAACTGGAGAGAGTGGACCACTTGATGGAGAAGGAATAGGCTGTATGGTCTCACTCAGAAGAGTTGTGGTCAACACTGCATGTCCAAGCAGAGACCAGCGATGAGCAGCCTTGCTCAGGGGCTGGTTTGGGACTGGCGCTGCTCCACGTCCCTGTGGGCGGCAGGGACAGTGGGACTGAGTGCACCCTCAGCAAGTGTGCCAATGACACTGAGCTGCATGGTGCTGCCCACACTCTGGAGGGAAGGAATGGCATCCAGAGGAACATGGACAGGCTTGGGAAGGGGGCTTGTGCAGACCTCAAGAAGTTTAGTACAGCCAAGTGCAAGGTCATGGATTGAGAGAAGCCCAGCGCAGAAGGGCTTGGGGGTGCTGGTGAGTGAGAGGCTGGACATGACCCAGCAATGAGCACTCACAGCCCAGAGAGCCTAACATGTCCTGGCTGCATCCAAAACAGCGTGGGCAGCAGGGGAGGGAGGGGATTCTGCCCCTCTTCTCTGTTCTAGTGAGATCCTATATGGAGTGCTGTGTCCAGCTCTGGGATCCTCAATGTAAGTAGGACACCGGCCTTTTGGAGTGCATCCAGAGGAGGCCATGAAGATGACGAGGGGGCTGTTTGGCCTGGGAAGGAGAAGGCTCCAGGGAGACCTCATAGCACCTTCCAGTGTCCGAAGGGACCCTACAAAAAAGTTGGAGAGGGACTTTTTACAAGGGCATGTAATGACAGGACAAGGGGGAATGGCTTAAAACTGAGAGAGTAGATTTAGATTAGATATGAGGAAGAAATTCTTCACTGTGAGGGTAGTGAGGCACTGGGAACAGGTTTGCTCAGTGAAGTTGTGAATGCCCTATCCCTGGAAGTGGTCAAATCCAGGCTGAACAACCTGATCTGGCAGGAGGTCTCCCTGCCCACAGCAGGGAGGGTTGGAATGGATGATCTTTAAGGTCCCTTCTAACCCAAACCACTCTATGATTCCATGTCCTCACAATGTAGTTATCAAACAAGGCACTTTTCCAGAGCCTCAAAAATAAAGCAGTAGTGTCAGGGCTTGCTGCCTTTGGTGGGTTCAGCTTGAAAACCTTTGGAGGATGTCATTCTCTGTGCCCTCGGGAAGACAGCTCCTCACCCAGAACATCCAACTTGGAAAAAAGGACATGGCAAGAGCTACAGTTCAAAAGAAATTAGAGAGTTTTCCCTCAGTTTCCCAACAATTCATTGATTTTTATTAAACTCAGAAACTAATCAGGCAAATAGAGACCAGGAACACAAAAGCTTTAAAATGGTGAACAGAAAGTGTAAATCTACAACACACTGTAACCACTCAGTGGAGTAATTTAATAACCATTTAGTATAAAGATGTTGAGACTTTCTTCTTTTTCACCCAGTGTTGCCTGAAATGAGGAGAACTTGTTAAGTGGTCTTTTCTTGCAAGAGCAAAAAAGGATTTTCAGAACCACCACAGTGTTTAACATCAACCCAAACAGACCAATAATCTCATTCAACTGATGAATTTTGGAGATGCCTGAAATTTTAGTTGCAGCAATAGCATCTTCTTACCTAGGCCCTCTCTGCTTCTCATCCATGTCGTGACATCTCTTTCACCTCCACAGGGACACTGATAGCAGAGTTTCTCCAAAATGCCAGGAGATGGGCTGTCCACAAAGGCTTTGACTCTGGAAACCACTGTTTCTTCACTCCTACACTAGGCAACCCCATACTGAATGGCTTTCTCGGTACAAAGTTGAAATATATTTTTCAGGGAACACAACAGTTTCTACTGAGTATTTAATTTTTATACTGCCATACATGGAGAAAGCACATTCGATGTAGCTTCTTCAGCTCCTCTCAGGTTGTCTTTTACCTTGGGCATTAGAGCATGGGGCAAGGTACTCTTAGTATGTGCTTCAGCATACATATTTCAGGTATTTCTGCAATGCCCAATTTACTTCCTAGTTTTTTTTTTCAGTGATGATGATTGTTCCATTCAGAAAAAAACAGTTCTCAAGATGAAAATTCATAAATACAAACATACTTAGCAGCAGCCTTCCAAAATGGTGTTATCATATCTGCCAGCAGCTATGTACAAATCCAGTGGCCCTGAAACCTAGTGACAATGTTTAAATCCTCAGTCCTCAGATCCTATGGAAAAGATACATTCGACCTCCTTTGTTCAACATACCATTTTAAAGCTGTTTTTCTGGAAGAGAACCTCGGGCCACACATAAGAGTTTGGGAGTGTTTCAGATAGGGTAGAGGCACGCACATTTGTCAGCCTGGCAGCCAAGAGGTTTTACATCCTCAAGCACATGGTAAAGCCATTTAATGCATTAATTTCTTACATAGGTTCAGTTTCAGCAATGTAAAGCTGTGGTTAACACAAAATTATTAGAGGTAGGTAATAATCACATGGTTTGCTTTTTCTAGCTACATTTAAACCTCACAGTTCACATATAAGTTTTAGCTCTATTTTGACATATCCCCTTTAAAAGTGATTTTATATTATGGACTTCAGTGAAACTCTCGTCCATTGATTTCTCATTTAACATTTTTCTAGTCAGAAGACACAATAAACCACAAAAATCGGAGAGGCAATTCAATACAGTCAGAATCCAGATGTATGCTACACAGGAACACTCAGTGTTTATAATTCGTTTGCCCGACATCAGCTAGGGCATTTAGAATGGCTAATCATGAATGCAGAGTTGGTTATTAGTACAGATTTTTGCCAACTTAAAAAAGATTAAAGATTTCAAACCAATTAGAGTAATTAGACACCGAGGGTGAGGTGAAGGCATACATATTTTGCTGCCTTCATCAAACTTCGGAAGTTAATGAGAAACAAAAAAGCCTCATGCTACCTTTGGGAAAGGCTAGCTCTGCTGTCAACATGCAGCCTGAAAAGATGTTGTAGAGTAACTGGGGGACAAGGAGACATGAAATCTAAAATCCATATAAAGAACCCAGGTAGCTTACAGATACAGAAAACATAGCAAGAAATATTATCTGCTTTTTGAGGCAGAAAACTGTTTAATTACTTGCCATGAGAATTTAAATTCTTGTTCACATAATACGATTTTTCACTGTTACCCCTTATTTTCTGCTGAGGGACCCTGATGTCCCTCACAGATGAGAACCTGATCACACGTAGGGCAACTCAGGAAGCATAGTTCAGGATTTTGCAAGTATGGATTTGCCTCCCGACAATCAAATACATAATATCTCATGAAGCTAAGTAAGAACAAATATTTAGGCTGTTTCCCAGCAGAGACTAAGAACACCTTATTCAACTCTTCTGAAATTCAAAGCTACTCCCTCAACCAGGGTAGGTAGCAAATGCTAAAAAAACTCAAAGATGGTTCACCAGAAGGCAGAGCAGGAGTGAGGATGGGTAGCTACAATAACATCTCATCTTCATTGTAACTACTCTGTGTTCCAGAAATCCATCCTACCCTACCATGAGTCAACCTGTGATGTAAAGGTCACCATCTGATGTAAAGACAAGCAAATACTGTGCTGTTTTGAACAATTTTGACTTCCAAGTTTTTTCTTGTTTGGCTTCAAATGGGTTTTCATCTAGGTAGACCCCCATGACCTAAGAGACTTCTGCTCAGGGAAGCTACTTCAGCCTTTGCTGACCAACATCCCAAGCCCCTCCAGGAAAATGGGATTCCCACAGGAACTGCTGTGATGAGCCCCCTGCCTGGAAGAGCCTCTATTTCAGGTATCTCACTAGTTCTCGTCACTTGTGGCTGGATTTCTGGTCATCTCAGCATGTGAGCAACAAAACCAATTCCCAAGCTCTATCTTCCCCCTGCCTTAACTCCCTCATGTTCCTTGAGTCAGTACCTTTCTTTTGCTCCCTGACCTTACCCTAGGCAGCTCCACCTTTCCACCAGTTTGGTTCCATTACTACTCCACATTCTTCCATCTTGCCTCCAGCCTCAGTATCTCCCAGTTCTCATTTCTCTAACTCTGCAACAGTCCAAATCAAGCACCTCATTCCCCCCGCCCCCAGTACTAGCCCTACAATTCTCTTGGTTCCACCCCTCCAGACTTCCTGGTTTTTCCAACTATTTGGTCTCTCCTCTTCCAAGTAAAGTGTCCACTGGGACATGTCTAGGTCATACATCTTACTGCCCCCTGCTCCTCCTCTGCTTTCCCAAGCAGATCACTATCACTAGTTATGCTCCCAATGCTGCCATGTAAATTAATCTGCTATAGAAATAAAAACTACTTATCTAGGTAGGAAGGCTTCAACAGGTTTGGACACTGGGATTGTTCTGGTAGCCTAAAGATACCTATTGGATCTCTATGGCATGTGTGCTAGGGGTACAACTACGCTACCCTTTTCACTTGCCCTGCATTGCAAAACAGGAATCATGTTTATCCCCAAAGCTTTTTGCTGACCAAAATGGTCTTCTATCCTGTCTCTTTGGGCTCAGCAGTGGCAAATGGTGCACTTAATCAGATTTAAGAAGCCTTCAGTTGTCTTTGGAACCTTTAGAAAAAAAAAGTGCTGTTAATGACTGGCAAGTAGAAAGATGTCGTGGTGTCTACTGCATGCACAAACTGACCTGCCACAAATACACCAGCTGCAAATTACCTGCTTCAACTCTGAACAGCACTTCAAGCATACAAAGTAAGGCACTAGTAAAGCGCTAAAGAAGCTGAGAATGTTCATCATTACTCTAAGGTGAACAACTTCGATGTATTGCAAAGGTTTGCCTTTGGAAGCATGTTCTAATGCTACTCTTGCACACAGGTATGCTTCCAAAAGACTGGGTTGAGTATCTCTTATTGACACACACCAATACCCCTTCACTCCTAGTGAACTTCACATGAAGAAACTATTTCAGATGAAAACTTTTTTTCTGGCTAACAATCCACTGCATCTGTGTAAAACCTACTCAGAAGAATTATGAAATCCATTTAGTAAGGCCACACAACTTTAAAAGTCCAGTATCTTGAATAAAATAATTTTATTTGTATTTAATTAATTTGTTTGTGAAAAACAAATATTATGGAATCTGAAAGCTGATGATAATAGGTAACTTTTAACTGAGACTTAATATGGGAGATTCTCTACCCAAAAATATGTCAAATATAATCAAAGATTATAAAGAACTTCAATGTTCTGTGCTATACTGTATGATATGTAAACAATTTTGAAAATACTTCCCCATTATATATTTTGACACAGTATGCACACATTTAAAAAAATAAAATTAAAATGAAGTTCAAATGCCTCAAGGGATTTCTTAGAAGTAAAGCCATCTGAAAAGCCATTTACAGTCTGCGGTGACAAACGTCTATATAATCAAAGTATTTCCCTTTTCACAATGCAGAATAACCTGCTGAAGGCAACTACCTATCAAAGTGATGCCAGCAACACAGATCTGATTGTATGACTCCAGCACTTAAAAGAGCACATTGGTTATACATGGCTTTTGACCCTGGGCTACAATTATGCTACCAGAACTAAATTCAAGTCTAAATCAGTCATGTAGAGAGGTGTGTGTCATCTGAACGCTGTTTAAAGTCCGTGTTTTCCAGATCTGATGAAGGTGGTGAAGACGCTCTGATGCTCTTGTGCTTACATTCAGGGCGGGATGCACTTTGCAAATACCAGATTCTCCAATTAATGACAGACCACAGATCCCAAAGTAGGCATGTAAAGCATCTGAAAGAAGGACAGAAAAGAAAAAATTAAATTATTTCAGGCTGTAACAGCCAAGTGTTCCTATACTCAAACAGTCCCAAGTAATTACAGCCAAGGAAAACAAATTATCAAGTGCTATATTTTAAACTTGAGTTTTGATGGAAGGAAAAGATTTCTGACCAAAGCTACCAGCATGAACTGAAGTCCAGATTTCTTTTATAACAACTTGTGCACTTCTTTAGTTTTTCTGAGTACCACAGCCAAAAAGCAAAAGGATTTAAGCATCTGAAAATAACCAGTCCAGAAAGCAAGTTTTTTTTCTTGCCAGCATTTTTTTGGTTGGTTACTTTCTGAGCAGCCAACTACTGACACAACAAAATTAGTGCCAATAGCTGCCAACAGCAAGACTTAGAGAAACTGAAGAAGCCATTACTTTTTCTAGCTTCCCTCCTTCCTGAGAGATTACCCAAAGGATAATTCATGCAGCTCGATCAAGAGATGACTGCTACCAAAATGGGATGTTCCTACTCTCCTGTCCCATGCTGCTCCCGACGTCCATCTCACAGCAGGGTTACAGCTTGCTGAGTCTGCCTCCTCTGGGTAGCAGCAAGCATCAGATCGGATTATCTGCCCATGGAATCACAGGCTAAAGATGAAAAGACGATGGGAATCTCATGTGCCCCTTGCAAAATCTCAACATGCAGCACTCTGTGGAAGTGTCAGTAATTTCGTATCTGACTGAGATCACAGAATCATTCAGGCTGGAAAAGACCTCTAAGATCAAAGTCCAATCCTTAACCTAAAATTGCCAAGACCAGCACTAAACAATGTCCCCAAGTGTCATATCGTATGTCCAGGGATGGTGACTCACACATGGTCTTGAGGAGCCTGTTCTAATGTTTTACAACCCTTCTGGTGAAGAAATTTTTCCTACTATCCTATTTACACCTCCTCTGGTGTAACCTGAGGCTGTTTCTTCTTGTCCTATCACATCTGTGTTAAATAATGCTAGTGGCCTCCACAACCAGCAATGTTTTGATGTCTGTTAGCATGGGAACACAGCAAGACTACTACACAGAATTTCCCTGAATAATCAGCTGAGCAGAGTTACTTGATAACATTGCAAGTCCATGTAATACATAGATTATCACAAGCAGTTGACTGTCTTCTACAATTTCCTCTAGTCTTCTTCCTAAAAACATTATTGCACAGCAAGGATAGGTTAACAACCCAAATTTAAACAGAGCTTTTATAAAGCAGGAGTGACAGAAGTTCAAATCTAATTCTGATTAAGTCTTAGGAATTTTTATTGTGTAGACATACAATGATCAAAAGACAGTTTGCCTTTCAGATACGAGACTGAGCTTGTAGGAAGCTCAGCTGTGTATCTGTAACAATGAAAACACAATTCCTCAGAAACAATCTTTGCAATGTTGCATTTATAGTCTTTCTTCATATCAGAACTGCACTAACATTTTACTTTTTCCTTCGAAACATGAACATAGACTTATGTCTGCCTGAGGAAAAAATGCTACAGTAAGCCTGCAAAATACATGCATATGCACACACACATCAAGAAAAACAATTATTATTTGTCTTGCCTTTCTCAAATCTTATCTCAAACAGCCACAACTAGGCTAAAAGACAGAATCATAGAATCATAATACCCTGAGTTGGAAGGACCCGACAAAGACAATCAAAGTGTGACTCCTGGCTCTGCATAGGACACCCCAGGAGTCATACCATGTGCCTGAGAGCATAGTCCAAAAGTTTCTTGAGCTCTGTCAGGCTGGTGCTGTGACTGCTTCCCTGGGGAGCCTGTTCCAATGCCAAATCACTTTCTGGATGAAGAACCTTTTTCTAATACCCAACCTAAACCTCCCCTGACACAACTTCAGGCCACTCCCTCACATCTTGGTCACCACAGAGCAGAGATCATTGCCTGCCCCTCCTCTTCCCCTCACAAGGAAGTTGTAACTGCAATGAGGTGTCTGCTCAATCTCCTCTCCTCCAGGCTGAACAGACCAAGTGCCCTCAGCCACTCCTCACACGGCTTCCCCTCAAGGCCCTTCACCATCCTCGTGCCCTCCTTTGGACGCTCTCTAACAGCTCAATGTCTTTTCTGTGTTGTGGCACCCAGAGCTGCCCCCAGCACTCGAGGTGAGGCCGCCCCAGTGCAGAGCAGAGTGGGACAATCCCCTCCCTTGCCTGGCTGGTGAAGCTGTGCCTGATGCCCCCCAGGACACGGGTGGCCCTCCTGGCTGCCAGGGCACTGCTGACTCATGTTCAACTTGCCACTGACCAGGACACCCAGACCCAGGGCTCCTTCTGCAGCAGTGCTCTCCAGCCTCCTGTTTCCCAGTCTATCTGCACATCCAGAGCTTGCCCTTGTTTAATTTCATATGGCTGGTGATTGCTCATCTCTCTAATGTGTCAAGGTTTCTCTGCAAGACTTCTCTGCCCTCAACAGAGCCAACAGCTACACCCAATTTAGTGCCATTTGTGAAATCACTTAGTATTCCTTCCAGTCCTACATCCAAACCATTAATGAAAATGCTGAAGAGCACAGGACCAAGGATAGATCCCTGTGGAACACCCCTAGGGACAGGTCGCCAGTCTGGTGCCACCATTCACTAAACCATTCACCATTCCCATTCACTAAACCCTTTCTGCCCTATGCGTGAGCCAGTTGCTCATCCATCTCATGATGGGTTTACCCTGCTGTGTGCTAGGCAGTTTGTCCAGAAGGATCCTGGAAGGGACAGTACTGAAAGCCTTAGGTCACATCAAATGACTTCCCTTGGTCAACCAGGCAGGCAACCTTGTCATAAACGGAAATTAAGTTTAAGACAGATTAAGGCACTTCACACATGATGGGTGTTTGAAACAGACTTTTCTAATCTCTAACTCACAAGCTAAAAGTTTCATTAATATAAACCAAAATACTCCCTTCCAAATGATACTGTTTAATCTGTATGATGAGGAGTTAATACACCTAAATTCCTCAGAAATTCTCAACTGGTTTTCAGGGAAGTGGCAGAAGCAAATCTATCACAAGCACTGTGTTATCAGTGTGGGTTCACCTTGAAAAATTCTGAACTGTTATTCAAAATGAAATTATGAAAGGATTAAATATCAGGGCACAGATTCCGAACAGACTCTTCCTTTATTATGACTAAATTTTCACTTATTTGGTCAGTTTATCTTCCCTGTACAAAATGCCATGGCCACACTACTGGTACAAGCTTTGTTTTCACAAGTTTGCAATACCTTAACTGAATTCTGACAACTTTTAAAATGAAAAGATTTTAGCATCCTTTTGAGTTTTACTTCAAATTCTCCACTTCCAAAACCATAATAATTAACTTTCAGATATACTCATACAACCACAATCTGTAAATCATAGTATGGAACAATGTAAACTTTGACTGTTTTTAAATGTATCAATGACTTCTGAATAGGCTGAAATGATTCATTTACTAAAGAAACAAATGTTTTAATATATTAAACTCAATTTACAGAGATACCTACAACACAATATTCCCTTTAAGCAGAACAGTTAAACACATACTAAATAGACAGTGATACTCTTTTGATAGTAATCTAAACAACAACAGCTCACTTCCTTTGTGGCTGAACAAGGGAAAACTTCACCTCCCTCTTTCCACTTCAAAAATCAAAACCTTATTATACTTTAAAGCTTTTTTTATCTTTTTTTTTTTTTAAATAGGTATGATTTCCCTTACACCCCTCACATGCCTGACTGCTGGAATGTATTTCTTACTTAGAACACACTCACTGTAATTTTGAAAAGTTGTATTACCTGGATGGCTGTCTGGCCACTTGGCAAATCCACCAACAAGGCGATCTTGAGTTGACAGGATGTAATTTCTGTTTTTCTCAAAATTTGTATATTGGAATATGTTCAAGAGCTGAAAAGAAATTAGACCATAACAGTAATATACTAAGTCTTACTATATTTTTAACACTAGAACATAGTGCCTATTTTTGAGATAAGCAGTGACAGCATAGATAGCACTAATCCGGTAAACCTCCATTTCCTGCATTTTTGCAAGACGAAAGATATTTATTGTCATCGGTGCATATTGGTGCACTTGTGTCAAATACGTAACTCTTTCAAGCAGAGAAAACGGTGCTTAAAGAAATCAAAACAAGTCAATAACTACACCTATAACTGTTCTGTACACTACCTTCAATGTTGCTCCCACCCAGAACGAATAGCAAGTGTCCACAGGTTTGTTGGGACGTCCATGGTAGCCATTCTGTTGTCTCATTATGCACCATCTTCTTATTCTGTTCAGTTCTTTCTCTGAAAAAACTTCCTCCAGTTTGCCCATCAAACACAGAGATGCAATACCACAAAATGTAGAGCCACCTGTGAAGAGGAGAGCAGGGTTTGCAATGCATTGATACACAGATTTTCACTGAAGCCTGTATGATCTCAGTCAGAACTTTAACTAAGTTACTAGCAACTAAATCAATGGACTTTTAGAAGTATGAAAAAGTTCATTTCAAGTCTAAAATCCAAGTAAGTAAGAACACTCTAGTTCAGCAAGTATGTCAAAGTGGGGGAAAAAAGCCTCAACCTAGCTCTTGCAGAAATAAACCAGCTCATTTTCTTAAAGCTGTTTTTTCCCTCAATGCTGTGCAATTTATATTACACAGCAGTCCAGAAATAAGTAAATGGCATTGCAACAGAAACATTTCTCCATTTGTAACTTAAAAAAGAAAGCTTTTGAGATGCCAGCAATCAGACTGAAGCAGAGATGCCAAAGCCATTTACAGACACTATCCCCCAGAGATAGTGGGATAAACAGACAGAAGTGTCTGGTGAGCGGAAAGAGAAAAAAAATTAAACATAAAACTTACCAAAAAAAAGAAAAAAAAAGTAAAAAAAAAAGGCAAGCAAAAAGCAAAAAAGCACAGTTAACAGTGAAAAGATTCCTGGACTCTCATGGTTGTAGTATATACAAACTGTGCTTCTAAGAAATTTCTGATGTCAAGGAAACCGCAAGGTAAATTAGAAAATAAACTCATGTTCTTTGTTTAGCCTGGCCATCACTTTTTAAAGCCCAGCAATATTTATTTTGAGTCTAATACCGGATATGATAAAATTAGAGGCTGAAAAAGACCATAAGAAAGCTGCTGAGAGATGACCTGGGCACCAAAGTTCCTTGCAATATCCTGGTGCTGGAAGACCCCTGGAGCTGTAAGGTTATTTTCACTCTGATGCTGAAATGCAGCAGGAAAAGGCTGCTGTAGTATTACTATCTGTTATCACTAACATTCTACAGAAAGTTAGTTGTTTTCATTCAAACAAAATTGGAAAACAAACCAATTGTTTTAATACCGAGGAGTATAACTAAAATTTTTCAGCTTCATTGATCCAGTGATTCCAGGATTCCAGCGAATCCATCAATTCCAGGAAGGAAACGGACAAAATCCTATCAAAGCTCAATACTAAGGATGAAGATAGTAAACATTTTGAAGAATCACAGAATCATTTAGGTTGGAAAAGACCTCTAAGATCAACGAGTCCAACCTTTGACCAATCAAACAGATTGACCTTGTGAAATAGACAACAGCACTGGATTTAGTGTCAGTCACATAAAAGTTAATCTGTCCAGTTCCTCTGTCAAAAGCAAACTGCTGCTTCAGGACATAGAAACATACTGCTTAAAAATAGCAGTCTCTTAGGGATTCCAATCTTCACATCTACCAATTCCTTACAAAAATTAACTGTTAATTAACAGTTGACAACATTTGAGCCCTCAACAGATACTGTATCTATCAGAGGAAATGTTTCTAGGTTTTACCAAAGCTGTTGAAACTGGAAATAATCAGTTTCATTACACAAAATCTCTTGCAGATAAAATCCTCAAGAGTAACAACGGCAGGTGTGGAAAAAGTTTGCTCTGTCAGCAGCAGCTGAGAACTACAGCCAACACCTTTCAACAAAACACTTGTGAGGTAAGATTAATGGAGGTGATACGTTAAGAACCCATCTGTTGAGATATTAAACTAGATCTAAAGGAAGAAAAAGTGGTATTTGGAGGCGTGTTTTGGATTTGCTCCTCCTCACACCACTTCTGTAAAGATCAGAAAAGAAGTAAAGGTAGGGAATACCCTGCACCTCCTACAGCATTTTCAATACCAGTCTGAAAGGTGTAGAACACTTTAACATTCTTACCATGAGATTCCAGTCCAGCTCCCTGTGCCAGGCCATTATCATAAGACTGAAGAAAAAAAATCCCACAAACCAGTTACTTTAGAGCCACATCACTTTGACAGAAATTGCAATTTCTTAGTTTACCAGCAAAATTATCATCAGATCATAGCCACAATTTAATCTCATTAAATTCTGAACTTCCAAAAGTTCTTGGCACAAAACAGTTAACAAATCAGCCCTGTTTCAATGCAGGCAGTTTTTATGACTTTCATGGAATTAATTTTAGTTGTGATACATGTCAAAAACCTGAAAGTGGATAAACATATCTTTGCCAAAAAGAAAAAAGCACGTAATGCAGGTACAAAAAGGAAAAAAAAAAAATGTGTAATCAAAACAAAACAAAATTAAATAGATAATTCAATCTGTCCCTAATCTAAGAGCAGTTTAACATTAAAAAAAGGCAAAATGCAAGGTACTACTGGTGTAGAATACTCAAACCCAAGCAATACTTTAGATAGAAGCATGTACTCATGAAAAATGAGTAGGGAACTAGAAGCAAGAAAATTCGAACACACATTGGAATAAACTTAAATTTGCCAATAAACTATTACTGTTAAAAAATACTGTTACAGTACTGAAAAATCACTCTGTTAAGTGCAACACAAGGAGAAACTCAAGCCTGACAAAGAACCAAGAATACCACAGTTCACGTCTGTCATGAGTAATCTAAAAGCAGACGTATAGGTAAGAATAATAATCTTTCTTCCCTAAAAACCTATTAAATTATTTTATTTGAAAAGAAACAAACGATCATATAGGAAATTATTCATAAAGCGGAAAATGTTTATTTTACAAGAGTTCCCAGAATACTTAATAAATTATCTCTGAACAAATACTAAATTGTTTAGTAGGAGCAGTGAGGTATAACTTTTGAAGTTAAATTCCACAGGTCCTATATATTCCAAATCAACTGCTCAATTAATGATTGGATCAATATCTGATCAGACAGTTAGAAAGCAGCAAAAATCCTTTCCCCCCATCCTCCAGGTGCTGACTGTGAATTTCTCATGTTTTCTGTAAAGCAGTGGATAGTGGATAGTGGATACAGGACACCTTGACAAACCACTAATGACTCCCACAGTCCTATCCAAAGAATGGCTACAGAACTATCATTTCTTTAGAAATTACCTAAGGATTACTTTGTACATCTGCTTTTAAAGCTGACATTGAGACGAAAAAAGTAAACTGAAGTAGACACAGAAGCTACATTAAAAGTGTATTCGTAGTTTTGAGTTGTTGCTGCAAGCTGAAGCAACTGAAAAGACTAATATCTAACACATACACTTCAAGCTGCAGCTTGATTTCTCAAGTTTGAACCATCAAATTTTAAGTAATGTCTCTGAACTTCTGAATGTTAAGGCACACAGTGTGAACTCTTCCTTTCACACTGCCTTTTGAGAATGCAATTCTAATGTGCTACCACACTCCACAGACGCATTAATTGCTAAGAAAAGGCAAGCTGATTAGCAAAGCTATGCTGGCAAAGCTAATTAACTCTACAAACAGCAATTGTAAGAGGAGGTGGCTTGCTTTATGTATGACTAATTAGCTCTGGAGAAAAGCTGTTAAGTGTGCATCCCAGACACTACTACGTTGGGCTGTACAATTAGCTTCAAATTCTAACAGGCAGTAGCTGACCCTTGGCTAACTGATGCCTATTTATTTACAGACAGCAGCTGCTCTTTGGGGACTGTGTGCACTAAAGAACTAGGGAATACTTTTATTTCTTTGTCCTTTTGAAAAGACCCAAGAAATCGTATGCAAAAGGAGCTCTTGATTACTGCAACATGAGAACTGCATAATTAAATACTATCCTCAGGAAACGTGTAAATCCAGTTGGGTAAAAACTTCACTTCAAAGTCTACAAGTTTTACAATCAGCTTAATTACACCAACAGACCAATATACTAGAAGCAGATGATATTTTTAAAGCTTCTTGCAATTACTCTACTTTAAAAAAAACCCAAGCATTGCTACAAAAAGCAGTGTTATTGAGTCTCTGGAAGTCATTCAAAATCTCAGCATCCTAGTGTCTGTTGTCTTTTGATTAGTGATATATCTGAGTTTTGAAAGACAAGAATCAACCTACACTGATAAAAATTGTGTGTATTTTACTGAGAATAAAACTGGCCCAGAATTATTTTTGTGATCAGCATTGTATAAACACTTTTTAGTCAAATGACAACAACAGGGCTATCTATTCTGGATGAAGATTCAATTCTTTTCAACATTTTAAACATTGCTTATGTTCCAATCTTCTGCTGTCCTTGACACGCCTAACTACACAAATGCACTCCCTCATTCAGCTGTATTGAATTGCATGTCACAATTCTTATACTGTATTACTAAAGGCAACAAATTCCAAAGAATAAGCTAAAAAATCCACAAGCTTATTACAAAGATTACTGTGTTTAACCAGTCATGCTACTCTCAATCCAGATCAGTTGCACTTCACATGTATGCCAATTTGAAAAACTGAAAAAAGTTCTGTTAACTGTCACGTGCTTCATCTAGGTGCAAACGAGTGACATACAACAGTAAATCAAAACCACACTTTTCTGTCAAAGCAGTTCAGTACTGGGCAGTGCAATCTCTTTTGTTCTATAACTAACAAAAGTGCCAGAATTAGGTGACCTTGTAGCAAAGCAGGAATAAGCATTTACAATAAAGCTTATAGCTATATTCATTGTATAGTTAGTTACACAAGGAGTAACAAAATAATCTCTAATACAATTTACTTTGCATTGTTCCATTCTATAGGTTAGTTTTAGCACCATCTACAAAATGACAGGTCAATGAAAGGAAGGAATAACCACCACTGTGAAATGATTTTCACAATGGGCTAGTCCCTGAATGTCGGAGACTTCTTCAGGCCCATCTGAAGCTCTAAATGTGACCAAGCCGGATGCAAATGTTTTGTGTCTTTTCCTAGAATTGCCAGACATCTTTGCAACTGAGTTAATTCACAGAAATACTGGTCTGACCAAGGAGTGCAAACCCAGAAAACACAGACAGAACCGGTGTACATGTGCATGCCAACTCTGCAGTAAATTCACAGCACACCAGTGGTTTAAAGAAGTCCTAGTGAACACAGTGTATAGTTAACCTATCAACTAACAGTAAACCTGGACAAAAATACAGCATGTCTTGCTGCACATTTCTACATGCTAGGATGACTGCTGCCTACAGAACACTGCTCCTAGGACGTCTCTAAGTTACTCTCTGAGCTCGCCAGGAAAAGACACAATCTTTGTGATAAGCCACACAGTGTCTTCTGAACTTTGACCATGCCAAGACTCCAGTTCTGCTTTACTGGTAAAGTGAAGTATTAGTATGAGGCCTTCCAAGACATCTTCCCTTTCAGGCTTCAATTACTCATTTTTTTTAAAGTGGTATCAATTTTTCCAGTAAGAGCATAATGATTGGAATTTGCAGGTACAACAATTAGTGCTAAGATCTAAAAGCAAAGTATAAACTCGGTTCAAGATCATGCTACACAGTAAATCTCCAGTACCATTTCAAAGCTCTAAACTTCCAAGAAATCTCCACTTGCCTGCTCTATTAATGGTGTCATCTCATGCTCTCTAGGTTCTGTCTTAGAAAGAAATAGTTGCTTCTCACTCCCTTTATTTCTTCAGTGCCGCTTGTTACTTTACACACCTCTGCCACACTCTACTTAACAATCTCATGTCCAGAGTAAAGACTCCTAATACATTAAATACTTCTTTTACACAATCTGGTTTATTTGAACCTTTTACAGTTCAACTCAACTTTCTTTGTTCCCTTCCTAGTTCCTTTGGGACAAAACCTACACTCAAATGTTCACAAGGTTAACTAAGAGACAATGTGATGTACAGAACCACAATGAGGATCTTGCTCTTGTGTTTTGTTTTCTATTCTTTTGTAATATTTGATTCTCCTTTTGTATCTGCACTAAGCTATCTGAATAAAAACTGATCTCAATAAACACAAAGGTCCAGAAGGGGTCAGAGGAGTAAGAATCCTCCTGACCTAATCAGTAAGAGCAAGCACTCTGCCTAAGCTCCTGACTGTGAAAGGAGAATGGATAAATCATTGTCCTTGGGTGAAACCCACTGAGAGGATTCAGCAGGGATATTCTCATCCTGAGAACCCATGCTGAGTAAGGTAAGCTACCAACTACGGGAGAAGAGCTCTTATGGGATGCAGGGGAGGAAGATTCAAGGATTGTACAGAAAACCCCCTCATTATGGGCTGTTTTCTGAGGAATGCAGGGGGGTGCACAACTTACTAGGGAATGGCTAGGGAAAGGATCAATGGTAAGAAAGGGAAAATCAAAGCAGACTGGGAAAGAACAAGTAAGGGAAAACAGAGGGAAACAGGGGATAAAAGGTGTTACTAGGGTGTGAGCAGACTGCATATATCCTTGTATGACTCAGCCCTGGCCTTGATCACCTCAGTCTGTCCAGGACTATGGCAGTGTGCCAGAAAGCTTCTTGAGGTGTACAGCAAGAAATACTACGGCATCCAATTAACTCCTTTAAAAATAAATAGTAAATCAAAACCAATTTGGTCTGAAGCATGAGATTTTAAAGTCTTTTTTTAAACTTGTTTCTCACATAGCTTTTACAATCTTGCTGCTGGCAGCAACTACCGAAAATACTCATTTACAACAGAAGTTGCATGTCATCACAAATTTGGGTCTTCTTTGCAGACCACAAGAGTTTACTCTGTGTTTACTCACACTCGGGGAACTGCAATTTTCAAGCTTGCTGAGCTTCTATAAAAACTGTATTTCAATTTCGGAAAATGTAACTCAATTACACTAATGAAACAACACGAAAAAAAAAGGGAAAGCTCCTTTATGCCAACCAAATAGGAAGACAACTTGCACAGACACAGAAAAAAGATGTGTACATACTCATGAATATTTTTTCTTCATTCCAAGTTATTTAATAAATAAATAATGAAGTGCATGACTGGAAAAACTTAAGCATGAACTAATGTCAATAATTAGTTTATTTGAATCTGTTTATCTTTTAAAAAGCAGAACTACAGCACAATGAAATGTGAGGATTTTACTGATACAGTGCTTTATGCATTTTCTCTAGGTTACACACCTCAGTTTTCAAAAACTTGCTTTCGATTTTTTAATTATTTTAAATAAAGAGGATTTTTAATTTAATTTGCAGTGAACAAACAAACCAAATAAAATTATCTTGCTAGCACAAACATTTTAATGAAAATACAAATGCAAAAAACCAATGTACTTCGCAATTCTCAATTCTCTAAAGCATGAAGAAAAAATAAATTACTGCAATACTTCAGTTTGGACAGAGATTATTTTAGCCATAGTTAAGAAAAAAGGCTGTAAGCCTTAAAGCATAGAAAGAAATAACATTTTGAGAACACTCACCATACTTCTTCTAATGTAGTCTATCGCTTTCTTCATATCCATGCCTGACCAGTTATCGAGCATGTAGCAGATACAGGAAGCACAGTACACAAACCTCATATCATTCTCACTTCCTTCCAGCACTGCACAGAAACTGAAAGAAACATTTCTGTCTCTAGACACTGTTTCGCCTCTTACACCAGGAAATATGAAATGCAGCTCAAGGAATTGCACAGTGTTTTCTTTAAAGATTAGTTTCCAGTAGTCTCATAAATATAACCCAAAGCTACACTAGATTTTCTTTTCAGAAGATGTGATTTTAAGCCAAGGAAAATGAACAGGACTATTAACATTTAGGGGCCTGGGTAACTATTACCAGCAACGTAATAACACTGGTGTTTATTTATTCCAAGACGTTTATGCTTACAGTCTTTCACCTATTACAGTATATACAGATATACGACTTAACGTTTTACCATTTACTCTTTTGGGCAGAATTCTTTGACTTCCTAGAAATCCTAATAGCTCACAAGGCTTTCTTTCCTTTCTGCAACTTCAGGATCAGTTTCCCAGGTACATATAAAGGTAATTGCTAATTCTACCATTTCTAATAAAAATGGTGAATAAGTTTTTCCTTTCTTATTGTTACAATCTCACCAAACTCTACGAATGTTTTAAAGTTATTGTATCTGGGTTATTTTGGCACAATCTCAAATACTCCTAAGATGATGATGGATGCCTGATTTGGATGCTTCTATTAGAAAGTTGCAGGACCAGGGCAGTGACCATCCCCCTGTAATGGGCACTGGCGAGGCCACACCTTGAGCCCGGTGTCCAGTTTTGTGCTCCTCACTACAAGAAAGACACAGTTGTGCTGGAGCATGTCCAGGGAAGAGCAGTGGAGCTGGGCAAGGGTTCGGAGCTCAAGTCTGATGAGGAGCAGCTGAGGGAGCTTGTAGTGTTGAGCCTGGAGAAAAGAACACTGACAGGACACCTTATCACTCTCTGCCAACTACCTGAAAGGAGGCTGTGGCAAGGTGGGGTAAGTCTCCTCTCCCAAGTGGGACAGAGGAAATAACCTCAAGTTGCACCAGGGGAGGTTTAGACTAGGTATTAGGAAAAATTTCTTCATAAGAAGGGTTGTCTAGCACTGGAACAGGCTGCCCAGCAAAACGGTGGAGTCACCATGGCTGGAGGTATTTAAAAGACATGTAGATGTGGTGCTTAGGGACATGGTTTAGTGCTGGACTTGGCAGTGCTCGGTTAACAGCTCTACTTCATGATCTTAAGGGCCTTTTTCAACCTAAATGATCCTACAATATACAAAAATAGGTTAAAGGTTGAATTACCTGTGACAATAAATAAATCTTTAATTGTTTCTTTTATGATTTGCTGCTTGGCAAGCCTCCATTCAGTTCAAAGAGCTAGTTAGTATCCTCTGATGACTTAACAACTTGCAAGAAGCCAGCATACGTATTGGCATATGTTCTATGACTTATACAACTACCAACCAAACTAGCTGCTACAGAACAAAAAGATTACAGCTACTTTTATATAGAACATGTTTCTTATGTTTCATTTCACATGTGGGTTGTGAAAGTTGCATAATACAAAATATCTTTTACCTTCCATCTTCCAGCTGGAGAGCTCTCAGTCCTGCCAGTATGGCATCTTTATTTACTCGACTTAAATCATCCCCAAGAATAACCAGACATGATAGTCCCGTGTAAGTCATTGCTATGTGCCCACTATCGTATGGATGAGATATACCTGGGCCCTAAAAATAGAGGAAAAAAATAGGAATATTGAAATGTCACAAGATATCATACTACAGCAAAGCTTTTTTTTTTTTTTTTTTTTTAAATCAAGAGGCAAACAAATTACTTTTCCCTTCACTCATTATGGTTAAGCTGAAGGCATTCTGCTCAGCTTTCCTCATCAAACTAAGCTACTGTGTAACTCTGCTACCCTTCTAACCACTTGGTCAGCAGGAAGCTCTGGAAAAAAGCTTTGCCAAGAGCTGTATTTGTGCAACAGCTAAGCAAAAAGATGGGGTGTCCTCAGCTGTGCCTAAGTTTGTCCTGACACACCACTGAGCACTAGCTTCCTGGCAGCTGGGTAAGCACTCTTAAACAGCCAAACCTCAGGAGGGCCCTTCAGCAAAGATTTTACAACATCATGATCTACAAGTAGAAAGCAGTGTGAGAGATTATTAATAATCTCTCTGTGAATTGAAGCAATACCAAATTAGCCACTTACCTACTTTCATCTTTATTTCAAAATAACAATCAGAGTTTAAACAAAGTATTTATATACCAAATAGTCACAGAAACACAGAATATCCTGAATTGTAAGAGACTCACAAAGATCACGGAATATCAACTGAGAGGCTAAAATGAGAGTTAAATGCTGACTGGTCCCACAATACAAATCATAGAAATGAGCAAAGGATTGACACGGCCGTGCTAAATTATTATTTTTCCTTATGGTATTTTATAGGCCCATCGTGGACTATACCATTTCACGACAACAGAGACCACATGGAACAAGATGACTTTGGATACTTGGGATGGTTCCATTTGGAGCTACTGGAAGATAACTATTTTAAACAGAATAAAAGCTATTTCAATACTGAGTAGCAGAGACAGATTTTTAAATGATACTTTACTAGCATTATTGCCCAATCAGTCGTAATTCTTATTTTGCAATTCATCCTAAAAACACAAGGAAAAGGCAGCATAAAACCAAATTTAGCATTATATTATGTGTAACTGTTATTTTTCAGGCAAGTTACGCTTATTTCCAAAGCCAAAAGGCTTTGTTTCTACTCAGAAATGGGGAGAAAAATTGTTATTAACCACACTGACAGGACACCTTATCACTCTCTACCAACTATCTGAAAGGAGGCTGTGGCAAGGTGGGGTAAGTCTCCTCTCCCAAGTGGGACAGAGGAAATAACCTCAAGCAAGGTTATTTCAGACAGCATATATCAGACAGCAAGAGACTGCTCTCACACAAGGGAATCAAAGACAGTTGGGAAAAGGAGGTAGAAAATTAGGTGAAATGGCTTCAGCAGCACTGCAAAAGCAACGTAACAGAGAAGGAGAACAGGAGAGTGAGTGCTGAGAGCTGCACCTCCTCTCCCTTATTCCCAGTCCTGGACCCTCTCTTGAGAAGGGGACACAAATCTCAACAGCTCCCACTCCCATCCCTGGGCTGCCAGTGCCCCCATCACAGTCTCCTACCCTGCACATTAAACAGACGTATAGGGCACATAAAATTGCTTTTGTAGAGTGCTCTCTACTGACCTGAGCTAATGCACTGGTGCAGACATATTCTGAAAAGACAACAACGGGAGTATGGCCAGGGCCTGTTCTTTATGCACTTCACCTTTTGTGATAATTAGTCTGTAGGTCCCACAGGAAAGAGATTTACTTGGATCTCAGAGATGGAATAAACAATTCTGTTCTATTGGTATTGCCATCATGTTCTCCACAATCTCAGCCTTCTTTAAAAGAATTAACAGTTAAAAGATGTCAGGTGAGGGAAAGCTTGCAAACATTTAAACTTGGCTCAGCGATGCGACAGTGCTCCCCACTGTATTATTTAGAACAGCTATTAAAACATAACTCATGGCCACCAAGAATTCCCACTGGCCACCACAGAGAGAGCTAAGAAACTCTCTCTGCTGCAGAAGCATGGGCAAGACCTCTTCAAACACCGAACATACACTCACGCTGGTGCAGTCCCACTTTCAAGAAACTTTCTCCTCACACTTGGCACTGCTGTCCCAAGACAGGATTCCTTCAGCCAGGGTGCCAATCCACACACGGAGTTAATCGGTTTTGACACGTTTGCACAGAGGTGTGTGCTGGGTGCTAAGGCCACAAAGCCAACACACCTGGTTACAGCCAAGAAGCACTAATCATACTTTCAAAATATGTAAGTGTGCAGTTACCTAATTTCTAAATACATGCCTACTTAATAGCTATTGGACAATCTTTTGCCTGCTTTGATGTAAAGGTACAATGTATTTTACGTTTATTGCAGATGTTCAGTGGGTAGGGGTCTTCACTTGGAGGTGGGTAGCCTAAGCTTTAGAGGTGTGTTTTTCACATTATAATGATTTAAGTTAATCTAAAGCACATGATCTTAGCTGATTTAGCTAATGTGAGTAAAACTTATGGTACGCTGCCAAATGCAGTTTCTAGCTGCTAATTCAAGGTGTCTCTGCTTCTGTCATCTCTTTACTTGTCTCAAAACTATCCTGCAAGATCTTGCCATTTCTCACTTCATAGAACCTCAGAATGGCCTGGATTGGAAGGGACCTTAAGGTCATCTAGCTGTAACTCCCCTGCCATGGACAGAGATACTTTTCAGTAGACCATATGGCACAGGACCCCTAAAAATATATTACAGAGGTGTCTGTTTAAAATAAAAAAAATACATAATACAGAGATATTTTGGCCCAGGCTTACCTGGGTCTTTATAGTATTTATTTTTATCTTACTTTTTTACTTTATTTATTGTTATCTTCTCTGTGATTCACTCTGCAAAATATTTTTAACTATCCATCTCTCACCAACATTAGTGTTGCAGCCTTGAGAAAATACAACGTTGTGCGAGAAATACAGAAGAAATCTTTTTTTTCCCCCGAAGTGAAAGCAATGTTAATTACCACAGTCTTACATGAAAGTTGCAGCTATTGGCTTTCAATTTATCCCTAAAACTGATTCACAACACTTTAAACATACCGAGAAGACCTAGGCCCATCTGAAACTTTGAGGAGACTGTTTCCCCCTTAATTAAAAAGCTAGTTTAAACTTCAATAACACCAAATCAGAGAGGCTGTAAAATCTGGAGCCACTTCAGTATACAATTATTTTCTAATTCCAAAATTAATCATGTTTTAAATGTGATGACAGAGGAGTCACATGTAGCCTTCATTCACAGTTAAGACTGTTACAGTTTGTGAGGGCTGTGTTCTGAGCTGGTGAAGTGGGTATGCTTTTGTTTCACTTTTGCTTCTGTCCCAAAAAGCTGCAAAGACCACCATCAAACACCACAAAGGCAACAGCTAAAACACCACAACTCCCAAACCAAACCCAAATGACCTATCCTTGAGCAAAGTTTGATATTTTAACATAACCCTCACTTCTTTCTATTATTTTAAAAGGCAACGATTGATTGAATAGATTTGGCTATCTCTGATACGGCATATTCTCAAAATGAAATGCCTCTAGAGGTATGTAATAAATAGTAAATGTCAGTGCAAATCCAAAATACTTACAGGCTTTTTCAAAAAATATTTTTCAAGGCAGATTTAACAGAAGGTTTTAAAATAATGAATAAAGAAAAATGATGTGACCGTAAACATATCTCAGAGTCATGAATTGACTGAGTCATGAATTGAACATATCTCAGAGTGAATTTCCAATTTCTTTTACACAATTTCTTTTTTTTCTGACTTTTTTCAGAGCATTTCAGTCAACAGTGCTGGAAATGCTCTAAACCTTTCTCTGCCAATAAATCAAGCGGATGCAACCCCTCAAATGCAGATACAATGAAAACAGTACTGCAATGCTTGAACAAAAACCACATCCATGTGCAAACAATTTTCTAGAGATAGTGACCTTGTAGCTACTTCCCACAGGTTACATGATTCCACCCCTTTATCCCATCTGTATATTGGCCAACACATTCTAAGACACTAATGGATTACAACATACTTCCAGTAAAGATAGTATTTCAGTAAGAAGCATATGCTATTGGAAGTTGAGAATTAAAACACCAGAAAGCATTGGGAGAGGAAAACAATGCTTTGCAAATCTTACACACTTTTTGTTTTCATGGCCCTTTACAAGATCTCAGAACTATATCCAGAATAAACTCTTCTAGCTTTATACACTGGGGAAGATTTGAAAAAGGTTTCCAAAAGTATGCACTGATTTAACATACTGTAGAGCTGCTGAAGGTGTGATACAGTTGGAAAAGGAAAGTAGAGGCCAGTGTACAGGAAGGACTGTGAAAGAAGTATGGTAGTTATGTCCAGTGTTTGAGAGTGAAGAATCTAATCTCACTGAAAAGTGGATGAAAAATCTGTGAGAGCACTAAACTAGCCTCTGCTAACCTCCTTTCTCTCTTTTACTAAAGGCACTTTCTTTTCACATGGAAGTTTAATTCTCTTGAACCTCAGTTCACTGGGCTTCAAAGCATCCTCTCCTATGGTCATGACAAACAGAGGAACAGAACCTTGCCTAAGTCTGGGTGGGTATCAGGTGCAATCAAATACCTGTGATTCAACACAGGAAGAGAAATATCAGTTGCAGCTGCAGCACTGACTTTGGAAGGAACAGTCAGGCCCAGTCTATTACTACATGGCTCCCTGGCTTGCATCATTGCCAAGATTTTAGGTGTTTTTTTGACAATGGGATGGCCTACACGGCACCAGACACATTGGCATCAGATGGGATTCACCTTTCTCAAAGGACCTGGACAAGCTCCGGAAGCGGGTCATGGGAACCTCATGAGATTTAAATAAGACCAAGTGCAAGGTGCTACATCCAGGTCAGGACAGTCCCAGACTGGGAGAAGAAGAGAAGTCATCGAGAGCAAAAGACTTGGGGGCTCTGGTGGACCAGAGGCTGGACATGACCCAGCAATGTGCACTCAGTCCAAAAAGCCAAACGTGTCCTGTCCTGCATCCAGAGCAGCCTGGCCAGTAGGGGAGGGAGGGGATTCTATCTCTCTGCTCTGCTCTGGTGAAATCCCACCTGGAATGCTGTGTCCAGCCCTGGGGTCCTCAGCACAGGAAGGATGGGAACCTGCTGGAACACATCCAGAGGAGGCCACTAAGTTCACTAGAGGGCTGGAGCACCTCTCCTATAAGAAAAGGATGTGAGAATTGGGATTTGTCAGCCTGGAAAAGAGGAGGCTTTGAGGTGACCTAATTGTCACCTTCCAGTTCCTGAAGGGACCCTACAAGAAAGATGGAGAGAGACTTTTCACAAGAGCATGCAGTGACAGGACAAGGGGGAATGGCTTCAGACTGAAAGAGGGTAGGTTTAGATTACATATTAAAAAGAAATTCTTTACTGTGAGGGTGGCAAGGCATTGGAACAGATTGTCCAGAGTTGTGGAATCCCCATCTCTGGAAGCATCCAAGACCAAGCTAGATGAGGTCCTGAGCAATCTGGTCAAGTGGAAGGTGCCCCTGCCTGTGGCAAGGGGATAGGTACTAGATGATCTTAAGGGCCCCTTCCAGCCTGAACCATTCTATGATACCAAAGAAAAGCACACTCTGCACCACTTAATTAGGGCTATTCTGACCTTCTCTACCTCATGACAGTTCTTCAGCTAGAGAAGATTTCCTTTGTCAGTAAAAGACCAGAGAAGAAGGAGACTGCACTGAGATGCGCCACAATTTCTATGTAAATTTCTTCACTGCTGTATCATTTTAGTATGTTTCTTATGCACATTTCTTAAAAGTTCTGCAAACATTTCAGGAGTAACAGTACAAAATTCCCTGCCTTCCAGACTTTCTGTAATTATGCAGTTAATATTATAAAAAAGACACAAGATCATTTATTGCCTAATTGAAAACATCTCACATACATGTTCTTAACTGACCTTGGAGGGATTGAATGGCATCCCTAAATATGAAGAGCCTCTGAATCCACAGCGATTCATGTTTGATCCTGGAAAAGATTAAAACAATACTCAACTTTCTTCTTTTGTTGAAACATTCATTATAAACCATAATTCTCTAATGAGACCAAGAACTGTTAGTTCAACATTATTCACAGCCTCAACAGTGAGCATGTGTTTCGCAGTTCTCAACCTTAGTTTGTTATCTCTCTGATTAAATAAAAAAATAAAACAGAGAACCACAAGCAGACTTAACTTACTGACTGCTGCACTGACAAAACACAAAGCATCAGATTTTTTTTTTTTT
>VZRR01010024.1:4267-25401 GCA_013398015.1 Oreocharis arfaki | reverse complement strand
AAAAAAAAAAGGACTGGTTCCCTGGGAAAATGGCCAGAGATAACATATTTTTTTATCCCTCTCTGGATTCCTGCCTGGTAATACCGTCTGTTCCCAAGCAGAACTGTTTCAAGATACTTCGCAACATGTTCAAGGACAAACAATTGGCAGTTTTAAGCACATTGTAGCTATCGAGCATTTCTGTCAGTGATTCAGTGTAATTTGTTTCAAATGTGTCCCAATACCTGAGCATGTAGCACATAGAAGTGTGAACCACACACTGTCAAGAGTTAAGTACAGCTTTGCAGGGCTCAAACTTGCTTTTGCATGGCAAAACCTCAGTTGTTTACTGCTCAGTGTCTTAAAGTAAAAACAGAATGAATGCCACAGTTAAACAGCAGATGGGTGTTCTTAAATCCTCTCCATGTTTTTTAAGTTACTCAGCCTTTAATATAAAAATCCTCAGGGATATTAGGGAAAATTGCACCAGAATGAATCAGAATGAATAGTTATAAAGCTGAATGCTCTAACATCCCTGTGCAATATGGCCTACAAGTGCTGGTAAAATTTAGCAGCATATTACCTTCTAATTCTAAACATATTCTGTATATATGCAAACTTTAAACTAGAAAGGTTTCATTAGCCTAAGAACTTCAACTTGGCCTAAAGCATTCAAATTTCTCTGCAAGACAAGTCTTTGGATCTAATCGACATGGAGCAAAACACCTGCAACTCTCCACTTCCTCCACAGTTCAGTCAAAACTCACACCACCACTCACTTCGAAATGATACTAGTGTGGAAACCCTTCATCCAGAGAAGAGCTGCTATGCTACTAACACACAGCTACTCTGGCTTGCTGCAAAGGAAAGCATGCTACAACTAAGGCAGCTCTGCAGTTGAACAGAACTCAGCTGATATATGCTAGATGGAAGGATTCATCCCAGAAATACTGATCCCTTCCACTGGCCTTTTGGAGTGTAGCTTAGAACTCATTATCGAGGTAGAAATGGCAGCATGAAATACAAGTTTCATGCTGTTAGTGTTTTGTATGGTGTTAGTGGGTCGCTTTGATTGTCTTCCAAATTCACAGATAATGTACAAATAGATTAAAAATAAAGTACATGAATGAAATAATGATCTATTACTTTAGATGTTCAATTTCTTTGCAGTATTTTAAAACCTTTATTGTACTACTAAACTTCTATCAACTAGAAAACAGCATGTGCAATTTTAAAATGTTGGATTTTTAACTGTATTGCTCTCAATTTAAAATTGATTTTGACTTTTTTTTGTCAGTACTTCTGATCTCCCATTCTAAACTTCACACACTGGCTCCTAGGAAAAAGAGAAGACAAGCATGCCCTCCAGGGCAAACTTTAGGGCAAACTTTGCAAAGAATTTTATCCTATCTTCAAATGCATTAAAGTGCCTGCAATATATGCTCCCTAGATGTTTGGTATTACAAGTGAGTTGCTAAATTTCTCGTCACAATACATGAAGTAAAAACCAGAATTCTGAGTTGGTAAAGGAAGCATTAAAACAGAAGTGAAAACAGCTTGGTTTTAACCACATGACTCTAGAACACTGACGTTGTGTCTCAAAACGGTTTTTTAGCATCCTGTGAACATACAAGTTCAAAATCATATGGGAACCAAAGGAGAGTTACAGGAAATGACTGTCAGTTTATGAAAGAAACTTTATAATGTGAAATATCATCTTCTGTGAAGTAGATTTTACTATTTTATTGTAAAGTACTTGTACTTCTTATTTTATGTGATAGCTTAGTATTGCTAATCCAGCTCTTTACTTTCCTGAACCAAAAATGGGCTGTCAGAATCAGAAAGAGAATAAAAAATGAAATACACCCAAATTAAAAGGATACGATCACAGCATATGTCCCTTGGGAAAAAACTGCTGGTGAGGCCAGTTCAGCTCCAGCAGAGTCTGCTGTGCATCAGTTCAACTGCAGCTATGAAATGGTACCACCTGGTGTTCACTTCCACCATTAACCTTACTCAGCCACTTTCTGCAGGAGCTCGGGACAGAGCAAAAAGCAGTAAATATTTCATGAACTGCTGTGTAACTATTGCAAGCTGAACAAAACACACCTGGAAAAACTCTTCTCACTTGACAAATAAAGAAAATTGACCCTTTTCCAAAACCAAAAAACTTCATGCTTAAATCAGGAGCTGAAACTTTCCTGTGAAGAAAAAGATGTTACTTATGTGTTCTTAAGCCAAAAAGTCCTTAAGATATGGAAAAGAGCTTCAAGCGATGACCATAGACAACTTATCCTAAGAGCTCTTTTTTCACAGACAGGGCATTTTTGTTAGCCATATTTTATGGTTTCTCTTGCATGGAAGGATTGATAAACTTTTACCGCTACTTTTTCACATTCAGATTATCCGTGCACTCCTCTGGCTGCAAGGGTTCTCTCCTTTTGCTAAGTACAGGAGTTTACATACATTATTAAAATCTTATAATATATAAAAAAATCATAGCTTTAACATGGGCTGATTCAGTCAGTACATCCAGATAAAAGTAAGCAGAAGTTCTTCTCACTGAACTAGAGCTTGTAATTGTTCCTGTAAACCAAAGCACTAGAGTATGTCACTAAACGCAAAGCTGCATTCTCTAAAATGGAAGTCCATTATACATCATATATACTCCAAATGTAGCCACTGAAAGTTATGTTGGAGGAATATTTGCATTTTTGTTCAAGAAACTCATGATCAGAAAGCTCACATGTATCAATGGTTTAAAAAAAGTCAATGTCATTTTATACTTTTTTTTCAGTACTGTCACAAAAGAAGAAAGAATCATCAATACAAATCCAAATTTAGACTTTGATAGAAGTAAGTTTTAAGTCTGTCATGTAGCATACTGGTTTTCACTTTGTTATCCATGAGTCCTGGGGACTCAGACCAACAAATAAAACATGTTTCAGTGTTCCTTTTGGTTCCATTTCTTAGTATAGCAAAGCTAGTGAAGCATGCAGCTGTCAAAAAGTACAATTTTCTTCCCTCTCCCTTAGTGGGCTGGCACTGGCACTCCCAATCAAAAAAGCTCACCAATGCAACACAAAGCTAACCTTCTGTTAGATAAATAAAAGCGAGTTTTTCTGCCACTTCAGCAAGCTCTCAAGCAGGGTCAAACAAATGCCACTGTTCCTATGGGGGAGGATGGTGGATGAATATGGCCATGCAGTGTGCTTCCACTGTGTAATTAGATTACTTGAGTACAAAGCTCTGAATTCACTCTCTTTTAAAAGTGCTGAACCGGCTTTGAATGTGACTTGCAAGAAACTAGAATACATGTTCCTTAAATTGCTATGAGTTGCACTTTAGGTGTTAAAATAAACTTGAAATTCTATCAAGAAGCTGCACTATGAGAGGAAAAACAGTACAATATTGACATGGTAAGGATCTTAAGAACAAGCAACTAGTTAAAAAAAGGTCTTTTGTCAACTCTTTTCCAATTTCACTAACACTTCAAAAAATACATCTTAATGTAAAAACATATCATTTCTGATAAGGCATGTAAAAGAACACCCTCCTCAAAATGAAAACAAACAAAAAAGAAAAGCACTTTTTAAAAGGAGGTCTTTTTGCAGTGAACACATAAACAAAACCAAACCACATATTAGCTACGCACTTAAGCAAAGCATTTACTAAAAGGGAAGGAAAGGTAACAGTGGCCAAAGTCTATGCAAGATAAAGCCAAACTATTTAGCATGAATTATACAAGACAGGGGCCCTTCAAACAAGCAGAAGGCAGCAGTAAGTTGAAGCACTCAGCTAAGAATGTGTTTCTTTACGAGGGTCAGTTTGCACATGTAACATGCCATTCCCTCCGAATTACAACTGGTATTGGGCCAGTCTCTGAAAGACACGAGCTAAAATTATGGCACCTAATGGACATTATTTGTTTGAATCACAGCTACGATAAACCCACAGAAGAATACAGTCTATCCTGACAGACCTTAATCTTCAGCTTCCTTAAGCACATTTTGATTAGGCTGACTGACCACTTATTTGCTTCCTTACTCAGTAGATCAAGATTTCAACACTTAAGTACTAGCGAGCTTTAGTTTCACATAAATTTCAAAGGCTACAAACCTCTGAAGCAAAGCTACCATTAGCCATAAGATATATTACATCTACCACTAAATACAAACATGGCACCTAAAACTATCACAGGGTATTGTGAGACTTCAGCTATGAAATGCTCTGAACCATCAAGTTCTGAATTTTCTAGAAGGCTCTGTAACACTGCTGTGGCGGGTTAACTCCAATAAGCAGCTGAGGCAAGAAAACAGAGATGTAGAGAAGACTCACAGAGTGAGGCAGAGACAGTTTGAAAGGTGAAGCAAAAGTTGTGGGCACATGGCAAAGCAAAGTGGGAATTAGTTTACCACATGTCATCAACCAGGCACGTGTATAGCCACTTCCCAGAAAGCAGGGCCTCAGCAGGTGTAAAGGTTACTCAGGAAGACAAACGCCAGAGCGACAAACATATTCCCCTTTCTCCTTCTTTTCCCAAAAGCTTTTATTGCTGAAAATGATGTCAGATGGTGTGGAGTGTCCCTCCGGTCAGTCCTGAGGTCAGCCTTGGTCAGTCCTGGCTGTGTCCCCTGCTGTATCTGCCATGGGAAAAGGAATGCAGAGGACACAGAAAGAGCCAGCCTTGACTGGCACTGCTCAGCAACAGCTGAAAGACTGGTGGTTACCAACACTCTTTCAGTAGCAGGCTCAAAACACAGCAGCTTAGAGGCTACTGTGAAAAGAAAAGGAATTTTAGCCCAGCCAGTACACCTACTATAATAGTTTTTGATCAAAATAAACAGATACTAAAGCAAAGTTGCAAAGTATCAACTGTTCTGTCTCCCATCCACTGGAAAAAAGGCTCTAAGGTAGCAGTAGTTCTCAAAATAATTTGAATTTACCATCTTAAAAAAAAAGGCTTTAAATAAAAATCAAGTTATGTGCTGTGCATAAAGGAAGCTTTGGAGAGACAAACATAAAGAGCAGAGAAATTAATTTTTCTAGTAAGAATTACAGGAATTCTCTTTTTGACTGATACTGAATCTTAGAAATTAAACCACTGAAGTGATCAAGAACGAACTCCAAGATTCTGTAAAAACATATTCCCATTTAAAATGTAGCTTTTTAATTGGTTTTCAGTCCCAGAGCCAAACTTAGGGAAGACTTTTATCAAGTACAATACAGTTACTTTAGACTGGTGGAATTCTTCATTTTAAAACAGCATTTTAATTTAAATGTTTACAAGCCAATATTCCACAGAAAGAGAGATGTATCAGAATGTATGAAAAAAAACTGCTCCAATAGCATGCTTCTTTAAAGTAAAATGTTGTGCTTTCTTGGGTTTTGGGTTTTTTTAACGTTCACAGATTCCAACCCACCAAGCTAGCAATCACCTCTTTAACTAGAGACGCAGGAGCACATTGAAACTAAAAACGTCAGTGCTGTAGCCTACCACGGTTTAGTTACTTCTTCAAAGAGGCCGAAAGAGGGAGCAGGAGCTCTGCTGCTGCGAGGCTGCCAATTAACAAGCACTGCACCCACCCAGGATAAAAAAACAGAGAGCCAATGCATTTTTCTGAAGGGAGACATTACAGGAGCGTAAGTGTTTCCTTCTTCGCATTTAGTCATCCAATTTCCAACCTGCTGCTATCAGCATCATTTACATTCTGCACTTGATATCGTCCAACAGAGAAAGAAAAAAAGAAATACAAATAACGCTGGAGTTTTAGCAGTCAAGTGACCAGATAAGAGCAGTGTTATTACCAAAAGCTTAAGAAGAACAGGAGTTGTTACCGTATGATACAAAAATGCAGGACTGAAGGGAAGCTTGTTCTTCTAGCGAAAAGAAAACACAGAGTGCACTGCCGAAAGTGCCCTTCCCAAAACTCCTCTCAGTTTCACGAGGGGAAGATAGCCAGAAAAAGAGGGAGCACATCTCTGCTGAACTGCTAGCCTCCACATCTGCAGGCTGAGATTTTTACTGCCCTCCCTAGGAGGCTCTAGACAACGGCAATATTCTAAAGTCTGGCCAGACAGAAACCTCCAGAGAATTACTGCATACTATCAAAGACAAACAAACAGAAATGCCTGTTCTAATCTCTTCTTGCAAACTTCCCTGTTCTTTTGTAATGAAGTCCTGAAGACTGTGATAGATTTCACAAAGTGAGCAACTCCTAAAAACAAAGCCTGTACACAGTGGAAAGATTTTTTAACAGTAAGGCACAGGAACTTCCTAATAGTTAAAAAACTTGGTAGGAATAACCATGTAATCCAAATTTTCAAGAATCAATCCTGGAATACAACACAAGAAAAAACAAATCTATTAGACCCAATTTCTGTCATGGATCTGATGGTTTCTAGACCTCCAGAGTAAGAAAAACGATTTTTTTATTACCGTAAAAATAAAGCATCAGCAGTCCTGACTTCCATATGCTTACTTCGTAAAACTAATTTTAGAGACTTAATTTGTAGTATATAATTAGACTAGATAATATAAGGAAACACACAATTTTCTTTCTACATCCATCCGAAGTACATGTTCACAATTTTACAGACAGGCACCTGGAATTGCCTTTTCTCTAGAGACCACCAGCCTGGAGCTATGCCCACACCAGTATTTAACACACCAGCACCTTCTGTCATAAAGCAGCAGTGCCTCGCCCATGCCTCCCTCCCTCCTTCCCACCCCTTCTACTGCTACCAGCCATTCACCTGGGCTGCCACAGAAAAACTGCCAACACCAACTAGCCTTCAGGAACAGCACCCCCCTAACTTCTGTCAAGTCACTAGGAAAGGGACATTTCCTATGTGCTCCCTTGCCAGCTTGAATCTGCTGTGCACCTCCCAATCTGAGGACAGCTGGGATACAGCAGCAGCATTATTCCTTCTCAAAACCTTGGGTGAATTCAGCTTTCACAGATCTAAGGAACAGACCATTCTCAAGCAGGGACTGCGTTTATCCTTTTTGCTTCTTACCCTTACACCTCCAATTCTCCAAAAGCTGTCATAAATAACCACACTTGTGATCAAAGGTCCTGGATTGGAGTGGAAGTCAATATAATCCTATTAACAGGATTCCTATTAGACTTGTAATATTTTCACAGCATATGCATTTCTTTCAGAACCAGGTGAAACATTCCTCTGAGATGCCTAAAGGTGCAACTTTATTATACTACTTAAAACTGGCTTATCTTCAAATTAATTTCTGCTTTTTCTAGCTTTATTACTTGTGAGGGAGCTATTTCCAAGATCCGCTCAACACCACTACCTGAAATTATCAAGACAGCACTTCAGGAAGGTCAACCTTGTATTTTATAAAAACAAGAGCCATCCACTATTCCCCAAGTAAAAAGCAAAAGTAAAGATGTTAATATCAATAAAAAAACTAAAAACTCACTCACTGTCTTCTGTGGGAAGGACCTGCAGGGAATAAATCCATTCTATTATATCATCTTTGTTCACCACATCTAAGGAATCCAACATATCCAGACCAGAGAGTGCGAAAAATGCAATTGTCAACCTAAAAGAAAAAGATAAGACTTACACTTCCCACCATAAATATCATGGGGAAATTAACAAACGGTTGCAGCAACAGATACCTCTATGAATTCTCAGCCTTTGACAGTGGTGCAACACAGAGCCTACCTCAGAGTACATGAAAGTCATCTACTGGACAAAATAATGTTCTTTGTACTGAAAACATTTCTCTGTCTCAACAAGGTTTTTCACATAAGCTGCCCCTCCTTTTATATAATAATGATATGTCAATTCAAAATTTACCTAAGGGCCCGTTTACCTTTTGAAAAAAAAAAAAACAATAAAAAACCCCACTGCAAAGTAAACTAGGTTATGGTATTAACATATGAAGCACTAGTTCTCTGTGAAGAATTCTCACACAAACAAGCCCCTAAACACGCATTAGGTGCATATGCAAGGTAACCCTTAACTATAGTAAGCTGCCTCTCATTGTGTCCCAAACCCAATTTCGGATGCTTAGATGTCAGCGTCAAACAGCAAAGCCTACTTTGTAAGCAAACAACGTATGAACAGGCATACAGGATGAATTAACATCTAGAGGTACTTATTTCTGGTCCTTGGGTGTAAAGCAGCCTAGATGAGTACCATACTTAAACATCTATCATTAAGCATGTCACATTCAAGTCTCCAACAGAGCAGTGGAGTAGCTAGCATACTGAATGTCCTTGAATGTCCTTCTTTCCTACAACTTGTTTTCTTCCATGAACGTGTGCAACCATACCTGCTAACTAACACCTTTGCTGCGTTTGTTTTAACTTAAACTATTGCAGCTACACACGGCACAGTGCTCCAACAGCGCATTACTCACTCTGACCGAGCACCAAAGCAACTGCACTGGGTTAGGAACTTGGAAGAACTTGCTATGAGAGAAAATGCTCATGTAATGGTACCTTAGATGTTCTGACTCAGACTAAAATTAGCTGGATGTATATTTTGCCGCCCACACTTGTCTGCTGATCTTTCTAGAAATTCTTGTTCTCCTTACACCAGATAAGATGATGGATTGTGAAACAATTGCCACACATGCAGAAACTACAATTCAGCATGCCAAGGAAAACCAACAGCTAACACCAGCTTTCCTTAGGAGATTAAGCTGTAATTTCCATTTACCTCACAAACTGGTGAGCCACCTTGGCCACCAGCAGTTGGCACCTCTGGAGAGACAGACATGGACAGAAGCCTCCAGAGACACTTAATTTCTGCATGAGGTTCTGCATCAGAACCACAAACAGAAAGACCATGGAAAAAATGGTGATGTGAATCAGCCCAAAGCATGCATCCAAAAGAATTATTCTAATTAAAACAGCAGCCAAATGACAATGCAGCAGATGCTAATCTCAATACAGTGGCACAACCTCCTAGGGTGACATTCCTACCAGTGCACTGGTAAAATACATATCTTTACTATTATTATTTCAAATAATTTTTTGAGTAGAGAAAGCTAAAAAAGTATGCTGCACACAGAAGTATTTCTATGTAGAACAAGAGCAAATTTTAACCCTTCCAATGACTAGGAAATTGTCGTTCAAAGTGCAAAATTAACACTTCAAGGCTTATATCAACTTTTTCCACTGATCAGATTTCTGTTTAACCCAAAATCTGACCCTGGATAATAAATAACTAATTGAAAAAAATTACTACTTTTAGTAAAAAACCCCAAGGAATTTATTGTTCAGCTACAATAAACTATTTCTTTGGAACAATGTCTGTATGTTCCGATATTCACAAACACTGCCAGCCTTTTACTAGAACTAAGTAAAAGACATTTTCACTCTATTTTACCCAGCTAAGTTATTTCCAATGAGGCACAAACAACATGCCAACACCAGCACTGGAAACTGCTGCAAAATAGCTCCAAACCCACAACCTGATACATACAATACAGACAGTAAATCTCACCTACAGTTAAAAATGCCTATGTCAGACATACAAATTTGAAAAGTGGTTTTACATGTAGTTAGGGTTCAGTTGACTTCTTCAGAGCTGACTGTCTGTCTCCAACACTACTAAGGAACAGCCTGCAGTATGTTGGAATTTATGTACGGTGGGCAAGAACATCTGGCATCTTCAAGTGTGGACAAAGACTACAATTTGACAGAAGAATTCAGAAAGCATTTGAAAAGACAAATTAGAGAAACTGATTAAGTGTGCTGCAAAGAGCACCATGAAGTACCTGAATCTTAAAGACTTCAGAGACCAGCAGAGTTGCATTCTCCTGCAAAACCTCACAGTGCTGACAATCACTGGTGTATGAAACACTATCAATCGGAATGCTTAAAAACCACTCTCGCTGCAACTACTGTTGCATGCAATAACTACAGATAAAAATAATTACAAAGGCTTTGAGCCAAGAAGGTGAGTAGAGAATATGAAATGAATTCTCTTTATTCTCCATTAGTGTTTGACAATCTACAGCTTAAGTCGGAATGCACCAGCACAGTAAGGAAAATTTCACTCTCTACCATCCTTGTCTGGCGACAACAAATACAGTTTTCTACTGCAGTGCAGTGAAAAAAAAACCTGCCAAATGATTTTATTTATTTATTTGACAAATCTTTCTTTAATTTAGTTGAGTTTCCCCATCTAACTCACAATGGAATCACTCAAATTCAGCAACAGAAAAGTAAGAATAAAAGGGAAACAGCATTTCTTTCTGCAACTGTATCAGCTCCAGAGGTTTGCTGAACTCTGTGACTGTGAACTTGGCAAAAAGGCAAACTTAATACCCTTGAGGTCAAACTGGAGATGATGCATTTATGGTTCAATCGCCCACTTAGAATTTGCTGGCAGACAGGTGCGCATCCCTGCAGAACATGTCCATGTTTTGAAGGGTCCCATCTTTTGCAGAACGCAGGGCCTCAGAGGAGATGACCCAGGACCCTGACAAGCCACATCCTCAAAGGTGACTCCATCACTTCAATGGGCAACCTTTTCATGGTTACCTGTTGTAACAGCGAAAAACATTTTTCCTACAGCCACACAATTTTCCCCAAAGCAGCTCATTCCCACAGCCTCCTGCCCTGGCATTATGGTCCCTCGCAAGGAGTATACCTCCATCTTTCTTTGTAGGTAGTTTCTCACTAATGGAAGACAGTGATTAGATCACTCCTCCTCTAGGCTGAAGATATCCCATTTCTTTAGCTGTTTTCAAATGTCAGCGGGGCTAAGGTCAGCTATTTGTGTTTTCACTCTAATACATTTGCATGATGTTGTAATTTTAAGGCCTATAAACAGCTGAGCACAGGATGCCTAGACTTCCTTTCGCAGTCATCTAAAATAAATGAGAAAGCAGAATGAAACACCAGGTAATTTTTAATGAATAAACGATTTACAGCTCTGCAACCAAAATTTCACAAAATTACAGAATAGCTGGGGCTGGAAAGGACCTCTGGAGATCATCTTACACCACCCCCTTTTCCTTACACAGGTTCACCCAGAGCAGTTTGCACAGGATCATGTCCAGGCAGGTTTTGAACATCTCCAGGGAAGAAAATTCCACAGCCCCTCTGGGCGATCTGTTTTAGTGATCAGTGACCCCCAGCGTGAGGAAGTTTTTTCTCATATTGAGATGAACCTTCTTGTGTCAGTGTCTGCTGCCCTTTGCCCTGTCATGGGGACCACTTAAGAGAGTCTGGCCCCATCCTCTTGTCACCTACCCTTTAACATACTTGAATGCATTAGTAAGATCCTCTCTGCCATCTCTTCTTGAGGCTAAACAGGCCCAGCTCCCTCAACCTTTCCTCACAGGACAGATGTTCCAGTCCCTCAACCATCTTTGAAGCACTCTACTGGCCCCTCTCCAGTAGTTCCATTCCTAACTTTCCTTTCCAATACAAAGTTGTGTTACTCCACACATCGCTCAGCACTATCCATACTAGTCCTTACATCTTTATGCCAAGTGTTTGGGTTCACAGCTGCAATAAAGCAGGATGACCAGACCAAAGCCAGTGAGCATTCCTCATAGCATGATCTGCAAGACATTACAAAGTGGAAAAAATCTTACTATTTTATTGGCTGAATAAGATTATCAACCTATTTACGTGTCTCCAACATTTTATCAAGTGCAGCTTGATAACCACATTACTGGTCTTCTTACATCTCAGATGTAACTATCTTAGGAGAAGACTTGAGAAGGATCAAATAAGCACATTCTGAAGCCATCAGAGGAACAAATATCCGCGTAATTCAAAGCAAGGAACATACTTCACTAGTATTTTCTTTTATACTAGGTAATGAAGACTTACAAATATTTGTTAAAAGAACAAGAGTCTTCTGCGAGCTGAAGTGAAGCTTAAGTGATTTATTTTAAAATGGCTTCCAGAGCGGATTAAGAGAGCGAAGCACCGGATTTAAAACAGATTAGAAGGATCAACAAGTCTTCCCTCGTGGATCTCAAGCAGTTTACGCGAGCAGTGACTACATCCCTACATTAACACATATCTTTTTGGGAGCCGTCTGCTGGTGGGCAGATTTATAGGGATCGGTTTCCTTCCGGCCGCGGGGCGCTGCTCCCTGCCCCCGGGAGGCGGCAGCGCTCCGGGAGGGGCTTCCAGTCACCGCGACCGCTCGCCGAGAGGGGAGCGCGGCCGAGCCCGGCACGGCCGGGGGGCGCCGGGCGGACACGGCGGCGCCCGTCCCGCCTCCCACCGCGCGGCCCGCCGGAGGAGCCCGGCCCGCTGCTACCTGCTGGTCTCCAGGGACGAGTAGCGCTCGGGCAGGATCTGGAGGCACCGCTGGAAGAAGCGCACGTGCCGCTCCCGCAGGAAGTCCAGCCGCTCCGGCTCCCCCGAGCACGGCGCGGCCGCCGCCGCCATCTCCATCTCGCCGCCGCTGCCCGCGCCCGGCGCGCCCGGATCGCGTCACCCGCGGCGCCCGCCCCGGGGCGGGGAAAGGGAAGGGGAAGGAGCGGGGAAAGGAGCGGGAAAAGGGAAGGGGAAAAGGGAAAGGCGCCTGAGTTCACTGCGGCGGGGGCCAGGGTGACGACCCTACGCTTAAGGGGCCGCCACAACCAGCTGCGGGGAAAACGCGCTTTTAATACCAAGGGACATCACAGCCGGGCGGTGTGACAGCCGGCGTGTCGAACCCGACACTCGCAAAATACAGAGGTAATACAAGTCATGGGTAAAGCCAATTCTGTGCTGGCTCCCGGGAAGTGCTGGCTGCTGCTTCGTCCTGCGACAGGGACAGGCTGGCGCGCAGCTACAACCCTCCTCTCCAGGGTGGGACAGCTCTGACAACAAAGCAAAAAGGCATTAAGTACAGAAGTACACTTGTGTCTTGCTGCACGTCCATCGGCCCCCTCCTCACCTCTGAGGAACGCGCAGCAGGGGTTCTGCAGCTGCTGGTGCCGTCTCTTGCCTGCGTTCTTCACAGCCCTTGGCAGGTCTGTTCAACCTGGAGCGGTCTCTGGTGGCCCGAATCTCGACCTCAGAGTGAAACAAACAACCAAAACTATTAAGTCTTTTTCGTTCATCCCTGAAGGAGTTCCATTACACTCACCGGGTCTTCATCTTAGAAGCGGGTGCAGAGCAAACACAACATAGCTGGCTAGCCAGAGACACTTCCCTCCACACTACCACAGGGAACAGGACAAAGGTGAAAACTAAGGGTGGCAACAGCTGCTTGCCGTCATTAAATTTTAGTAATTTAAAAGGTTAAACTCTTGTAAAACCCAGTGTATGCAAAATGCTTCTGGGAGCCAGCCTACTTATTTAACCAATGGTAGAAAACCATTTGGAAAAAAAAAGCCACCACCCATATTGCAGCTGACTTTTATGACCTGTAGGCCTTACCCAGTGAAATACTGCCATGAGATACAAAAATTCCCAGGATTTTTTCCCATTTTTTTAAACACAGCAACAACTATGCCTGCTGCAATTTTGTCTCCTAATAACAGGCATGACTTTTTGTTGTCCTTTATCTACCATTTAGATAATCGAAAACAATTGCTTTTTAGATCAATGAAAAAAAGTCTCCTTAAACCACCAAGCTGCACACATCCCCAGGTAAAACAAACAAAAAGTTACCTTCTCTCTTAACTTTGCCAGTCTTTTTTCTTTTTCTTGTTTCTCTATCTCTTTAGCATGTTCCTGTAAAACCCTTAGCTCCAGTTTATGTAGATCCTGAAACATAGTAAGTGGAAAAGCAAACTGCTCTTTGGAAGTAAAACAAATGATATAAAAATATACATGCAGCCTTTTCACAGCTTTTTTGTTTGTTTGTTTGTTTTGAAATTATCATAATAGTAAGGAATAAAGGTTCACTAGATAGCTACATGCGATATCTTGTCCTGCACAAACAAATTATAGTTACATGGCTTGAAAAAAACCCCGAGTAGTTTCAACTCTGTTTATAAAACTTTAGTGTGAATACTGACAATAATATCAGCTCTTCAGTAATTGCATTTACATTGGTATGGGATCTGACTTCTTGTAACAGGTACTAAAACCCGCAGGATATTCAAACAACTCTTTCTATCTCCTATCTGACTATAACACTCAGGCCCTCTGACATCTTAGGCAATACAGCCCAATCAGTGTTTCCCAAGTAAATTATTTACTGAAGAAATAAAATCACTTCCAAATGGATATGGAAATAGGAGCTTGAGTAATCCTGTAGAATTTAGATACTGAAGGAGCATCTTTGTTTAAAATCAAGTTTCATACTGTTTGTCTGCAATAGATGCACTTATTTGTAGTAAATCAATAATGGATTTACATGAATGAAATTTGGATTTTAAAACGTGTTTAACTGATTGTAGGAAGAAGCCACAAATTTAAAACAACAACATGCAAAAATGGAGATGAAATTACACACATGCTCTTGAAACTTAGAAATTTCTTCTGCAGCAGTTTTCTTCCTTTCCTCCTTTTCAGTTTCCTCTCTCTTCTCATTTTCAAGCTTTTCAAATTCCTCCTTTACTTTTTTTTGCAAGGTATTCCTTTCCAACAGTAACTTCACGTGGCTTTGGTGCTCTTGTTGTTGCTTTTTCTCTTTCTCTTCTAGTTTTAGTTGTGATGCTTGATCCATTGCAAATGCTACTACTTGCTGTTTCTTCCAGACTTCAACTGCTGCTTGTTTTCTTTTTCTTTCTTCTTCTGCTTTTTGCTTTTGAGCTTCTTCACGCTGCAGCCGTCTTTCCTTGAGCATTTTTTCTGATTTCTCTTTCTCCTTCAAGTTTCTTTCTTTTTCTTGCTGCTGCTTTTCTTTCCACTTTTTAATTGACTACAAGAGACCATAGGGAAAAAATCCAAGGTTTTCATGAAAATTTTACACATTCACATTCGATTCAGTCTGATGAAGACTTATGTTCCAAGGACACAAACTACACATAGGAATTAAAAGTCTGTTGAAGGCAAAATTTAAAGCAAAAAGTACCTATATCTGTTTTCTCACTTTATTTTTACTATTTTATGGATCACACAAGTTTAACAGATGTCTGCTAAAACTGTTTCAGTTATGGCATTCATAATAACTTTGGGTAGTTATGAATGTTGATGTAATACGCTTTTTTAATGCAAACATATTTCAGTTCTTACTTTTTTTCCAATTAACCCACTGTTTTATAGTAGTTCTTATGTCAGTATGTCTTTTATTACTTGGATAGTTCTTGAGGGATCATAATTCTGTATGTCAGTCTGTTGTAGGTGTATTGCTTATATGGTGGGACAGACATTGTCAGGGACAAATGTAACAGGAAGACAGGATCACTTACTGCTTGGGCTTGGCACCTAACTTGCTAGATCACTGACATCAAAAGCATTTATAACATACTTTGGCAATAGACAGCCCCCTTCTTGTGTTGTTAGGTCTATGCTTATTTGTAATTATTTATTAAAGACAAATACTTTGGCAAGTTGGAGATGCTAAAGACCTCAGTTATATACCATCAACTGTAAGAGAAATCTGCCTAGCACTACTACCAGAGAGGCAGATACAAAAACAAGACAGTATGCATTTTAAAAATAAGTACTTTTTCTTGAATCTCCAAAAGCCCTAGAGGGGTTATTTTACCTCTTTCTTTCTTTCATGTAAAATTACAAATTCTTGATACCATTTGTCATGCTGTTCTATATCTTCTTTTGTTCTTCCACTGAGATACTCAAGGGCTTCATCCATGTAAGACAGCTTTCCTCTGTATTTTGCCCGTATCTTCAGAAAATTTTGATGATCATAATCATCCCAGCCTCCTTGCCGCCCTCCTGTTCGCTGAAGAAATTTTTCAAACTCTATTACTTCTTCGGGTAGATGATTTTCCAGTGTTTTATCAACTGTGACCCTGGCTGATGGTAATTTCAAAACTTTCTCTGCTGTTGAGCTCCCTAGTACCCACAGTTCCACTTTTTTCTCAAACAGACTGAGCTCATTAATGGCAGCTTTTTCCTCTTTCAAAAGCTGTTGGTATCTGAAGAGAGACAAACACAACGTAAGAAAAAAAACACAAACCAGTATTCATTGTCCATTCACCAAAAATGAATTTTGGAATTGTTCAATGCCACACAAAAGCTATTCTTCGAAGATTAAGAACTGAAGTGGTAACAGCACAGTTGTAATGATCCGATAATAAAGCACTACACAATGAGAATTAAGTTACCCTTTTACTGAAAGAACACATTTACAGCACGCATACAATTAACTCGATCCCCTCCTGACACCAGTGGAGAGAAAAGGAAACCCCCCAAACCCGCTTAGCCAACACAACAGCAACAACAAAACCCCCACAATCTAATCTCTTCTACAGCCTTTCCCTAAAAAGCCTATTCATAGGCAAATCGTCGTTACACTGGAATGCTGCAATAGCTGTATGAGCAGCCTCTCTACAACGAAGTTGAAAGATTCTAAAGCCGATAGCTTGTGCTTTGATTTACATACCACGGGGATCACTCCCGAAAGAGTAAATCATAAGAACAGTTTGCTAGATTAATGCAAGGTTTTCATTGTGTCTTATGAAAGCACTTTTTCTAGTAGCTGAAGCATTGATAAACATACGTTTGCCTCTGTTCCTCTTTAAAAGCATTGATTGCATTTTCAATTTCTTCCATCATTTCCTTGATCTTGTCAACAACTAAAAAAGGAAAAGAAAAAAGCACATAAATTAAGAAGTCTACAGTATTTATCAGCACTATCCAGAAATGCAGGGCTTGTGGAGGCTTTCAGGACATATTTCAGCATACAAAAAAGCATGCATTTCTATCTCAAACAGCCTTAAAAGACAAACTCTTATTTATTCAAAAGGTGTGTTTTTGAAGTGACTTAGCTAACTGGATGCAAATCCCAGTATAAATGTTTATTTCCATTAAAGAAATCTCATCTTGACTAAGCTTCAACCAATTCCCAGAATAAGACAGCCTTATCGTAGAGTTCCACGTTTGTTTTTTATAATGATGCAGTTCGTGACTTAAGCACACTCAACTCTGGTTTACACCAGTCTGTAGCAATCCTATTTAACTTGCAGGCTACTGCTTTTACAAAGCTGACAAAGAAATATCAAAGACTTTGTACTGTACTGTCACCATGCTATAGTCCTGACTTTAAGACGGTAATACTGCTGTCCAGAGAAGATCAATTTTGCAGTGGTAGAAAATCCATCCATTTGATTACATTATATTATTAGATTAGAATCCATTTTAAATCAGCAAAATATCTCTGTGGGCACACTGAATGTGTAGTTTAACTAACCTGTATTTTAGTAGAGTTATATAATCTAAACCTCTTATTTCAGCTTTCATGCGCTGTTAGTTCTCAGTATCTTCACTGACAGTTTAAGAAGATAATGATTTTTTTTAACAGATAAAACACTGAATAAATGAAACAGGATTCATTTTATCTAGCATCAGCATGCCCTCAGCTAGTAGGAGGGCCTCTACCTGAGCTGTGCAAAAGGTAGTAGATACCACATGAGAATGGTTCTTTCAGAGCCTATTTCCCTGAAGTTTTAAAACATCCAAACTGAACAAACTGCTGCGGCATTTTCTGTAGAATATTCCAGTTTACATTTCAAACCATGTGGTGGCTAGAAACGAGTTCCCTGTAAAACCTACTCTGTGACCTCCTGCCAGATCAAAGGGAGTTAGAATACCAACTTTGTTTTACATAAGGCAAACATTACAGATAGGAAATCTGGCTTTCAACAGCCTCAAGGAACCAACACACACCACTTGTAAGACCAAGTCAGTTTCTGTTTCCACACAGAACTGCACAATCTTTCACCATTTCTTAGGTTTCTGCCATTTCTAGGTTTAGTCTTTCCCTTCCAGATTCCTGAAAGATCATAAAGACTGGAGGAGTGTCCCAAGTCTGCAGGAGAAAGACAGCTATGCAAGAAATCTGTCTGTAGAGGAAAATGTTTTTAAATCCGTCATCGTGACTTACACTCTGGTGTAGGCTTCACATCTTTCAATTGTTGCTGAAGTCTCTTCACATTGTTTTGTATTTTTAGTAGCTGCTGCAGGATTTTAGCTTCTGTTAAACAAAATAAGGTGCTGATAATTATAATAGTTTCTTTTGCATTAAATTCAATACAAGAATAAGAGCAATGAAGTGTCCAAAATAAACCGGGGGTTTGATCTAAGCAGGGGCACAAAATCTGTTTGATTATAAGAAACTGCCATAATACTAAGTATTTTAACTGGTAACTGCACGTAGCTGACCACGTGATCCATGTTTTCTCCCTATACAGCATCAACAGATTTTGAAATTAGCAGCTCCTGTTTCTAAAGGGGAGCTTGGAGAATATTACCATATTATATCAATAATATATATTATTGCCAGATATGCAATATATGCAGGTGATAGCTTCTAGAGTTTTGAGGCAGACTTTGACCTAGGCTTCAAAACACCCATTTATGAAGAGAAAACAAACTCTGACAGTGTGTATGAATGTACTGGTTCAACAAGATTCATTTATTTCTTGTGTTAAATAGAGAAGAATCAATGTTTTCATGTACTCTAGGCAATTGTGCTCTTATTTGAATTGTTACCACTTGGCTCCTCGTGAGTCCATTAAGTACTGAAGAGGATGAAGTTCTGGATACATCTTAGATACTAAGGAGCTGTATCTTCTACCCTAAAAGATTTGGATTACGGAAGGTGTAAGGAACCTCTAAGAGCATGTTCCTGCTGAGATCACAGAAAACCTCACACAGATCATGCTGAAAGATCTGCACATAGTAAATGGCAATTGGGGGTGGGGGGGGGTGTTTATATGCTTTTGTATCTTTTAGGATATACTCCTTCACATCTGACATGTAGTGCCTTACACCTCACATCACTGTCCTCTTTATTATCTCAGAGCATCATCTCCATCCTTATTCCATGCTCCCTTCTTACTCATGGAAAAAATTCTGAACTTACTAGCTTAGTCATTCCTCAGAAACATTTATATTTCTTAAAGACTGCATGATGTAAAGGATATTCTAAGATTCCTTAAATAAAAAACGTACATCAGAACACATGCAAATTTGTAAGATAAGTATACTTTTAATTGTTTCTACGTTGCTTTCCTTTCTTCAACTTATTTTCATCTATATCAGATGGCATAGCATGATTTATAGGATTACTTTTGAAAGCATTTAAGTACTGTAAGTAAAAGGAGTAACTTTTTTTCTTGAGTTACATTATAATCTGTAAGTGGAACAGATACTGTAGGACAGACTGTGTACCATCTCACAGCACTATTTGAACTAGGAATATTCATTGCCCAAAAATTCAAAAACTCCAAACACAGGTCAGTTTAAAAGTATATTTATATGGAGCAATCAGTATGTGAATGTTGAGGTAAGAATATTTTCATTGTACCTTAGCTGGACTGCATTAGATTTTGCAATATACACACAAAACTGATTCCAAGTTTCTTGAACAGTACTTTTCCACCACAGTCATTTTACATTGAAGATTAAAAGAAAACAGTTAATAACATAGGAGGCCCAAAACGTTTATGCTCCTGAATTTTTCAAGTGAATTGTGTGTTTATAAGCACATGATGAAATACCACATTTATCAGTATCTATCTTCCACCTAAACTCATGTCTCTCTACTACTGATTTTTAAACCATTTACAAAACCAACATTTTATATATTATAGAAACATTACATATATTAAAGGAAAAAAAAAGGCAAACAAGCCCAAATAAAATCCCACTTACTTTCCGTTTTCCTGCTGACAGTCATGCTGTGTTCCAGCTCCTCTAGTAATCTGTATTCTACCCTGAAATCACTCTTCCTATTATAAAGGTGTCCATTTCTGTCTTTTTCTATATTTGCAAGCCTAGGAAGAAAGGGTGCCACACTGAGTAAGGCACAGACACTTACCAAAGCCCCAAGATTTTCCAAGGTTAGTGTGCAGCCAAGGCTGTGTTAACAGGACTGTCTTAGATTTTATACAAATCCATGGTTTGTTCCTACAGCTGTTTTTGAAGAAAATCTTTCTGCAGCTATAAGACTACACACCACAGAAACTGAAGAACTTGAACAAGAGAAAGAAATTAACAAGGAGATCACCTCACTGGCAAGCAGTGGTTTACACACTGAAATTTTATGTTCATGCTTACTCTCTGGGACCTTATGAGAATTTTCCCTGGAAAGTGCAGGCAGACAGGCTGTATTAATGCAATGGCACACGTAGATGGAGCCCCAGCACAAACAACACTACAGAGAGATGCTGAGCTGCAGTTAAATGGGATGCCTCATTTCAAGCTGCTTGGGAACATTTCCATTACACCCAGCAGTCAAATTTTGAGCCACAACCCAGGGTCGAGGGTAATCAAGGTGAACTTGATTCAGTCACACAGTGTAAAACACTGCTGTGAGATTTAAGTGCCCTGTTTAATCAGGATTCACAACTCTCCTTCAGTCAGATGGCTACATTAGCTATTCCCCATAAAGCTCATCTGTTCGAGAAGAAATCTCCCTGTTCTTTCAAACGCCAGTGTAGCTGTTATCAGCCCTTGGCCAAATCGTGGGGAAACAGATTTAAATCACTTCTGTACCTCAGCTGTCTTAAACCCTTGTTTTCCAAAACAGTGGCCTAGATATTCTACGTGAAGTCTTTCAATCTTCTGCTACTGCAATTCCCCTTTTGTCAGTATTTCTTAAGGGCTTTAGGTCCTTACTGGGTAAGCACAGCTAAGCAGGAAAACTGAGAACTCAGTTGAGCTACACACACTTCCTTTTCTGTGCACCTAAAAGTAGCAATTCTTACTAAAGTCCATGATTGGCCTAAGTCCAAATGGTAATTGGAACAACGGGGCATTTTGGAGCTCATAAGCCTATCCTGAATTTCTGTTAACAACCACAATAATTCGAGCTCCTGAAAAGGAAACCTTTAGCCTGAAGATTTCACCTCCATATATTCTTAATTTGAACCTCGAGTTAATGTTACCTCCAGAACAGAATGAACACATACTTATGATGAAGTGTTTAACTTACTGAGCTTTTAGCTTTTCTGCAGTTCTTATGAATTCAACTTTCTTAGCTCGTTCAGCTTTCGTCTTCCCGCTCTGAAATTGTCGGCCAGCACCTGCAGTACTGGAACAGCTCTCATTCTGTAGATAACAAAATCAACTGTTATTTACAAC